>SWBT01000248.1:0-161900 GCA_005298045.1 Pleurotus ostreatoroseus
GACAAGGATAGACATCATGAGCAGACAACTTACGACCGGTTCCTTCGCCACAGTGGCCTCATAGACCAAGAATCCACACATGCCTACCAGACCCAGGACGAGGGGAGCAAGAACCTGGGCCGATGTCCACTCGAACTTCACGCCGCCCCATGTCAAGCCAATGACACATGCAACAGAGCTCGCGATGATGATGATGTTGCCCCTAGAGGTAGTGTCAGTTGAGTCGCGTAGTAGTTGTCGTAGAGATACGTACCCCCAGTCCATTCGTGAGACCTTGTCCGTGAAGCTGCCACGAGGCGTCTTCAACTTCAAGAAGACGATAACGAGACCTGCGGCCAGACCCGAGATAGGCAAGTTGAGGTCTGCCGAAAATCAATACCTGTATCAAGATGGTGGAGAGGCAGATGTTGGCTTACAGAACAGCCAGCGCCATTGGCCTTCTTTAGCCAGAGCGCCACCGATCAGAGGTCCTAGGCCGCCTGCAAATGCCCACGTCCTACCACAGGTGAGCAACTGTGCAGAGCATGATAGTTGGACTTACAAGCCGATCACGCCGTTGTACAAGCCTCGCTCTTTCAGTGAGACGAGGTCGGAGAGGATGATGCTTCCTAGGGCCAATATGCCACCACCGCCGGCACCCTGTACCGCTGTGAAGAGATCGTGAGAACAATCCTGTGACGATCAAGTCAAACGTACTTCTCGCGGCAATGAGCCATGTCATGTTTTGCGCTGCGCCACACAACGCGCTGCCGAGCGCAAATAACAGGAGCGCCAGAAGCATTGTGGAGCGACGACCAAATACCTTTCGGGAGCGTCAGACTCTCCTACTCGATGTAAAGTGATATTACTGACCTCGGCCATGGCTCCACTTGCGGGCAGAAGAGCGGTCGATGCCAGAGCATAGGCTGAAGCGACCCAGACAAAATCCTCGCCATGTAAGTCATGCACAATGGTGGGGAGGGCGGTAGAAATGGCCGACTATACCAGTATTGAGTAAGAGTTATGCGATGGACTTAGTACTACGACTTACAAATTCCAAAGCGGACATGAACATCGACACGCATATGGCGACGAATATCATCCAAAAGCGTAGTCCCTTGGCACTGCCCTGGGTAGCTGCACTTTCAAGACGACTATCGACGGCCTCGCTCACCGCAATTTGCAGAGTAGACTTCATCGAGAAGTCAGCCCGAGTATTGGAGGAAGGATACGAATCGAGAGACATAGACGATAGAGAGCAGATTGAAGAGCTTGGGTGAAGTAGAGGAAGAGGACAATCTCACCCCGTCTCGTATACCTGGGAATAAGCCTACATAACCTCCGTGCGCATCAAAGGCGGAGATAGCTCAGGAGCTATATTGAGTTCCTTGATGTTCATAAGAACATATCAGCACCGTTCCCAGCCACGCCACAACCACTGCAATAGACCAATAAGCGATTGTGAATCATGAGGCCCTCATCAACTTATGCTAAAGACACACCTACTTTGGTCCATTAAAGAAGATTGCATAAGTCTTTGTTAATTTCGCGTTCGCGTAACTTGGACTGTGGAGTTGTTAGAGCAAGATGCAAAGGCTGGTGTAGGACGCACCGACTCGGAACTTTAGGGCGTGCGCGCTCATGGTTTGGGCGCTGTAATCACGTAAGCGTTCTTCTACAAAATCATTGGCCGCGAAGCTCTTCCGCCGTGGTCCGGGTCAGCAATCAATACGGCATAATAAAGCGATGTCTACATTTCATTCAGAATTCAAAATGGGCATGCGCGGGCACGGTGGAAGTGTCCTTCGGGATCTCAGCAATTCCGTAGCCCGGGCCCGAGATTATGGATGCGGGTAACGCAGCAACGACTACCATATCATGTCGTGTCTCCCGCAGAGCCATTCACAGAATAATAAGGTCCTTGTATACAGAGGCACGAAAATACAATAATAAATATCTGCCATGAGGAATTGCCAGATTCCCCAGAACAGGTCGGTCGGCGGAGAAGGCAGTAACGATAGTAATGGATAGTAGTAGCGCACATCTCTTGAACTGAGATCCGATTCAAATGGAGGAGAACCTTCATTGGAACTGTCCTGAAGACCACCGCCCCATTTCATACGAGTTTGTGGCCGGTACCCATGTGCTTATACCGAACCGTGGTCGCTTCATGGCTTCCACGCGTAGAATTAACCTAGAGAGCGTGATGGATACCATGGCCCACCCCATACTAGAAGGTCAATGAGTACCAAGCCAAGATGCAGGACAGCATAAAGTCTTACAAAACACCCGCGAACTGTTCAAGGGGCTTCTGGGGGTCAACTACAAGTTCACGCTAGCATGCTGAGACGGTCTCACCGGAAGTGCAATAAAGAGCGACATGCTAATCACGTGTAAAGCTGCGAGTGGCAGTCAGGGCCGTGAGTGGATCTTCAAAGTTGTTTGCCCGCGCTCACCAAACAAACACTGCAAAGCGTGAGCTAATGATCAACGGAGAAATAATCCGCACTGACCACAAAGAACAATGCCCCATCACGCTGAAAGCTACTGAGAGCCTCAGAGTAGTGCCGGTAAGGACGATGAAGAGCATTCATCAGAGAAAATACGATAGTAAACAAATCGAATAGGCACTAGATTGACCCGTAAGTCAGAGCTTGTACACACGATATGAGCAACTCACGATACAGCCCCAGACAACTGGAAGATAGATGGGTCGCTCAAGGACGATACACGTGCGTATCATCGGCGCATAGATCGCATGCTCTGAATTCGATAATCTAGTTATCTCCTGTACCGTGATAAAAATGTGAAAGCTTACTGTGATAAGCAAAGGCGTTCATGATCATCAAGATAGTCATTGGCGTGTACGTCAAGACGAGGGCAATTATTATGACCATGACAGCTTTCTTCCGGTGATCCCAAAGCGCGTAATGGCGGAATGCCATATACGCTGGACAGATAAAACGGGAGTTATGTCTCATCCAATGGTCTCACTGCATAGAAACTCACCCGTAGCGATAGTTGGATACACAATAGCGAAGACACACAGTGTAACAGAGAACCGTTTGCAGCTAGAAGTCCTGGAGTGAGTGACACTACGAGAATATGATGAAACTGACCTCTAAAGGACAGTCAGAAGAGAATATAAACACGTTCTATTGCTGAGCTACTCACCGCATCGTTGAGATTCCTGGCTGACCCAGAAAATGCTGTAGGTAAGTGTGAGTCACAGCTAAGAAGGTGGCCATATAAACCAAGTCATACTGTATGCAACGTAAAACAGGCAGCTCTCTAAACCGTAACGATTGATGATGTAAACCAATTTCGTGACATCTAGTCTTTGATTCCAAGTCTTCCATATATACTCCACCTCAGTATCTATAGTGATAAGGTGGTCCCATACCGCGACGAAGAAGGCAGCAGCTGCGCGGCGGGGGAAACGTAGATGAGCGACGACGAAATGAAGAGAAGAGACCGGACTCGCCGGCTAGATACTTGGTCGCTAACAATCCATTGGCTGCGCTAAGTATCTGGAGTGCAAGAGAGGTGGAATCCATGAGTTCTCACTCGCCACAGCTCCTGAGTAGATGACTTACTACTTATACGTTTTCAGCAAGGATAGTTAGAACATGAGCGCATCTTGCAGTTCCACCGTGATATGCCTCGCCACAGATCCATCAGAAACGCTCAGCCAGAAGATAGACCTGCGACACGGAGGCCATACGATGTCATAGGAGGGCGTATCCATATTTGGTGCATGGGTACGCTAGCTCTATGTTCCGTGATGCACAAGTGTGATAACGCAGTTTCCGCCGGCGACAAGGGCGCCGTTATGGTATTGAATCTACATTCCGATTTTTGAAAAAGCTCAGGAAGACAGTCACGTAACATGCCATGATTGAGGAAGAAGTACCTTTCAACCGGCCTCAGTCACTATATCATGGTTCAGAAACCGACTCGTCGATTCCGCGAAGAGTCCAAAAACAACTAACTTTCGAGTAAGCTTTTCTGTATTCTATCGCCACCGCATATTAGTATACTAGTTGACCTATAGCACGACAGAATACGCACTGGAGAGAAGAGTACAATAAGTTTCTGACATCGGTCGCGTGTGCCGGTCCATCCGAGCCGCGAGCACGTCGTCAAATAAGTACAAATAATATGGCAAAGATGGCTGATTTCCTTTCTGGCCGACCATGACCACCGTCATCTAGCTTTTACGGGCCGATTTCCTCACGGTCCCATCATCAACCCTAGAGTTTTGATGTTCAATATTTTATGGAAGATTCAAATGTGAAACTGGCGGAAACAAAAAGTCTGAATCAGCATAATCGTCGCGCTGTCACACGTACCTTGGTGTCGCGACCAAGCTGCCGCTGTGCTCTCCAGATCGTACACGGCCGCACAACATCCTGACGTCGAAACTCCCTGTAAAAATACACATATTTCGAGCCTAAAGGCTCTCCTTACTTGCTACTACGACGCAACGCGAGGAGCCAGTACTTATTATCGTGACCTCGTCACGCTCGAGTTCTGATTCTTCTGAATTACCGATCTGTTTAGTGGATGTGTTTGCAGTGGTTCTACCTAGTACAGTACGCTCAAAGACGAGAGCGGGCCAAGCGATTCGAGGCCTTCTCAACCGGTTGGACTAATTCCGCGCGATGGTCAACTGTACGCTGCAGGATTAATTTCCATAAGTAGTCAGAGAGTGCGTCGGGTCTCTCTTGTGGGATCTGTTGACCCAGACATGTGAGCAAGGATAGACAGATCACTAGCAGAAGCAGAAGGAAGCTGAATGCTTACTGAGTGTCCAGTATCCTCCATGACAGTGACAGACGCAACTTTGCGTCCATTTCGAAGATTGGAGACACATGCATTGTAGTAATCGGGCCTGCAACCAGAGAACGTTCAGAAGGCGTGATGTACGGCGAAGAGCAAGTGCTTACATGAGATCGTTGTACTCCCCAAACATGACATGTATTGGAATACGCTCGCAGAGGGCCTCCAACTGCTCTATACCTTGAATCGACTGTTCGACCTCGGCATAACAACGCGACTCTGCAGCAGGAGAACAATTTAAGACTACAGGAGCCTTGCCTTCGTGAATCGGTCTTAGACCATATTCCTGTGTGAAGTCATGGACTCTAATCATACGACCCGAAGGGTATTACTTTCACGTACCGTAAAGATACGAAGCATACGAGGGTCCCATGAGTTCCACGGCGCCCTTTTCCTGAGCCATGAGTATGCGTTTTCACGAGAGTCCCATTTCTGACGACGCTTCGCGGTGAACGCGACCGCGGCGTTCAGTTGTTCCTGTCTGTGCTGAGCATTCTCGCGGAAAACATGACGATGAACGATTCCAGGCTCAATCAGGAACATGAGTTCGTAGGGGGCATCCAGCGGATCAGGAAACGACCTCGTCGAATTGACTCTAGGGAGGACAATCATTATGACTCTAACAGTGAGAGACAATATGAAAGGGGCCTCACATGCTGTAGGCACCGGCGGAATGTCCAATGCATATGACTCGGTGGGAGGAAAGATATTTCTTGCAGAACTCAGCGATTGCAACAGCCCACTCTTGTGCAGCTGTGTCGTAGCATTAGTGGATACAACAGGCGTAGTCAACAAAGCTCACTCACACACAACGACATGCGAGCCCCACAGTACCGGGCTGTTGACCATGGCTGATTGTCCATGACTTGGCCAGTCCAGCGACCAGACTTCGCGAATGGGAAGAGGGCCCGTCTCTTGCATCTGATACTGGAACAATTGGTCGATGATAGGCTCCCAGATCTCCTTGTCTATTGATCTCATCAGTTCAAGAACATATTGAAGTCGCAAAGCAGACTTACGGTGAGCACTTCCATGAGCCAGAAGTAGGGTAAAACCATCCGTGAAACTCCTCGGGCTAGTCGGAATATACTGTTTGGCTTGCATCTTTATCGCCACACCGTCGACCATCTGCGGAGTATCCATATTTATAATCATGCTTGTACTGGGTGCAGACGTAGCTGTGCAAGGGATAGTGAACGGCATATGGATCAGAACGACAATCCACTCACTCAATCACGAGTCTTAAGTAGCGGCTCATTGAATCCGCGATACAGACTCCATCAGTGAACCCGCCAGACATCAATATCGTGAGACAACTTCAGCATGAACTTTGCACCCTCCGAGCTTACGCAAGGCCCATCAGATGTGCGATCCCTGCATGGCGACTTGGGATTGGTGGTCAGCTGATATGTGCGGGCGAGAATGAAAGTTGTCGGTAAGGTGTCAAGTGAAGATGTCGTCATGAACCATGCAGCAGATAGGGCGGCATGCCTGACCAATGATAGTTTATTGGTACACTTGAAAAGTGATATTCAGGACCGTGGATCGGGTTTCGCACTATAGACCTAGCTTCTCCGAACATAGGCGAGGATCAATAGTACCGAGAGCTTCTCATCACTGTCTAAATCAACGGTTCAGGATGACGCCGGGGTCACAAGTCACCAAATATCTGATAAGCAAACGCGAAAGAATCCAGCGATTGGCCTACCACTGTGTTGGCAATTCTCCCAGCGGCGGAAGAGGGTGCGCTCCCTGATGATGTGCAATCTGTGCGACACATCGCTGTCAGTATCGGGCGGTGATGATGAGAAGTGGCCGGATTTGATGTCTATTCCCCGAGTCGCTGAGACTCCGCCGTGGATGCATATTGCTCGAATGCCTAAGTGAAGATGTGAGCACACCTTGCGAATAAGTTGAGCGCACCAGTCTTCATTCGGTCCATGATATCTATTCAAAGGCATGGCTCTCATGAACACCGCGGGCGCGCCGTGGATTACGCCACAACTGAGCCACTAAACCTGCCACTGATTCGTGCCTGTAGACTTCAAGCCATCAAATTGCATGCGCTGTGAGCATTGATTTGAGCGGATCTCCCTGAGATCTAGACGAATGCGCCTCTACAATACGTAACTAGATTCCGTGAATTGTGGCATAGCGAGGAGTTCACACAGGTACTTACGTTCATTGGACACTCGTATTCATTGCGCTAATGCGCTTTGCGGCCTCCGATTACTCCGTAAGACCCGTATCTCGGCGCTGGGCGTTCCCTTACTTACGTTATAGATCGTGCATCTCCTTACTGCAGCTATAGAAGGGGTATAGACTGCTGTAGGCAGTCTAGAAGGGACGGTCCGTGTTCATCCGTTTCAGGAATCAATAGATGGGAGTCGTGTTGATTTGATGTCGTTGTGCTTTCATCTCAAAACTCTTGCTTGAATGATCTCAAGTCTTTGCAATAGTGGCAACGGTTACCGTGCCCGGTCCTGAGGAAGAGGCGGTCTTAAATCATACAGTAGACGTAAATATGCAGACATACGCACTACTCGACATTTCCTTGAGGCTTCATGACACGAATTCTCGGGATATGCTCCAGGTACAAAATTGCCCGAACGCTGAGTTGATGAGCTCTTATACGCACACGGTCCTGTGCGAGCATCTTATCTGAAAGGCGGGAGCTTGTTAATCTCTGAAGAGACATAAATCAAGTAAGCCTCCCCTTACCATCCCACTTGACAGTTGTTCCGAATCCTATGAAGTCGGACGTCTCGGAAGCTAACGTCGACGTCCGATAGTGCTGCGGTCACGATACTAGTGTCCAGGTGGCATATGAGAGGATGAGACTTGACAGATCTTCGTAGTCGATAGATATTTGACCGTACAAGCATCGCATAAGCTAGCTCAAAATCACTGTGATCGACGACCGTGACACTCAGTAGGAAACGTCGACGACGGGCTCAAACGCGGATTAAGTAAGCACGGACAATGCCGAAGATATGAGCGCTCCGAGATGGCGGGCGGCCACCCCCACTCAGACTCAGTCACTTGCCAGTACCAGTGGTCCCTGTTACTGGTTGGACGACACCGTTAACGGTCGAAGTTGTTCCCTGCACTACGGGTGCTTGATGTCGTAAAATGGGTCTCTACTCCCTCATCACGTGCTATCTAGTGCTCCAGCGGTACGTGCATACCTTGGTCCAATCTTAGTCGTCCTTCTCGCTATTGCACTTGAACTTAACAGATCGTTGATGCGTTTGAAGTCCCTGTAGATATCCCTTATATTTCCCCGGACCTACACGCTAAGGTATGGGCAGTGCAACGCTCAACAGCCAGGTATATTCACCCTTACGTCCAGCGGCGGTCGTCTACGTGGCTATGAGAAGTCTGTTGGCCTTCTCGGTCGTCAGATATCAGATATTCGTTGGACTTACGGACGACATGAGGTGTCTTATGCACCATCCCTATCACTGTCTTTCCCAGTACTCCGTTGATGATCCATAGAATCAAACATCTCATCATGCATCTTTCGAGCTAATCAAAGTCTCTCTCGCGCGGGTATAAAGACAGTCCAATCCATGCTAGATCTTGTCATAGAAGCTGTAAGCGTCTACACGTCTATACTAGCTTTACACATAGAGGACTTATTACCATGGCTGCCATTCGCTTTGACAGCACTCTTGGTATATTGAATATCGGTGAGTGTCTCGTATTGTATTGTACTATGTTCTGATGACATTCTCTGAAGGAAATACCTTAAACTCTGTGTACGTCACATATACATCCCGAACGCTGCATATTAATAATGCTGTCCAGACTGTATGGCGTCGCCACGGTGCAAGTCTATCTGTACTTCCAACGATATCACCATGATCATCTCGTGCTGAAATCGGTGGTAAGTATTTTCGCCCTTCAAGGTATGGCCAAATCATCAAAGTACGGCACAGGTGTTCCTCATGTGGTATATAACCCTGTTCAGCATTCGTTCGCAATGATCTCATGGGTCCTAGGATCGCAAACACGGTAGGCATGGGCCTATACTTGGACACTATATACTTCTATAACGTCACGAACTTCCTCAACCCCGAAGCGCTCCTGTCTCCGCCTCAGTAAGACTTACATTACTATCGATAATCACAGCTTCTCACTAACAGCATCTCATAGCACACTCATGGTACGTCTTCCAAGCTCCTGTCATCATCTGAAGCTCAGAATTGACTTTATACTACAGGGCGACTGGCTTCTTGGTGTAAATATTCAGTAATCTCTCTATAGAGACGAGATGATTGACGTTTACATAGCTTTTAGGAGACTGCTCTGTCACAGGGTCAGACTTCACGTCGACTTCATCGCTTACATCAGAGTACTAATCTGAAGCATTTATTCAGTGTCTATGCCTACAGAGTGTGGAAAGGTATACACCTTATTGTCCCGTCGGAGCACCGCTAATACTTCGTGGTTGCAGTGACTGATAACTACAAAATGATTGCCGTCGGAATCATTGTGAGCACCGTGCCTATATTTCGGCTTACGTCTACTCATAGGGGCTTAAGATCACCATGGAACTCATCTCCTTATGTTCGTCCTACTGCATACAGCATATACTGATCCAGCTGACTTCATATATGCATGTCCAGCGACCGGTATAGGCTAGTAATTTGGGTTTCTCATGGGTACAAAAATGTCTTACCATTGTATTTTACAGGATTCTTCGTTGTTGCGTAGGTATCAGTACATTTCCACGATTTTGGTCTGGAATTTGAGAGGTTGTCAGGTTGGGGCACACATACAGCGAATTTGGTTCTCAATACCCGGTGTGTATAATCTCGTTCTCCGCAACACCCTAATGATCATCGTCATCAACTGGATAGTATTTCTGGTATCTCACATTCGGGAGCGCGCTCGTCGCGGATCTGATTATCACAACCCTATTGTGCAAGACTCTATACAAGCGTAGAACCGGGATCCGACGGTGAGTAACTAGGCACGAGTCGAAACGCGGCACCTATGAATTGACTATTTTACCAGCACTGACTCCCTTCTCAACGTGATCATGTTGTACACGTTCAACACGTGCGCATTCACGAGGTATGACCCTTATCCTCAATTTGCATCTGTAATAATTTGGGGACCACAGCTTAATGAGAGTCGCCTCAATTTTTGCCGTAAGTAGATGCCTCATAAGTCCGAGATTAGGCTAATTGCCGAAATCTTAGTATGCCTTCGGACAAGGAACCTTCGTTTTCGTCACCATATCCTCTTTGCTGCCTCGAGGTAATCCAGGAATCTCTCGTGAATCCTACGTACTGATGCTCTCTGCAGTGATATTCTCGTCGTTGCTTGCACTGTTGAACACCAGAAAGGCCCACGTAGAGCGCGCGCCGGACGGCCTGGTCTCCATTCACCTTTCGAACCTGCGGTACGCAAACTCCGACACCGCCATGCACACGGATAACACCGGGGTCAGCCGAATGTTCATTGCATCCTGAAATATCTGATCTCATTTTTTTTCTCCAAGGTTAAGGTCGAAACGACCACTGAACACGCGTACGACCCAGTTACCAAAATTCCGGCCAGCGTCGAACAAGTGTAGATGCACTCTTCAGGGATACAAGGAATAGTTCGTTCAATGAATACCATGTCCGTCTTGAGTACCACGCGTTGAGTTTTGTATCTGCCTGTAATAACCCTCAGTAAGGTCCTGTAGTAGTGTTCTACGATAGTGCCCTTGTTTCGTGACCATTTAGCTGATTGGAGCCTTGCGTGAGCTTTCGAACCCAAATGTACCGTCCCCTCTTATCTTGGACAACAGATTCACGTATCGCTGGACAGCGATATAGAGTCGTTCGGAACCCATGATAGAGTATCAAAGACCGTGGACGTCCGACATAACTCTTCCGGGTAAACCTACCACATTCTAAGTAATAAGTTGATATTGTGGCGTGGGAATGTAGCACGTGGACTTGCTGGCAATCCGCTAATTATTAACGAGGCTTTCCTCCTTCCTTTCTTCTCCCTACCTTCACGGCCAATATTTTTGAAGATACACTATGGCTTATCGATGCGAGATTGAGATAACTCATTATGACATTCCATTCTCATCATATTCCATCATGCACACGGCGTCACGTCCCAAGTTTCCAGCTGCGACTTTATCATAAAGGCTGGCAACTCCGACGCTTCTCGCTGCCAACAATGCCCTAAAGATATATACGTAGATCATCGACGAAGCCTTTCCTATGCGTATAACATAACGCGCACGAAATAGGAAATGAGGCAGCTACGCCTGCCATACGCGGTCAATGTCACCCCGAGAGGTTCGTATCCCAACTAGTACTCCGCACGTGGCTTGAATGCCTCCCCTCCTTCTCAGATTTGAGAATCGCCAACTATATATTGCGCGGACCACAGGCGGGTGGACTTTAAGACGAAGAGTCATGCAGTCAACCACGGCTCCATTGCTAGGCTTATCCTCTCTTCGTCAGTGCTTTTACGCCCCATTCATCCAAAACTTTCTGACTGTGGTTCATTTAGCCCTCAATATACCAGTGAAGGGATTGAATCCGTCTCTCAACTCCTTGCCATCGACTTCAACAGCAGTCTATCGGTAGCGTCCTATCACCCCCTAGATCCGTTCCATGCAAATCCTAAGATCATCTCCCGAGCTGATCATTGAGAGAATAGTCAGAATATAGATTGTGGGGTGTCTGCACATGCCGTATGGCTGCCTTCCCTGCCAGTGGTCTCGGTCAGTGTTCAACGTTTAAGAGTCGTTAGCCACGTATGGTACCGTGGCTATATCTAGCTTGTGACGGTGTGTGATACATTACTTTTTCTCAACTCTATTCTGACGTTCGCTCGGCGTGATCTTAGTCTACGAACAAGCTTACTATTCTTCACCACAGACTGTAAGTGGAGCATCTGTTGCATTTTGACGATAGAGTGCCATGATACAACGTACGAGCAGTGAGCGCAGTCGTATGGCGTCCTCGATCCGGTCATGCTGTTCTGAGCTGTTTCTCACCGCAGTAGCGGATAGGGTGCATTTATGATGAATTTCAGTCTCACCATGCTTACAATCATCGATAAATGTCGGAGAACGACAAAATGTTATGTTCTGACGTTCAGACGGCTACTGATATCAGTCGTAACGGTCTAGTAGCCTCTTTGCGACAAGATGGCTTCGTTTCGAGGCAATATGATAGCCACCGTCTGCATTTCGCACTAAGTTCTGCACGCTGACAGTCGTGGTTCGATATCAGTCTCCTGGCGAGAGAATGGAAACAGTGCGCGGCCCCTAGGTGGCAGCAGCTATCAACGTCCCGTGGATAACAGTCCTACATCTCGAGGGCCAGTTATCACCGGTCATGGGATCAAGGAAGCACCTTGTCCTCATGCGAATGATGAACCCTTAGCTGAAAGCAGCATATTCCCTTGCTCGTTTCGCCTTCGCCAAAAAAAGACAATTGTATGCTCAGAAGAACACGAATCAGATCCGATATCATAGTAGTAGTACATGGTGAACAGTGTCACACTGCCATGCTGCCTGATATGAACAGCCGACAATACACCCCAAAGGACCTTGAAACTGATATACCGTAAAGAAATCCTGAACATCAGCTACTTCTTCATCACGGGCAGCTCAGAGCTGGGGTCAGCCGTGCCAGTAGAGCCCGAACCATTATCTTCAAGACCCCAATTCTCGTCCACCTCTGTGTGTAACGGCAACCCTTTCATCGCAAGGGAGGACAGGAATCCAAGACCAGCAATCCCGATGTTCACTTTCCATATCACAGCGATGCTTTGAGCGAAGGCTTCACGCACTTGAGTCCGAAGCGGCTCTTCAAGGCTGTTGATGACAGGGATAGACGAGTATGCGATGGATACGCCTTCAGGGAACATCGTGATAAATTCTGTTGGCAGACGCTTCTTGAGCTGGGTCTGTAAGACAGCCGTCCCAATTGTGACGCCCCAGATCTGACAGAGATGGTTCAGTCATCGAGCCGCGGGATCGAGTAAGTAAGTCACTTACCAAGGCGAACGAGCGACAGAACGAGAAGAGGGCAAGGGCGTGTGCATTCTCCGATACCGGCAAAGGCGCAAGGACCGGGAAGTATGTGGACGCGTAGAGAATACCCATCCCGACACCTTCGAGGACACTCAACCCAATCACACGAGCAAGTGGCGTCTCCGCTCCAACGGTCGATAAAGTCCCCGCCGCGAGCATGATCAAGACCCATCCGAGCCATAATTGGATACGGTAACGTTTCGTCGCTTGGATGCTTCCACCCACGACAAGGAGAGTAGGTCCGAGGGGCATACAGACGCCGAAGAATTCGACGCCTCCCTTGACGGGACTTGCTCCCTTGCATGCTTGGTAGTACGTCGGCAGGAAATCTGCATTAATTGATCAAATTCTGCCATCGAGATACCTGAGAGACAGGCACTTACAAATGAATGATACAGCGACGACTGGATTAAGGAACGTTTGGATGAATCTGTTGAAAGCGTCATAAAGGTGCGCATGAATCAAAGCATACTACTCACCCACTGAGACTTGTACGGTTAGAAAGGAGTGTGTACGGAACCTTGGCAATATATCAGCGACAAGGATAGACATCATGAGCAGACAACTTACGACCGGTTCCTTCGCCACAGTGGCCTCATAGACCAAGAATCCACACATGCCTACCAGACCCAGGACGAGGGGAGCAAGAACCTGGGCCGATGTCCACTCGAACTTCACGCCGCCCCATGTCAAGCCAATGACACATGCAACAGAGCTCGCGATGATGATGATGTTGCCCCTAGAGGTAGTGTCAGTTGAGTCGCGTAGTAGTTGTCGTAGAGATACGTACCCCCAGTCCATTCGTGAGACCTTGTCCGTGAAGCTGCCACGAGGCGTCTTCAACTTCAAGAAGACGATAACGAGACCTGCGGCCAGACCCGAGATAGGCAAGTTGAGGTCTGCCGAAAATCAATACCTGTATCAAGATGGTGGAGAGGCAGATGTTGGCTTACAGAACAGCCAGCGCCATTGGCCTTCTTTAGCCAGAGCGCCACCGATCAGAGGTCCTAGGCCGCCTGCAAATGCCCACGTCCTACCACAGGTGAGCAACTGTGCAGAGCATGATAGTTGGACTTACAAGCCGATCACGCCGTTGTACAAGCCTCGCTCTTTCAGTGAGACGAGGTCGGAGAGGATGATGCTTCCTAGGGCCAATATGCCACCACCGCCGGCACCCTGTACCGCTGTGAAGAGATCGTGAGAACAGTCCTGTGACGATCAAGCCAAACGTACTTCTCGCGGCAATGAGCCATGTCATGTTTTGCGCTGCGCCACACAACGCGCTGCCGAGCGCAAATAACAAGAGCGCCAGAAGCATTGTGGAGCGACGACCAAATACCTTTCGGAAGCGTCAGACTCTCCTACTCGATGTAAAGTGATATTACTGACCTCGGCCATGGCTCCACTTGCGGGCAGAAGAGCGGTCGATGCCAAAGCATAGGCTGAAGCGACCCAGACGAAGTCCTCGCCGTGTAGATCGTGTACGATTGTGGGCAGGGCAGTGGAAATTGCAGACTAAAATGCTATTCATTATTATAAACATAAACCTTCCAACGCAGACACTTACGAACTCCAAAGCAGACATGAACATCGAGACACAAATCGCGACGAATATCATCCAGAAGCGTAACCCCTTGGCACTGCCTTGAGCGGTTGTTCTATCTTGGAGGCGAGCATCGTCAACGTCGTTGACCACCATTCGCACCTCTGACTTTGTTTCCAAGTCAGGCTGAGACTGGGATGCAGGAAACATTGTGAGTAGAGGGGGCGGAACTAAGGGCGTGGCACGGTAGGAGGAAAGATGCAACACGAGCTCTCACATTAGGCATCTTGAAGGGCACATCACGCCCTTTGTGGCAGGTAGAGATCTGACGTCCGGATTCGGTGCGGAATGGAAACGAGCGGAGGTCGCCAGATTAGTTCGTTCCTCAGAGGGGAAGCAAGGGCGTCCCGGGCCATGATGAAAGCGTCAAGTAGGCGGCAAACAACAAGACATCTGGTACAAATAGCAGTTCATCAGCAAGTACGAATGATTATAGCGTGGGCATAATGATTCATATCTATGTGGGAGGAAGTCAGCGAGAAGCTCTTGAAGGTGTGTTGTCGATTTGCCGCTGGAACGAAAGTTGACCGCGCGCGCAAGCTCCGCTTCAAGCGCCGTTGTACTAGTAGGCCGGCACGCCGGGTCAAGCAATGGACATATGCTATACGCTCTTCATTCAACACAGGGTGTACAACGGATCTCATTGGATACTGCGGTTCATTACACGATTCCCAGCTCGAGGCAACGATCTTCAGCTTAACTTCGTCACGAACGGCGGTGCGCAAGGACGGTCACACGCCTCGTGATTTCCGTTCAGCAACAAACCTACACTGACTGCGGGTCAAAGTTTGAAGGCTATCGACCACATGCATTGCTCTTAACACCGCCTTCGTACATGACAGGAACATCCGTATGTCCACCATCTCAAGAAGCCGTGTATGCCCACATGGACATTGATATAGATAGGTGACTCGAAACGTTGATAAAAACACGTACTTACAGTCTACTAACTGCAATCTAAAGTTATGTTCGTGCAGGTTAAGTATTGAATTCTCCCACAGCAATCAACACAACGATTTGGGCCTGGAAGTACTCTCGGATGTGGCGTTCCGCATTCCCAACGTATGGATACCCTGTACTCATAGTGACCACAGCTAGCGATGCACTTCACGGATAAGACCGCAGCACGATATATATCATATTACAGCCACACGTGCCAGTGGTCGTGCGCGAGAGGCCAGCGTACATAGAACCGCGTTTTGGAGCGCCTTGATAAATAGTCATAGTAACAGATGGTCTACTAGTCAAGGGTCCTCGACTCAATGATCATGTCTGTGTTGCCTTTTACCCGACAAGGCAAGACTGTTCATTGCATCTGCGCAGTAGACCAGCGTCCCATTTCGTAGGAGTTGGTTGCAGGAACCCAAGTGCTGATACCAAAGTTCGGTCTCTTCATGGCCTCGACACGCAGAATCAGCCTGCAAAGCGTTATTGCGACCATTGCCCATCCCATACTGGAAATATATCAGTATCTGCATGCCTTTGAGGGGTGTAGGATACGCACAAAACGCCTGCAAACTGTTCGAGGGGCTTCGCAGCGTCAGAAAACAGCGTGGGATTAGGATAACAGACGGGAAAACTCACTGGAAGTGTAATAAATAGGCTCATACTGATAACATGGAGGCCTATTCGGATCGATCTTAGTGTATATTAGTTCGTACCGTCTTATGGTAAGCTCACCAAACAGACACTTCGGGTTCCATCAATCAATGCTCGCTAAGAGTGGAAGTTGAAACCCACCATGAAGAATAGTGCGCCATCGCGTTGAAAGCCACTGAGAGCGTCAGAGTAATGTCGATGAGGACGGTGAAGTGCATTCATAAAGGAAAATACAATGGTAAAGACGTCGAAAAGGCACTAAAATTGTAGCCAGTTAGTTAGTAAATGTGTTCTCTGTACCACAAGTGACTTACTATGCATCCCCAGGTCAACGGGAGATAGATCGGCCGTGTGGTAACGAGACATGTTTGAATTAAAGGCGTATAAAGCGCATTTTCTGGACCAGTTCGTCATTATGAGTGTGAGACTAACAATGCTTGAGCTTACTATGATACTCCAGTGCGTTCAAGATCATCAGAATTGTCATCGGCGTGTACGTCAGTGCGAGCACAGCCAGGAGTACATGGATGACATGTTTGCGATGATCCCACAAAGCATAGTGGCGAAGGGCCATATACGCTACATAGCGAGAGGTTAGGCTTAAATTACCGCAACCAGCTCGATGCTTACCGGTAGCCACGGTTGGATACACGATCGCAAGTACACAAAGTAAGACAGAAAAACGTTTGCATCTAGAAATGAAGGATGAGTACACCCCCGCGAAGACTAGAGATGACTGACGCCTGTGGTCAACACAGTCAGTCAGCAGAAACGTTTTCAACCGACAGCACCTACCATGTCATTAAGATGCTTGGCCGACCCGGAGAATACTATCAAGAAGATATGAGAAATACGGCGGAGACACTTAATTAGCGATGTTTAACTAGGCTGATTCGCACCATACGCAACATAGAATAGACAGCTCTCGATCCCGTAACGATTCAGTATGTAAACGAATTTTGTGGCATCGGGGCGTGCATCTTTCCAGATGTATTGCACCTCACTGCTGAAAGTGATCAGATGATCCCACGCAGCGAGGACGAACGCGGCAGCTGTGTACGAATGTCTTAGCCGAAGGTAGGGAGTGATACAGCCAATTCTCACCAGCCAAATATTTCGTTGCTAGAAGGCCATTTGCCGCGCTCAGAATCTGGAGCGCAACGGAAGAGGCGTTCGAAGAATCCATGGCACGCAATTCTGCCAGAACCGAGTAGCCCATATTTATATGATTTGATTTTGCAGTATCTAAAGAACCTTCATTGAAGCATGATGAGATGTCTTTTCAACCTCTGAAGGTATCTGGAAAAGGACGGACCGTGTATACGCGGCCATAAGCCGCTCACACAGCAAAAGATGCGTACGAGCGACTCGGGATATCGGTGACATCTGAGAAAAGATGGGCCCCCTGTTTCGTGATGCTTGTGCGATAGATCACTAACAAAGCAGACTGTGTGTTTACGCCTGCGTCCTAGGGCGGTAATCGGATACATAACCTGACATGCGTCTGCAGATGAAAAATCAACTTTGTGCAAGTCGTATGGGAGATCCTATCCTATAGATATTGGAGAGCCCTTCCGTGCACCCAGAGTGTATGAGATCCTATCTTCGCTGTTTGATCTCTCACTATGTTGTCAAAGTTGAACTTAACATACCATCTCCGGAGGTTCGGGTTCTTTTGATGCAGGTCACTGTCTGAAAAGCCGGCCTACGCGCTCTGGGAGAGCCATGGTATGAACTCAGCTTGACATAAAAAGATTGAGAAAGGTATAAAGTACAATTGAAGAGCGAGAACGAATCTGTTTGGGTGTTAGCATGGAACCACCAGCAATGCATCATACCGTTGTCTTCAGCCATATTTTTCAGGGAAGTTGTGCACAAAGAAAAGGACGATTGATGTGTTAGTGAGATCCAGAAACCAAGACGAGCGTAATACGTATCCGGAGGATTGAAACTGAATGATAGTGGCGACGAAATCCGTACCTATCGCGTTCGAGAACGACCCTGACCGTACGGTTGCGTAAGCTCTAACATGCACAAACAAATACGGAGACTAATGATGGAAGCGCTCGACATACTCCGGAAGGTCTTTGAGCGTACGGTAAGCGCACGCGGCCATCTGGCTTTCTTCATGCGGCTGTATATGTCACAACCACTGGCAGCGACGGAGTATCAGCCAACATCGTCACCAGTATGCTCGTGATAGAAGATCGGACCAGTCGCCGTATAGAGATGACGTGTGAGTGAAGTGAGAGCAAAACTACGGACAGCGCTGGAGGCCTCTTTTCCGGGCAAGTCAGCTGCGTTCAACTGCTGTGCTGTATAGTTCTATGATGGGCGCGTTCGTAAGATGCACGCGCCTGTATGTTTCCGCCTACTGACAAGTTTAATAAGGTTCAGACCGCAGATACCTTCCGAAGGCTTCGCTCGTTCTTGTCCAATCCACGGTCATCTGAACAGCAGCCGTAACATTTGCTCCGATGAGAGAGCCGATGACGAATCACTTCGCACCAACAGATCCAGTCCAACAGTCTGGGTAGATGTGTATTGCACATCCCTGTGTCTTCAAGAAGTCGTACCGTGTACAATATTCTTTATCTGAGTTCATCGTCGCGATATGCCTTACACATTGCTTCCTGACGCCAGTCAAAGCCCATATGCTACAGCCCTTGATTCAGTCAGGTCAGCTTGCGTTTTGCGACGAAGACCAAAGAACCACTCTCACCAAGAAACTGTTACCCTTAGCCCAAAGATGACATCGGCATACAAAGTCGGAGGTTCACAGCCTGGCCTTTGCGTTCAAAGCGACTGGATTAGAAATTTGCACCATATTCTTCTGCGATCTCATAGCATGCTGGACGACGTGACGCCATATATACTCGGCGATGGCGTCCGGTTTCTCTTGCAGTATCTGTGTATGTGATGAATTCAGTAGGTGATTAACGAGCAACGGGAGTACCAAGTGTCCAGCATCTGTTATCACGGTTATAGACGATACTTCGCGCCCGTTCCGAAGGCTATAGACGCAGTCGTTGTAGTAGTCGGGCCTATATTGGATAAGAATTAAACCCGCATCCATTGTATTAGTATAGCGTGAATGAAGCACTTACATCAGGTCGTTGTATTCGCCGAACACCACATGTATAGGTATACGTTCGCAAAGAGTCTCTACTTGCTCAAGCCCATATATAGGTTCTTCTATCTCTGCATAGCATCTGGCCTCGACCGAAGGTGTACAATTTAATTGAACGGAGGACTCGCCCTCACGAAGGAGCCTCAAACCATGCGCCTGCATGCACGAAGTCATCATTCAGCTTACTGATGAGCGAAAGGGCGTGGTTACCGTGTACACGCGGAGCATACGTGAGTCCCACGAATTCCATGGTGCGCGGTTCCTCAACCACGAAAACGCTGCATCACGAGAAGCCCACTCTTGACGACGTTTCAGAGTATTCGCAACGGCAGAGTTTAGCTGTGCTTGTCTGTGCTGTGCGTGTTCCTGAAAAACGTGATGATGGACAATGCCTGGCTCCAAGAGAATCATGAGTTCATATGGATGGTCAAATGGTCCAGAAAAGAATCGAGTTGAATTGACCCTGGTGAAATATATTACTCAAGCTATTCGAGAGTTGGTAGCGACAGTATACAGACTCACAAACTGTAAGCACCTGCCGAGTGACCGACGCATACGACACGATGCCCGATGAGGTATTTCTTGCAAAAATCAGCAATAGCCGCAGCCCACTCTTTCGCTGCTACACAGGCCATCAGCTACTGCGAGCAGCGCTTGAATGCGAATGATACTCACTCACAGCAACCGATGAGCGTCCCAAAACGCGACGATTTAAGACAGCGGATTCGCCGTGATTTGGCCAGTCGAGAGACCAGATCTCTTGGATGGGCTGACAACTTGAGTGCGTCGATTGATATTGGAAGAGCCGATGAACGATAGGTTCCCACATCTCTTTATCTGGAGGCTCATCAGCAATAATATATGATCAGAGATTTCACAGGTTGGGCTTACGATGCGAGCTGCCGTGAGCCAACAGCAGGGTGAGCCCGCTCGCAGCTTCCCTGGGCTCGCTCGGGACATGCCGCTTTGCTTGCATTTTGATCGGTATGCCGTCAACTATCTGCGGGGTGTTTACGTCGATAATCATTTTTCTGACTCTGGGACGGAGGCCTCGCTAAATGCTGGACAATAGAAGGGGAGAGATGAGGGTAAGGTGTCACGCTGGAAGGCAGGGACTCACGCAGGAAGCCGGCGCACTCGTGAGAATCTAGCTGTTCTGTTTGGGACTACGAACGGACCGGTGCTGCATGGTCTGAAGAGCAACTGTAGAATAATCATAGTCAGCGCCCAACGTTCAACGTTCAACGTTCATAGTTGACAGTTTGACTACGTCGTCAAACTCTGTGTGGACAGCATCTTGATATGATCCTTTACATCGGTACCATGTGGAGATAGTCGGAAATATCTTCATCTCATCCACACACCCTTACTTCGGTACAACACGGGCGGGTATGGATAGTCCTCAGACCATACAAGATTAAGTCAGTCTCCTTCTGTAAACCAATGACTAGCTAGACGTACCGCCATATAAAATGCATGCGATCAATACCGGCAGCATCCGTCGCTAGCAGAAGTACTCTTGCTACGTCCATACAGAATGGCTCGGGGACTTTGACCACGCCGCAAAGTCACAGTAATCGGCCATTCAGCTGATGTTTGTTGGACCCGCAATCTTTCGGGGCGATGAAAGTCCGAGATATACTTCAGGCGCCGTCCTAGTCGGAGATAGAAAGATGGGGCATTGATGATGAAAACCTGAAATCGGGCCCTAGATGGCCTCGAACGGTTAGAAGAAGCCGCGCTGCGGTCTGTGTGTGATACAATAGGAATGAGACAGACTCAGTCAGTAAGGACGTTGTAGGGTCCGAGTTCGCAAGAGTGTCGTGGTTCTAAGTAGCGCTGTCGCCGGCGGCAGTCTCATCGGAGACCTCCCAGACCGCACAGCCGTCGGAGCCTAAGCCTGAATCAAGCGCTATAACGCTTTGTCAGCTCCGCCCAAATGAGCTCGGAAATGGACCTTCTCTCCGAATCCCACCCCTCTTCGCTGTTACTCTACGGGCAACAACATAGCCACTATAATGTAGTTTGTATCGGCGGTATGAAAGTTGCATTCCGATTACTCCCAGCTGTAGCTGCGATCAGTACCAAATACACCCGCTCTCCTTGGGCTCTATTCTACGTGAGACCGACGCTACTTGAGTACGTGGACGTCCACTTCATTGGTACTTCTGTGCCTATCTAGCTTGGAACCTGCAAGATAGTACTTGATAGGTAAGCCACATATATTTTTACACCCGTCATAGCATAAGTTTCTAACACTAGCCTCTGCCTACTACCATTAATTGCAGAGTCTAACTCATGGGTGAAGGGTACGTTCAGACAACACATATCTTGGCCGCCCCACGCGCTTGGTTCCGCGACCATCGCTTCCGAGAGGAGAGCCGCCTCACAGCGTACGCACCGATATAAAACGTATTTAACTAGGGCATACCGTTATTAAAAGCAGGGTCCCCGTCGTTCTTCCCAGCATACCGTCTATTCACATCTTGTGTTAACCACTTTCTCACTATTATGCTATAGATTATCTTCTGAGTTCTACTACGACAGCGCAGTGTACATGTTCAGCATGATAATCGAGCTGGTACGTTTCTCATGTAGGAGGCGAATATCCTATACGATACCACTGAATAAACCCCCGTAGTTATTGTGTCCTTTCACGAAGGATGATAAACGGGGGAAATCACCTCCAAGGCATCGCTACGCACTCAAGCGGATCAGAGGAGAATTTCGGTCGTCAACCATGAAACGATGGGAACACTATATATGCCTGCATGGGTTGAAATCACGCATTTCACATCCAGCGGTAGGGCACTTGTGCCGGGTTTAAACACTCGAATCGTTGAAGTAATAATACTAAATTTCTCTAGAGTTGTAGGACTTCGAGTAGTGACGTTGTGCTAGACTACAGATTATGGCTACCACGTTTGAGGTTATCTAGAACAGCGCTCCTTGATAGCTCAATAGCAGTATTACTACGTCGTGATGCAGTAAGTACCAAGCTGCTACAGTACATTTCACGTAGCTGATGGGGTAGCATTACAGATTTTCCAGTGTACATGCTCCTCGGCATGCGCATCCCCTGCCGGGTCTTTGGCCTTCACAGCAATCGCATAGCTCAGCATTTAGATCTTCTATTACGTCGTTATCGTCAACAGACTCCTTACTCTTCATCGTCCATACCGCTACAAGTATATATACCCTATTGACCTCCGCTGTTCGAGGTTCCGCTAAAATATTGAGCAGTACCATGTCGATTAATCTTGGTATTGCTATCGTAGGCGGTATCACATGTTACGACGACGACGACGACGACCTGAAGCAGCACTCGTGAGGATTCCATCTCGCTCAAGTCATCAATTTTAGTCCTGAGCTCAATAGATCACGTTCTCTGCTAGTACATATGATTCCAGAATTTTGATAGCACGGGCTTGGCCCGACTTCGGGTCGGCGTTATAACGAGGTCATTGCAGTGCTCCCTGTAATATACTATTACTGCCAAATGTGGACGCAAATGGGACGCGATAATGCCTCACGAACATATTGAGAGAAGTAGAGATGAATGCAAGCACTGCATACTTAGAAGCTGTTCACCTCACGTTCGACGCCCCTGTGTTGTGCCTCGGGACAACAGGGCGCGCAGCGGTCTGTCCATATGCGTTCTTATGAAACACAATGTCACCTTCATCCTCAACGAACTTGCACTCTCTGAAGGCCCGGTACATCTCCGACCAGCCAACGGGTTTAACCTGTAAGTTGATACCCGCTTCCGCCAAACGTTTGCGGATCGCGTCGGCAGCCTCCCACCTGCGGGGACGGTAAGTGGACTTGCAGGACACCGAAGGAAGGAGGAGCGCACGAATTAAAGTGAGGTATCCTGCTGTTTATGTGGTGCACGACATGCGTCTCTGAGATACCGTGGGTAGTACAGGCCCCAATGTAGCCTATGAAATTCCCTAAGCCGCCAAGAAGACTACGATCCAGTGTTGAGAGAGCGCCGCGCTGAAAAGAGAATTCGGCCTGGCGATAATGAGGTAGTAAGGGATCGGTATGCTGGAGGAAAGCGATAATAACAAGCCAGTGGTTGACCTTGCTGACCGGATTCAGCGAACGCACGGCGAGGTTTGAGGCAAATGGAAAGTATACATACCAAAGGTAGGGAGCTAGATAGACTAGAAATACATGCATAAGCCCCCATTTAGTGATTGCCATCACGATACAAAGCACCCAGAGGACGACTCCTATATCGGAAAGGATGATCAGACTGTACTGGTGGGGTTTGAACATTATAGCTTGTGGATGTGGATTGAAGTCTGTATCATAACTTCAGCGGATGCGGGAAAGATAGCTGAGATTGCTTACGACTCGTCCACTCAGGATAGCGCATCTGACCAGAAGCATTAGTAAAGAGGTACATGGGCTTAGCCTAGGAGCTTTTCCAAAGTCGATACCGATGCAATTATGTCGATTAAGATCCATGTACCAAGTAAGGCGCTACACGGGTAGTAGTTATCACTGGGGTATCACCGACAGCCTCCCATAGCTCATTCATGACTTCCTGCGAGACGTGGGATCCGCTTAATGTCTCCGCAGACGGGTCGAGGCTAGATAAGCCGAGCTCGGAACGGGTTTTGGGAACCCACAGCTGATCCTCGGTCAAATGTCCAGTGGCGGTATGATGTTTAGCATGACTGATACGCCACGCGTGATAGGGAACACCAAAGCTAGAGGTTGAGTTCACGCTCCATTTATTTCTGATACATGAAATGCACACGCACCTGCTGTGAAGAAGCCACCCGACAGCATTGTTGAATGCCTCATAATCAGAGAACGCCTGGTGTCCGCATTCATGCGCACAGACCCAAAGACCGAGCATGGGCAAACTCGAAGCGAAGGCGTACAAACCCCGTAGGAAGAAATGGGGAACCAGTTGAGACTAGGAATGATTATCGAGGAAGGCTTGCGTGCGATGGATACGTCGAGAAGGTTCGTCATCTGGTAGATGGCCGCAATGAGAGTCAAGTCCCATACTCTGCGAATAACGCGTCAACCCTATGTCCCCTAGTAAGTGCAGAAGGCCAACGTACACATATAGTAATAATTTCGAAGCTCAACGCTTCAAGCACCGCGCACTGTATTTAGTTAGGATTGGTCAGAGGGCCACAACATAGCGACAGGCTCACGGAATGACGAAGGTCAGGTCCTTGATAGAAAAGTCGGGAATGATGACGGATACCTGCTGCGCCATAGGCCGCTCGTTGCCACTTGCCTCCTTCGGTACAGAGAGAAACCTTCCAGATAGATGGCTCAGGCGGTGGTGCATCGGATCCAGGACGAGTATGAGGCCACAAACGGTGCGGTGGGTCGGAGAACGCAGAAGGAAGACAGGCATGCCTTGCGGAACGATTCGGCACATGCGTTATATGCATGCAAACACAAATAGAGAAGATTTCATGTTGATATTTGCTGTAATGGTCTTCTGGACAAACGAATGGGAGAGATGCGAAGACTCTCGTCGATGTTGGTGTCGAATTAATTTCGGCATTTGCCGAACAGGAAGAGGTGCTGTTACGTAGCGGTAATTTTGTCATCAATCCAACTTACAGTAGTGGACTTCTCGGAGTCTCCCTCAGCCCTCCTTTCTTCTTCCTACAATCACAGCCACTGTTTCTCAAAATACACTATGGTTCATCGGCGCCAAGTTGGGTAGCTCAAAATCATACTCTATCCGCATCATGCTGCATCACGCACCCGATGTCGCATCCTATGATTCAACTTGTGGCTCCATAAAGGCTAGCGGCCCCTTTCTTCGTTGCCCAAAACGCCTTTAGGATGCGTAGATCATTGAAGCCACTACTTGCACACATATAACTCCCAAAAAGCGTAATGATGGCAGCTAAATTTCAAGCCGCGTTCGGTACCACGCGTATATCCAAGAGGTCGGTTTCCCAGCTGGTAGCCCGCACATGTCTGAACTCCGTCCTATGCTTCACAGACTATGATTTAATCGTTGCTACTGAGAAAGACTGCTAGCTCGACTTTGCGCGGACGGTGAACCGTTAGACCGAAGGTTCACGAGAGCGATGCAGTCAGCGACGGCTTCGTTGGTAAGCTGTGCTAATACTTTCTTCACCACTGCTCTTACACCGCAATCACCGCACTCTTCAGAGCTGCACTTTCTCATCTGATATGCCAAGGACAGGCTGTTCACCGTCGGCTCTCAAGTCCCTGTCATTAGGCTCCAGGAGTAGCTTGCTGGTAGCGTCCTACTGCCTACGGATCAGCCCCTGAATGCGTACCATGCAAGTTTTAATGCCATATCTCAAGCCAATCGGTGAGAAAATAGCTATATATGGACCGTAAGCCTAGATCGATGCCCCACTGACCGAGATAATAGAGACGGCCTGTCACTAACCAGCCACTGCGTCCGCACCAACATGCGGGCTTGAAAACTTGATGAATCTGTCCGTCCCAACTCTCATCGGTGTTAAAGACTTTTGAGTCTTCATTCCTTCAGACCATATGCCTCCCACCCTCCCCTGAGATCCCGCTCTCCAGATTGCTGCCAACCACACTTATGGATCCTGCATCCACGTTTGACGAGGTTCTTAGCTGGTAACGGAATGTGACTAGAACACAACCAATCAGACAGCCTACCTCCCTGCGTTCTTTCCGAGCCTCCGCAGACCGTGAAGGTGGATGAGCTGGTAGCGGCTCTGACAGCAGCCCAGATGGCCCCTCTGTTTGCTCCGCGCCACATACAATGAGACTCCAACTATGTTTTTGACGGCCCAGCCGTCCACCTCACAGAGTGAGAAGCCCGTAAATGGATCGGAGCCCCAACTTGCCGCCGCATATCACCTGCGGCGTCAGTCAGTGGTGACGACCTTCTGCTGTGTCGAAGGGCATGTTTTGGTGGCGGGAAGCGAAAACACGGAAGACTTAGCCGGCTTGGGGATCCCATTCGACCCTCCAGAGGCCATAGACCTCTCAATTTGATTTGGCGGGCGCGCGGTCCGCCGCGCTCACACAAGCTCTGGAGTATCGCGGACTCCTCGCCCCGTCCATACCACATGTGCGGCAGCGGGGAATACTATACTGGCCCAGCAGACCATGGTCCATGCTGTCGGGACTCTCTCATCCCCAGAGTCCGTGTGAGTATCCCTCGGGTGATACACATATTTAGATCCATCTTCAACTTCCTCGGGAACTGTGAGCACGTCCGTAGCTGTCGACACTGCCAAGGTTCGAGCTACGGCAGAACTCAGCCCACGTGTCTTATTCACACGTCGTTATCCTGTAAATCACCAGCTATTACAAACGCACGGCTATGAATACGAGAACATACCGCAACCAAATACAGGGGCAAATTTGTACATATTATGACATAGTACTACTAGGTACATTTCGACTTCATCGGGGGCTATAGTGTTTATCTCGTTATTCCGCATGAGAAGCAATATGATCTCATCCGACATTCGACTGATGGCGCGACCGACGCTCCTCGAGACCCCATTTTTCGTCGACCTCAGTGTGCAAAGGCAGACCTCTCATAAAGATAGATGCAAGGGTCCCAATGCCGCCGATACCAAGAATGACTTTCCACACGACGGCAACACTCTCGGCGAATGCAGACTGAATCTGCCCTTTGAGCGGTTCCGCTAGCGTTGAAATCCTGGGGATGGACGAATACGCGATCGCAACACCCTCAGGGAACTGCTCCGTGAATTCAGGCGGAAGGCGATTCTTGAGCTGAGTCTGCAATACGGAAATCCCGATTGTTACGGCCCAGACCTGTTTTCGAGGACACATACTTAAGTGCTAGATATAAGACACTAGATGAATACACGTACGGAAGCGAACGAACGACAAAACGCCAGGAACGCAAGTGCGTGCGCATTCTCCTTGATCGAAATCGGCGCCAGAATTGGGAAATACGTCACAGGATATATCATACCCATTCCAACGGCTTGGAAGACGGTGAAGCCTATAGCGTTGGCAAGAGGAGTTGAGCCTCGGATGGTAGACATTGTGCCTGCCCCGATGAGTACTAATGACCATCCTATCCACAGCTGTGGTCGATATTTCTTGGAGGCTTGGACCGTCAATCCGCTTAGGACTAAGACTGGCCCGAGAGGGAGACACAATCCAAGGGCATAGACACCGGACCGGACAGGGGAGGCATTTTTGCAACCTTGGTAGTATATAGGGAGATAATCTGAACACTATTAGCATGGGTACTTGACACTGCAACACACGAACTCACAAACGAAAGTGATGCTGACGACAGCGATAACGAAAGCTTGAGTATAACTACGAGCGCAATCAGCATGTGAAACCGGTTAAATCTCTTCAATCCTTACCCACTGAGACTGGTACGGTTTGAAAAGATAGTGTAAGGTACCTATGAAGAGTATCAGTACGCTGGTCTTGGCGGAGTTGCACGGTCTAATCAGTATATAGATAAGATGCGTATGCTCACGAGCGGATTTTTCGCTAGGGTTGCTTCGTAAATCAGGAATAAAGTCATTCCAATCAGACCGAGAATGAGGGTTGTAAGAACTTGAGGAGATGTCCAGGCATATCGTACGCCTCCCCAGGTGAGACCCATCACGCACGAAGTCGAGCTGGATATAATCATGAAGTTTCCACTTAGCCCGACGTCAGTAAGGGACAACATAGAGAGCAAGATGTCGCTCACATCCAGTCCATCCGCAGGAATTTCTCTCGAACGCTGCCAGAGGGTTTCCTGAGCGTTAAAAAACAGAATACGAGAGTTGCAGCGAAGCCAGAGATAGGAAGGTTCAAGTCTGGGAAGTTTGATGACAATTAGTTAAAACGACAATGTAAGCGAACAATACCACGAACAGAATAGCCAGCGCCAGCGGCCTGCTTCAGCAAGGGCACCGCCAACCAAGGGTCCAATACCGGCAGAGAATGCCCAAGTACTAGAGAATAATGAGACAACTGGCAGATCGAGTGTAAAACAGAACCCACAATGCGATCAGACCATTGTACGTGCCTCGCTCCTTCAAAGGAATGAGATCAGAGAGGATGATGCTGCCCAAAGACAATATACCGCCGCCTCCAGCACCTTGAACGGCTTGTAACAGCGCCTAAGTATTCTTTTATGTAACTAAGGTATAGTAACTTACTTCGAGCAGCAATCAGCCAGTTCATGCTCTGGGCGGCCCCGCATAGGGCACTACCCAGTGCAAACAGAGATAGTGACAGGAGCATTGTCATCCGTCTTCCAAAAATCTGGGTAACATTCAACTGGATGCCACTGAGATCAGTGTATTGAGAGGATACCCATACCTCAGCCATGCCGCCGCTTGCTGGCAGTAGTGCAGTAGATGCCAGAGCGTAAGCAGCAGCGACCCATACGAAGTCTTGTGCATCTAGCTCATGAGCAATAGTCGGCAGCGCTGTTGAAACCGAAGTCTATAGCCATATGTTAGTGCAAACATTGAAGACATCGCAAATGGCCTTCTGTACCAGCTCGAGTGCCGACATGAACATCGAGACACATAGGGCGACGAAGACCATTCGGAAACGGACTCCCTTGACGTGAACCACGTTTTCTTCACGTCTAACCGCCTCCATGTCTGTGTGTTTTCCAGGGTGTTCCAGAGAGCTAGAGTCTGTAGGAGACGTTGAGCATTCGTTGGACATAGTGGAGCGAGAAGAAGGGCAGGCGGGGATCAACATATTGCGCACGCATCCGTATGCAAGTTTCGGTCTGCATAGTATCGTTGGCACCTACGAATATAGAATATAGAGGTTCCTGCGCTCCCGGGTCACAAAGTTCGCACAAACAGAGCAATATCTGCACCCGCGCTATGCTTCGACAGGGCTGTGTCGTGCCTGTGAGTGTCAAAACCAGTTCAAAGGAGACTCTGAGCCTCAAAATGCTTGTAATCCGACCAGTACACTAGGCTTGCTCGTGAGGACATCTTCACAAGATCATGAAGTCGCGTCGCTATCGTCGCTGTGAATGTTACATCTTCAGTCCCTCTTCTATCTATCAGAATGGGGCTTTCCGGAGCAGTCAGAACTAGATGGAAGAACGAACTGAGATATATGCAGTGTCTTTCCAGGTTGAAAGCGGTGATAACATCGTTGTGGCTTTGGGATGTAGGATGTCAACAGTGATGTCGATGTTATTCGAGGTTACCTAGAACATCCCGCACAGAATGTTAGCCGAAGTATGTCGGATGGTATGACACGGCCAACTTAATGCAGAAGTTTGACCTGACGAAGCCGATAACCAGTTAAATCATCGCGTTACGATGCCAGGTCCAGCGGAAGTTCGCGCGCACGTTTCAACTTCAAAATTTGAGGTTCAAGGTCTTCTGCATAGACGCCTAAAAGGGCCAAACTATAGCGAGCGGTATTAAATCATAAATGGATGGATGGATGGATGGAATTTCTTTGGCAGCTACGTGGGATTACAGGGGCCTCGGAAATATGATATACAGTATATTAAGGTTATCGTAGAGTGAAGACTAGCGGACTTAAAGAGGTACTTGAGAGAGCTCATTCGAGTCTGCCGAAAATGTGATGATGACCGGAAGCTTGTATGTAATAATGCTCGCTGTCCACTGCGCCTGTAGTAGGCTTGAAATAGTACCAGCGACACGACTGCATACTTGATACGACTCAACTTGGATGCGATAACAAGTAACCCTATCACAGAGTTCCGGCCTATCATAAATGTATGAAATAGAATTCTATAACATTCAGCGTTGCAAATTGCTTAGAACAAATGTCCATGGGACTCGCTGGACTACATCTTCACACCGTTGGAAATAGCGTCCATCTGCTGAGTGGTTTCGAAGGCTCGGGCTGCACGTATACTATACTGCAGTTTCAGACATGTTCAAATGCGTCTCAGTTGCTAGAGCTTGCACTAAGGGACGAATCCTCGTCGTGTGGGTTCAAAAACCTAAGCGAGTTGCTAGAGCCTTGAGCGGTGAGCCGGGTCTAACCATGACGTCGAGTGCCTTGGCCAAGCCGACCAACCTGAGATGCATTCATCACTATGGGATGGTTGGGCTATTGCTGTGTCTTATATCGATGTGGAGGTCATGGGATCTAGATTGTCAAATGGGGTTTTCTGGTAGCTATGCAATATTCAGCTTCGGTGTTATGCATTTGTGGGTATGCCGTGCCGCGATTCTGGGGGCCAGTCGAGATGTGTGAACAACCTTCTGACTGAAGCGAACACGTACAGATGTTGCAGGAATATTAACCTAGCCACTGACCCGGGTGCCGCGCCATCTCCAGCTTCCTCTAATGCACTCTACATTTGTTCGTAGAAATCACGAAAACAACAGTCGGGCGGCTACGGAGACGTATAAATTGTTGTATGGCTGCATCATACGAGAAGTGCCCGCAAACATCAGTGAAGAGAGCATAGTATTTTCGGCATGTTCTAGTGAGAGACTGCAGACCATCGCCCCATTTCGAAAGAATGAGCGGGAGGGATCCACATGCTAACTGTCGAGCGCGCCTTCATCCCCTCAACACGAAGGATCAATCTTGACAGTGTTATAGAGACCATCGCCCACGTCAAGCTACAGAATGGATAAGTTTGATGTCGTCAAGGAAATGAATAGCGTACAAAATGCCTAAGAACTCATCAAGGAGCTGTTGCAGCGTGAGCACGTTCTGAGTGAGTTCGATTCGAGAGGACGCTCACCGGGACGCGCATAAACACGATAAAAGTGCTTAACCGCATGACTAAGACCTATATCAGAGCTCAATAGTCGACCAGATGAGAGAGCGACACACCAAATAGTATCTGTCCGACAGTATTAGCTTAGATGAAGAGACATAACGGAGTCTTCACACACCACGAAGAAAACGGCGCCGTCGCGATGAAGACTCTGGATGGCATCGGCATAACGGCGATGAGGACGATGTAGAGCATTTACGTAGGCAAATACAATAGTGAAGAGGTCAAAGGTGCACTGGACAAGGAAGCGTTAGTTTGCAAACCACGCAAACTCATATTCATATTCCACTCACCATACAGGCCCAGGCACCAACGACGAATCTCGGCTGTTTGAGAACAAGACACGAATTAAGATGCGGCTCGTATATGGTGTTATCTGTTGCAATAAGATGTGCAGTAAGAAATAGTGTTTCTCTAGCAGACTTCATAAAATACCGTGACCTACTGAAGTAGATTGGCACAGTCAAAATCGTCAATACGACGACTGGACAATATGTGATGAAAAGCACGATGACGATTGTGACGATAGCGGCTTTTCTCTGATCCCAGATTATATACTGTCGAAAAGCCATGTACGCTACGATCGTGTGTAAGTGTCATGGCCACCGCTGGAGCGTATACGGAGCTTACTGTTGTTGACACAGGGATATATGATGACGAATAAGCAGAGTGTCACTGCAAAACGCTTACAGCTAGAAACAGTCATATTAGCATATTAGCAGAGAACTGGATGGTGAACTGTTACTGACAACTATGAATACATAACAAAGCCACGGTCAGCATCCATAATGCCATAGATAACCCGTACTGACCACTGTGTCTAAGCCGTGAGCAAATCCGGAGAGTACTGTGTCAACCTAGTGCATTAGTATGTTATAGTCCCATTCGGAAGTAAATAGCTCACCGTAGGCGGTATAGAAAAAGCATATATCGACACCATAACGATTGAAAGCAAATACCACCTTCGTCGCAATAGATGTTTGCTTCTTCCAGATATATTTGACTTCATTGTTGAATGTAATGCTATGATCCCAAAGTGCACAGACGAGGGCAACCGCTTTGGATATATCGTAAGGGCCTATTCAGGCGTGAGGGAGCAGAAACATACCTGCAAAGTATCTCGTTTCTAGGAGACCCGTTGCGGAGCTGAGTATCAACTCAAGTAACGGTAGATCCAGCGAAGTATCCATGATACTTGGGGGACCTGACTGAGGTTGTCGAACCCGCGCTCCTTATAACACCCCAAGCAATCTACGTCAGATAGTCGTAAATTATGGCACGTTAGGACAATGTAAACCGCGATGCCGCTTGTAACAACTAAGCAGAGTTACATTGCAACGACATCTTGTTCTGCGAGTAGATTGGACCTGAGGTCGAATTGTCGAAGACAAGATACGACAGCGATGTATCATGGTCAATAGAAGTCATGCTGGTACAGCACGTAACCCATCTATGATAGTGATGAAAATTTAACAAGTTCACTGGATAACAACGGTCATCGCAAGATATTTAGGGTAAATATCAGACTTACTCAGAATGAAGATGGAGGGGTCGGAACCCGCGAGCTTGATGCCTTAGGAAGCTTTTCACCACATCAAGAACACGATCCGGTCTTATGCGCGTGAACATTCTAGCTGAAAATGCTGCCGAAAAGGAACAAACAGACGATACGATATGGTCATCGGAAGCAGGACATGAGTTGAGAGTTCAGCGCTACCAAGTTCCTGTGAGCATATGCTGGTCGGTGGATAGTCAAGGTTGTACGAACCGTGCAAACGAATTCGCTCAGTAGACTGGAATAAGGAATATGACAACGACCGCACGCGAAATGTTCTCCGAGATGTAGCGCGGTGGGCAATGATACAATGACCTCAGTCCGAGACACCACGGGAATTGAGAACAATGGTAACGGAAAGCACCAGGCAAACCGAAGGATTTTGAAGATGATCTAGCCTATACACAAGACAAAACTTTCACACGAATAAGCGATGCACCAGCAAGTAACAGTCGCAAAACTCACCCTTTATTTAACACTTAGCGTCGCACGAAGTGAACGTGCGATTTTTAGACTGTTGCTATGTCAAAGACCACGACAGATCTAAGCCCAGAGTCCGGGCCTGGGAAACCGTCGCATGTTGCCGACATGGAGCTTAAATTTACAGAAGCGATGCAGTAGTTTCGATATAAGTCGGAACGCACTTGCTGTGCAGGTAGTTGGATTTTGACTTAAACCGTGAGCCTGCACCATCCCGGAAGATTGAAGCGGAAGCAGAGAAATGACTCTACTGACTTAGCGCCTTCCCCTTGACAAAACGTTCGATGATCACGTCACGAGGCACCGTGCCTGGACATCCCACTTTCAGGAGACAAAGTCACGCTGTCCTATGCATAGAAGACATCTTTGCGACCTATGAGATAGGAAGTACATGTTATACAACTTGAGAGACGTACTATCTCAAGACGCTAACCTCGCTGTAAGCCCAATGACTTCGTATTATTCAACCGACTTCAGATTGACAAGATCGGCACCAATTTCTGTCTTTTATGCCTCACATGCGACTGGGCTGGCTTGAAAACGGTGAGCTGATGCCACGAGGCGAGAAATAGTTCGTGTCCTGGATGTCCAAGCTGTACTCACGTTTGTTGTCGCCCGGAAGTCGGCATTTCAAAACTTGAGAAGTTGAGAAAAGCCATCATCTGTGGCAGACTCGTCTGTGTTCTGTCATGTTCAGATTGGCCGGAGCTGCTCTGGAATTTGATATTTTGTCTAGACCTGGGTCGCAGAAGTGGGGAGGATATTGCAGAATGTGAGCGTACCTCCGATCGAGTGGCTCAAAGTCTTCTGACGAGGAGCACGAATATGACTTGACCACGTAATGATTCACTCATCTTATGTGGACTTCCATCCAGTGACTTATGATGTCGGAAGGGCGGGGTATAGAGACTAGTTGAGTATAGATCATAGACCACTATCTTAACCTCCACATCTGTTCGTGATATCCATTGCGCTGGTATCGAATGTCAGTAAGGACTGTATGCAGCCACGAATTCACACAACTCACCGTCCATCAACACCTCAACTACAACACTGAGCTCCCGAGCTGATTACGGCTGAGCTGTTTACTCACAGATGCCACAGTGACTCTGGATAAGCGAGTCAGACTCCATCCTTTCAACACGTCCGCGGTATCAAGATGGTACAATCGTATGAGCTGAAGCGATTTCGGCGAGAAATATTGCAATTGGGAACGGCGGCGTTCTCACTGAGCGCTATGATGCTCAGATCTGATGCATGATGCATGATCTAATCATAGATCGCAAGCGCGGTATCATACCGTAAGCAGTTTGTTTGGGAGTCGAACGTGCTGTCTTCCCATTTGCTTCCCACTGCTTCATAGCTGTCAGCTAACGCTTGCAGCGCTGCTGTAGCCAACTGGTTTGGCTCAGTTTGTCTTAGACATGAAGCTTTGAAGTATAGATATTTCCTTTCAAACTCAAGAGCTTTTTATACTACGTCCACTGTCTATCCAACTGGATTTACTGCCCTCTCCTCAAGTTATTCATGACTTCAATCCCGTTGTTGGAGAATTCTAACGCCATTCCAAACTATCCAAATTTCCAATGGTGTCTCGAAATATAGGCTACATTAAAGACTAAAGCCAATTCACTTGGCATGCATGACATGACGTTCGTCTCAAACGTCCAACTTAGGCAGGTCAGCCTCATAGGCAACTATGTTTCGCTTGAAATTCTTACCATATTGAACGATGATTTGGATACGACAGTCTTATATCAATATCGGTGTGAGTTCCAAAAGCTATCTGGATAATTGAACGTACAGTATCGCCCGAGTGCGACACAACGACCGGCACCGGCGGAGCGTGTCCCCTGTCAACCCCGAGAGGCGATAAAGCGATGGAATTAAGATGGCCGTCTGATCGGCTGCCCTTTTGTCTTCTGGTACGGAAGAGCGCCCGAGTGTTCAGTCTTGAGGTTCAGTTTTTATGAGCAAGTTTAAGCAAGATGCACCGAGGGAGACCTACGTCGTCAAAAGCGAGTTAATGTACACTGACGATCTGTTAGCTTCAATCCGAATATCGGCCAGTTTCGGCCGTACATACATTTGCCAAGCATGAAGTTGAAGAACAGGACGTAAAGCGCATCAGGTGCTGCAAGATACTGTGACAACCGCTCTCAGACATGAAGGGTCTTGTACATCGAGTTACCACTCACCGCAACAAGGTTCGCAATGACGAATAATCTACGTCGCGAGATCACTATCACAGTCTTCATTTAAAGAGGCATACATACGTCGTCAAGAGGCCGGTGGTAATGGTCGTGGCTATGAGCTTTGTTATTATGTCATCGGACCTATTATTTCATGAATATGAGTAGAATAATCCAGAAGAACAAGCGGAGAACGTACCTTTTGAACCCAGTGCGACTGCGGTGAAGATAGAACGATATGACGATAGCAATGGAAACATCAGTAACCACAGCGACACCGAATCCCACCGATCCAGTGGACTAGGGAATGGATGGATGAGTTTATAATAAGGCAGTGAGACCAGACAGTAAGCTAGCCTTGAGCTTTGTCTCCCCAGCACGAAGGTCTGAGTAGAAGAATCTGTCTCAAAATCGTAAGTACCGAAATCGTATTGCAGCAAAACTGGTTGACTCACCCCCTAATTGGATAGACTAGGATGGGAATGTTAATACCAGACTCTGAGTGATGCAAGTATTAGACATACGCAGGTTCGTCACTGGTGTTTTCGCGTTCAGTCAACGAAAATACCACAGAAGCGGTGAAATATTTACCCAGGTGGCCCACCGTCCAGAACCCCTGGCATCGAAATTAGATAAGGCAGAAGTGTACCATTTTGTAGAGTAAGCACGTACGCAGACGCCAGTGACCCAGACGTTGCGGCTCACTATGAGTAAGTTACTTGAGCTGGTGTAGTTTGGCATGGACCAATATTCTATACGTACAAAGCCAAATGCGGAAGACCAAGAACCTAGTCAAACGATACGATGAGAAGATAGGCCATGGGCTCACATGATCGTACCCTCACGTGTCAACTATACAAGCAATGATCGCCTGTAAAGTACAAGAAGTAAGTGAGTGTGCAGTAATACCATATGAAGTCAATAAATGCACCGACATTGATCAGTATCTCGGCCTGTCGCCACACATGAGTAAGCGGCAAACTAGTAAGTTTATGATTAATACCTACACAGATACTCCTGGAGATATGTCAAGCGGCTACTTTAAAGGAGCATACTGAGGTTTTTGACATACCAAACGCTCACAAGAAGTGAGAGTGGATTTGCGTAGTTTTGAACAAGGTAGTGATAGAATATGTGGATGACGAGTGCTTGATGGACAGTATCCAGTATTCTTGTCCTATGAGTATATGTGAAAGCCGGACGAATGATGGAGTTTGCTTACAGCAGCACTGCGATCTGAAGTTCTTGCGTGAGCTTACTTCACGAAACGGTCGAATCGACGTCGTACCAGCACCTTCAAGACCCAGCCATCGCTTTGTGACTTTCTAGATCGGTAATAGTTATACGTTTGACAGCAGGTAACGCCGTATAGCCTGTAAACGTATTCTGTAAAGCACATCAAAATCGTAGAACGACGCAACTTACACCGAAGAGATGGCTACACCTAAGTAGCCAACCCCTATCGTGGCACCGATACTCAAAGTGCCAAGTACCTGTTCGGCTTCTTGAGCAACCGACGAAGGAGTCATGGTGCTGTTCATACTGGTACTCGTAGCAGTAATGATGGCAGAATCCTTTGAAGACGTCGGCCGTCCATGGAGAACTGTTTCTCGCAAAGCTTATGTAGACACATGCTACATGAGATCAGTGAAACAGAGGCATCCACATCATTATGTGACGGGCACGACAGTGGCCATTACTTCCGCGATGATGAGAATGAAATCCTGCACGACGGGTGAGCCCACTCAAGTCCACGTAACGATATGACTGGATGACATACCGTAATACTGTACTGATCATACTGACTAGTTTGACCTTCTGATCCTCAACCCTGAGCACTAACGACAGTGGGCGATGCGCCGCAGCGATCTAGTACGATACTGCGCTTTGCATATTCTCGTGAACATGAAGACGTTTTCACTCCATTTGTTTGGTCGGCTTTGTATCCGGTAAACAGAGTGACAAGCGTCACTAAACGCTATAATGTGACAGAGCCGCTGTAGTCACGCTTCTGTGTTGAGCATGTAACTAATCATCCGCACCGAAATCACATACTTTGGACCTTATGATACAACATAGCATCAGAATACAAGTTGTGTGAGCGACTGGGGCAATAAGAATTAAATAGAGCCTAGCGAGCGCTGAATTTTCTAGCTTGCTCACAGTGTTGAACTACTGGCGTACAGACGATAGCTCCTCCAAATACTTCAAATAATACATCAATCAATGCAAAAGATATTCGCCTATATTTAAAGCTATTAAACGGCGTAGAACATAGTCCATGTTGTCCACGAACGTCTTGAACGCGTTGATTTACAGCACAGCGCGGCCATCACGCTAGTCACGCGATGAGCGTTTGGTGACTTCTGTCACTTTGTTTGGCAGTGCTCCACAGCCCCACTTGCGAAATAAAATCGTCTTGATGTTCACGAGAATATGCAAAGGGCAGTAAGCCAGGAAAGGAGCGTGGGGCGAATACAACGATTGTGGACTGATGTGCTGCGGCGGCGCCGTTAGAGAAACCCGGATATCTGATCTACGAGGCACATATGATGGCACGAATGCTCGAGCTATCACGCAACACCACTTCAACATCTAAATCTGATTTTTTAATTTTGATTTGATGCCTGGTAAAAATGGTGAGAATGGGTTGAAATATCTGGAGGGTGGCACTAACCGATGGACGAGTAGAGGTCACTTCTTGCATTTTCGCCATCGCCTGAAGATATATGTGATATGGAGGATAATCTATACCGGTATAACGCACACTACATGCCCTTCGAATCATCATAGATCCCGAAGCAATGGTACCAGGTAGGGAATGTCGCGCTACCAGTCGGTCGTTTTATTGAAGTTGGACGTAGCAGCGAATATAACTGAAAGTATCTGAGACGTTCACAATGAAAAGAGAAAGTTCTGGAGCATACGTACTGTTGAGACCCCGAGCACGATTATCTTCCGAGCACCGCTTCATCCTTCTCCATCCGTAGTGTCTCTCTGAGGAGCGTGTTCGTCCAAGACGAGATGAGCGCGATGTTCATGAAGCCGTTCCCACGAACTATCGTAGCGCGATGAGATCGGTCTTGTGGCGTGGACTTGAAAGATACGAGCACGCACGATACAGATTCAGGGAACGTTGATTGATAGAAGTCAACCAGAGATGAACATGGTGGAACATATTCTGACCCGGCGTGGGTACACATGGGGAATGCTCTGCCTTCTTGGCCGAATTGCGTCGTATAGCATGGGTTAACATGGTAACCGCTTCCTAATAAGAGGGTGAGTTGATTACAAACATGAGCTCACCCAGCATCTAACTAACGGCATGGATAACATGCAGCGTTGGCCGGCATTTTATTAACTTACCTTCGCGTAATATCTGCACATTGGGCAAAGAAAGGGACACCTCCGGAAACTCTTTGTCGCTGTTGGCACTTCTCTATGAGTCGCCGTGCCCGGCAAGCTGCTTGAATCAAAGTTGCGTGCGTGTGTAGACGGTAAGAAGAGGAGACGTGACTGTATCTTGCGGTTGCGCGGTGGCCCGAGCTGAACGTAGCGTGTGGTGGCATTTGACCGGAGAGCACGAGGGGCTCTCACCGCTATCTTCAGTTTCGACCTCAGCTGGTGTTCCAGCAGTGCAGGCTAGAATTGGCAGTGAGCATGATGAAGAACACTGAGACGGTCGCGGGTTGAGCGCTGAGCGGTGGTCGTCGGTTCAAGCGCTGCGAAGTGCGGGATCGTGGCGTCCACGTTCTACGGCCGACATCCAAATTCGACTGTGGCGTTCTATCTTGGATTTCGATGGTGGGTTTCGAGAACCCCCACCTCGTAACGCGACACGCAACACGACGCGTCCTCATCGCGCGTACTTAACCGGATCTGCCCGCCCTGAGGCCTGCATGTATGATGGGTGATGCAAGGTGATGCATTGATGCTTGACACGCCCCGCCCCACCGCATCACGTCCCCCGCTGCCGGCTTGCCCGCCTTGACGTGCTCTTCTTCTGCTACCACCACCACCACCACCACTGCGTCCCAGCCCAGTAACACCTCTTCGTCGTCGCCGTCGCCCGCGAACCTGCCCGTCGACGCGCACGGGCACCTCTCCCTCGACGGCATCCACATGAAGGTTGAGGGTGCTCTCTTGCTTAGCGCGGAGGAGATCAAGTGCGCGGTATGTTTCACCGCGCTGTGGGTCGTTGCCCGGGAAGCGTTTGGCGGAGCCGGAAGGGTCAGGCGGAAGGGAGATGGGTGGCGGATAAGGGGGTAGGCGGGCGTGTCAGCATCGCTGGAGAGAGAACAGTGGGTGTACGCGGGGTATATGCGAGTTTGGAGGGGCCATGCGCGGTCGGAGTGTATACGAGCTTGGACGGGTTGTATGCGAACTACAGGAGGGCAAGGGAGGGAAGATGAGGGAGAAGGCTGAGGGAGGACGACGCGTGCCGCCACTGTTTGCTCGCGCTCGAGTTGACGAGACCCTTCACGCCGCCTCCATTTCCGTTCCCCAATATCGACGCCCACTGCTCCTCGCCAATCGCGATCTTCCGCCGCAGGACGCGCGACGCCCTGCGAGGTGACGATGCGCTTCCTTGCCTCGACCTCGACCACCGTAGGATAACTCCTAGCCGGCGACAGCATCCTCTACGTCGTAATGCTGCTGAGCTTGACCCGGGCTGGTCTGGTAGTATGTATCTCCTCTCGTTTATCGTAAGCTCGTTCTTGACGACCTATATAGCCTCTCCCTATGTCTCCTAGACTGCCACTGAAGGCTATTTGCAACATGATGGAGAAAACTAGTTCTCGCCGCATCATCTCGCAGCCGTTGTTCGGCTCTTTGACGTCTCAAGTCCGGATGGAGATGGAGTCGAAACAGCTATCACTACAAGTGGATGAGCTGCCGTCTCTGACATCTATAGTCCCCACCTTAGCCGATGGCATAGATACAATGGTTGACTCTTATTCACCTAGCGACAAGCCCTATCATCCAGATGATCTCGTTCTGTATATGCATTCATCAGGTTCCACCGGTTTTGCCAAACCTATACCGAAGAGGCAGAAGCAAGGTTTCAACTGGTGTTATCCTAGTGCGTTCTCGGGGAGTTACATCGTTCTTTCTTTCCTTGCCAGGAACATATTGAATAGTTTTCATCGTCAAGGGACGCGACCGCGCGATTCGCTGGGGTGGCATGCATCTGCCTACATTCCATACGATTGAATTGTACATGCAGGTGTACTATCCTCTGGTCAGTGGCTACGCTGCTGCTGTGCATACCCCGCAAGGCCCATTACCGCCTATTGTACCGACCCTACAAAATGCATTGGAAGCGGCTCGTCTCACGCACTACAGCGGCCTTGCCACAGTTCCTGCTTATTTAGAGGTAAGAAACGTGTCACGCTAAAATTCGCACATCACTCATTAGCGGGATTTGTAGGCGTGGGCTCTATCTCAGAAGGATGTCAAGTTCTTAGCGTCACTTGAAATTATTGTGAGTAATTCTTTGAGCGCACTGTTTGCCACGCAGATCAGTGAAGATACGCTTGGACAGGCGTTCGCTGGCGGTCCTCTTCGAGAAAAATGGAAACAACTTAGCTGCAGTCGGTGTCAAGCTATTCACGACATACGGTGCCACGGAATTCAGCACATGGAACGATGTTTGGGATGCAGACGATTCCCAGGGGCCGAATGCTCTGGTAAAGACCAGCTCTGACTGGTCTTGGTGCACGCTTTGTGACCGCCTGAAGCCCCGGTGGGTGCTGGAAGGCGACGGAACATATGAAACTGCAAGTCTTGGTGCGTGTCGCATGTCCAGCAGTCGGTCACTTTCAAACAATTCTCTTCAGACGCGTCAAACCCACTACCCTGCTGTGGAGAATTCAGAGGACGTCCCAGGCTATGCCACGGTCGATCTCTTCATATCCCATCCCTCCAAGGAGGGTCTCTGGAAGACGTATGTACAGCCATTTGATCCAATGAACGGTGCTCAATGTCGCACCCATAGCACTGGCCGTAAGGATGATGTTATCGTTCTCAGTACTGGTAGAAAGGTCGTTCCTCTGCACCAAGAGGGTATGATTGGCTCTCATCCCATGTTGGCTAGTGTGGTGATGTTGAGTCGTGGGAAGAGTCAAATCAGTGTGTACATTGAGCTCCACCCTGGACATACTTTAACCCAGGACCAGGAGACACTGATGCATGCAAGGGACGCTATATGGTAAGGCCGCATTTCTTTCGGCTTCGCTTGAGTAATCGAGGGCTCATTCTCCGTAGGCCGATAGTCGAGGAGGCCAATAGAACGGAATCGCACCATGGACGTATTGCTAAAGAGATGATCATCTTCGCTGATCCGGCACGACCTCTACCACGAGCTGGGAAGGGTACTGTCGACCGTAAACAAGTCCTCGTGATGTATGAATGAGAAATCGAACAGGTGTATGTTTCCGTTAGCCTTGACAGTCATATTGCCTCACGTTATGGATAGATATAGCAGTTTGGAAAACAACAAGAACACGACGCGTACTAATTAAAGTTTCGGGCCTATTCGGGGCTCATGCTGTCACGTCGTGAGCCTCATTGACTGAGCATGCAGTCCCTCCGCTGATGCTGGAAGCCTGATGAGTGCTGAGGGACGCCAGATGCGCCTCGCCTCACCATATCATGTCCCACGACGCCGGCCTACTCGCATTTTGTATCACACTCGTACCGCACGCCTACCACGTTCATGTCCCTGCCGGTGATTCTTCCGGAGTCGCTGAAGATATAGACTGGGCTGACAAGTGCACCTGTGTCGCAGCGATTACGCCAGTTAGGTTTGTGGCCGCGGGATCGGACAGTAGCTTGCTCAAATTTCATGGATGGTCGGACCCGCGGTAAACATCGGCGCTTTCTGAAAACTATACGTGAACGCTGAACGTCGAAGATTGAAGGGAGCTGGCGCAGCATCTATCTCATGTTGAACCCTATTACATTCTCATCATGAAAGTGTAATAATCCAGCACATTGTCGGGTAGCTTGTAAAGGTAGAGCGTTTATTCTGATATGACTAGACGTCCGAGGGCTGTCAAGAAGCCAAAGCCACCATGACAATATTCGATGAGCAACACGCTGATGGACGTAGCGAGATGACACGACGTACGCCAAAAGAGGTCTTCGAAGTGGTATCACGATTATCCTAGCGAGGATTCAGTTTCAGCATCTCGACCTGTTAACGAAGCCATGCATGATCTCACAGTTTCCACAGTCTTGGACATATGTATGAGGACCGAAGGTTGGGTCTTGTCGCCCTTATCGGTTCCTAGACGATGAAGAGGGATGGAATTGATTTGTCCGAGAGTACTGGTGTTGTCGATAGCACCCCGAACATACTCTCTGCTGTTGAGGCTTGGACTCCACGTGTCGGTCAGGGACGAAATTAGAGAATTAAATGCACGTACGTGGTCAACATCGCGTTCGCATACACTATTCAGAGATACTCGTCAGGGACAGTGGAATAGAGAGTATACGGGCCACTCACTTTTGCTTTGCATCATGGCGAAAAACATATCATATAGAGTGAGAGGCGCGGCTGCATACTTATAGTAAAAGAAGGGTGTCAGTATTGATTTCTTTTTATCGATAGCATACTCACAGCAATCAATTCTGCTACCACGAAGCAACTATTGAGTTTTAATTAGCCAATGTTGGCGACGATTACATATTGTACTCACGAGGTGAGGGCTCCTGTGGAGATCGTTAAGAACACGAGTCTTCCGATTATGCTATCGGAGCTAGCGGCAAGGACGCAGTACGTCAAGTGAGCCAAATTACTGCGAGACAGCCGATTGGACTCACCGTCTGAAACCTGTACGATTTTTCGTGAGGTAAAAAATTGTGACAGTTGCGATAGCTATATCAGCCGTTGCCACCAGGGCGAGGCCGGAAACACCAAAAGTCTGGCGTCTTGGTCAGTAGGAGATACGCCACGGAAAGGTAAATTTTCGAACCTCTAAGGAGCCTTCCGCATCGGACAATCGTGCAAAGAGTAAGCTACGTGTGCCTTCATGTGAGTGATAGCGAGCCTCATAAGTTTAGTACGTACTCTTTGGTTGGAAACACTGCACAAGAACCGTGTGATCAGTACATAAAACGGCTTCTCTCATTGATGTGCACCGTACCGATGTTCGAGCCTAACCCGCCAATAGTTGATTAGTAGACTGAACAGGTATACGAAACGTGACTTACCAAATTGACCGACCGATAGCAGCTCCTATGAAAAGCTCAAATCAGTGCCAGTTCAGAATGAACAGGTATATGGCATACGCAGATGACTGTTGCCCACACGTTATGGCTCACTAGTAGCTGATCAGATGCCACTTGTCAGAAATCGGACATAAGGAATTCACTTACGCTTCCAAATCCTGAATATAAGGAAGCTATCAAGTGCATTAGGAAGCAGCGTATCAGATAACGCCGCGTGTAAACGTACCTTTGGACTGTGAGGTTGACAACATCCTACGAAGTGCGAACAATGGTAAGTGATGCACTCGATTGACGAATGTAAAGCACAGCTTACATCTAGAAGTACAACAATCTTTGAATCGATGTTAAATATGTCCATCATATCGAAAGAGGGGGTCTTACCGAGATAGCCCTAGATCAGTCAACGATAAACTTTTGATTGTCTGCAAAATAAGGAGATTGGCGTACCAATAAGTAGAAAGCAAAGAGGTTGGGTTAGCGTAGTTGACAATGAGATAGTGGTATGGGACCGCGATTGTGCATCCTTGCTGAGCCGAGTCCAGGATCCTGATATTTGTTATCAGAATGCGAGAAGTTCCAATATCATACGGCGTACCATAAAACTGCTACCTGTATAAAGACTTCAGTATAACAAAAGTAAGATGAACTATTGAAGACCACAAACCAGGAACCACAAGAACCAGTGGTCGGACTGTGCCTTGGGCGACCTATAATAGTTCCATGTCTGCAAGCAGGTTATTCCGTACACGCTGAAGTCGTATGAGACAATGGCCTGGTACATTATTGCAGCACTCACCAGGACGAAAGTGCAACACCCAGGTAGCTGACCCCCATAGATGCACCGAGGACGGCTTGGCTAGGAATCTCCAAGGGGCCCGACATCGTTATGTTCGCCATACTGCTAATCCCTGAAAGGGCCACGGACACTAGCTATCGTGTTCGTATTGTCTTTAGGGCTTTTAATAGTCTGCGTTTGATGAGAGGACTACGTTCTTGACGACGTCAAACTGACCTGGGTGTCGCCGTAGGTACGCATGGGTAATAACAGTGAGCATCAATCTCCACAAAGTATCATGGGAAGTGCCCTACCTTTGGCGACGCGTGTATGAAAGGTAGGTATCACGCCGCCGCTATGTATGTGATCATGGCCCGAATCAACGGAATCTGCCCAGAAGCCATGGAAGCTGTGCCGTGTTCAATGAATTGGGTGTATTCGCATACTACGCTATACACCACTCATCATGCTGTCCTTCGATGCAGTATCACAGCACAATACCAGCCCGCTCCACCTGAGCCGATCTCCGAACAAGATCGCCTGTGGTATTGCGTGCGGGCTCATCCTGATAGCTGAACTGTATCTTTATGGGGGATACGCACGGTTCGTGGAAAGGCATGTATCATGTACTAGTTGTAGTTGAGTTGACCTATATGACGACGGTATGGGGCCCACAGAGACCTTAAGCTAGCCTCCAACCTGCCAATGAAACTTCCAATGAGCGCCTTGTCCGGTAGGAACTACTCACGTACGCATGCACATCAATAGCTATGGCAGGAGACTGAGAAAAAGCGACATCTCCATGCATCGCACACGAGAGATCGCACATGCTATGGCACTGTAGTGTCCGATCTCCACCTTGCTGTGATGCTGAGCTCAACATCTCCGCCGGTAGCGCAGCCACCCGTGGCTGAAATGGCGAATACGCAACCCTTGCATAGACAAGACAGGAAGCTCTTCAACGCGTGGCGAGCTGCTTATGTGACAGCTTGTAGGTCGGGCTTCCCGGTGCGAGCATTTCTAATTTCACGGATTATCAGTAACGAGACGTTGTATCAACGTTGTATCCAGCGAAAATACTCGCCTGGACGATGCGAACCATCGTTTATATTGTGGTGAGGCTCGCTCTAATAGTCACGGCCGGGGCACCCTCGGACTTTCGCGCGCTCGCCGCGGTGATGAAAAACAAGAAGTAAACACAACCAAGCAGAACCAAATTATGGACACTCGCCACCTGTACAGTTAACAGTACTCGTAACTTCAGTCGAGGCCCCTGGCGGTGTACAATACTCGTAACTAGATGTCATTCTTCACGAGCTTGACTTCCGATATGTTGCACCAAACCCGGAAGCCCTCACGACTCAGATCAAGTACCCTTTCTTTAAGACACAGAATCAGTCTGTGTCACTAGCTCCTCGTGAGCTCTTGTTACCCCGACAGATGGGGATGCAAGCAACGAGAGGCCAGATTGGTACGCAGTTCAGAGGGTATGCTTATTCTTCGCTCACCATAACAGCCGCAGCTAACAGCGAGTAGCGAGCAGCGAGCAAAGCTGTGCCGTGTCATGAAGAATGTACTTCAACGTTTTGCCAGGCTTTCCTTGATTTGGTGAGTTTGAACCTGGGTAGTGGTTGCACGACTCGTAGACGTCATCTGAGCATCTGAAGGTATTACTCGTATCGCCCCGTATGTCATCGTGATCCGACATGATCGATGCAGTCGCTATCTCAAATGTTGGAAGAAGAATCAGTATACAGTTGAGTAGTGCATCGTCTATACCATCCGCTGTTTTCTCATCCGTCGGTCGACAGGAACGCTCCAAAATCAACTGATATCTCATCGGTGAGAACGCCGGGACATGTACCCATCATTGAGTCAATGCAAGAGTCGACCTGTCACGGGTAGAGTATTACCTAACGTCACTGTGTGTGCATCGCTGAGAACTCTACAGGACCGCAGCATGCGCATTAGATGCTTCATCTCCTCCCAGACAGACGACAGTCTTGTCCACAACTCCATTCCTCTCAGTTTCACGCCGTACCCGTCCAGCAAAGACTGCAGCAGGCATTCCCATACATCTTCTATTCGCAGAACCTCGCAGAACCCACGATGCACGGCTGCGGTCTCTGCCAGTATGTGATCGCATCTTGTCATGCCGTGTGGCAGAAGAAAGGGGCAACAGACTCATACTAGCTGCCGTCACTTAGTGAGTCTCGACCTGATGTCTGACCATATCGTCGGCACACAACATTGACCCGATACCCCAGAAAACGCGATATCTCTTCAGTCAGTAACTGATTGCAGTCATACCCGTCGCTGTGCTGCCTCGCCTGCCATATAAGCAAGACTTGCCACGCTCATCCCAAGTTGACCGGGACTTCTCTCGAGCACACCGAATGGACTCCCTACACCAAGCAATCTCCAAGCTTTTGCCTTTCCACGTTTCATCTCTGGTACTCCGAGCAAGTGGCATAGTTGTTCTCACCACAATTTCCGTGCAAATGTTCAAGGCTGTACGAACCAAGAAAGCTCTTGATACTCGTAACAATATTCAAGATCAAGATCAGTATGACGTTATCATTGTCGGTGGAGGTCCGTCGTCTTGAACCTGCCACACAGTTCGACAGTTGCTGATGTCGCAAGACAGGTACTGCAGGCTGTGTTCTAGCAGCTCGTCTAAGTGAGGATCCTTCCATCCGGGTACTAGTGTTAGAGGCTGGTACCAGGTTCGTCTATCTATGAGTGACGTCTCTCCAGACTGAACCTTTCCAGTGCCATTGGAATGCAGTTTGCGGAGGTTCCTGTCGCCCTTGTCAAGTTTACATGCGGAACTAACGACTATGGCTTCTACACGGAGCCCCAAGCGGGCGCCATGGACAGGAAGTGCCTGTGGCCCAGAGGTACGCGATCTTACGAGCTCATCTGCATATTCTGATGCTAGCACATCAGCCAAGCTGTTGGGTGGATGTAAGTCACTATTCACAAGCTACATTCGGAGTTCTCACGGCTTTCTTTCATTCTCTAGGTAGTAATATCAACGCAATGATGTACGAAGAACTTGATTGAAAGTCAATTAATGTTGATTGATCGAACCAGAACACATTACGGGGCCCCATCGGACTATGATGAATGGGTGAAGCTTCAAAGGAACCAGGAGGGAGCGGAAGGGTGGTCGTATAGGAACTTCCAAGCGTAAGTCTGTGCGTCATATGTATGTTTTTTGGTTCTAATCTTATCGGTTAAATAGCTACTTCCGCAAGTTCGAAAAGTATAACCCTAGCCCCGGCTATCCCAACGTGGACCGAGCCCTGCATGGCCTCGACGGCCCTTACGATTGTAAGTTGACCTACAGATCCGGATTTAACGCTCATTACAAACGCCTGCAGTTGGTCATTTCGGACACCTGTCTAGGCTTACCAGCTTCTTCATCCAATCATGTGAGAGAGTCGGCATAACGCGTAGTTTCGATTTGAACACACGCAAGGGAACTATGGGAGTGTCCGAGGTAACCATAATGATGTGTGCTGATTCAAAGTTACTGATATCACTCCTTCTAGTCAAGTATGTTCTTTGCTATCCTACATACGAAACCGATTCTTAATTCGAGCCGAAAGTGACATATATTCGGGCCAATGGCAGGCGGAGTACCGCGGAGCTCGCGTATCTCACCCCCGACGTTCTCGCTAGGCCCAATCTCACCATTGCGACAAATGTCACCGTCACTCGGATCTTATTCGATAAGACCAACTCCAAACTACGCGCAGAAGGCGTGGAAGTGAAGCTTTTGGACGGCAGCAGATTGGTCTGTAAGGCATCAAAGGAAGTAGTCGTCTGGTAAGTCAATTTGCTGGCTGCACCGCAACTGGCCATACACTGATCTTTCGTGCAGTGCCGGTGCGGTGCACACACCCCATGTCGGTTGCTCCATCAGCGTGCAGCTAAAGCAGTGACTAATTGACGTTACGTAGATCCTGATGCTTTCTGGCGTGGGCCCAGCCTCGCATCTCTCCTCTGTGAATATACGTGTTCTGGCAGACATACCGGGTGTGGGTAGCCATCTTAAGGACCATGTCTCCGTCGATCTAGCCTATATGGACAAAACAAAGCAGGCTTTGAGTTTCCTGAAACCCAAAGGCCTGACGCAACAAATGCAAGCATTACAAGCCACTGCGCAATACCTACTCACGGGTAAAGGTCCTCTCTCGTCTAACGTGAGCATTTAGTACTCTCAACGAAGTCCGCATTGATCTCAAAATGAGGCAGACCGCGGAAGCCATCGGGTTTATTCGAACAGATAATCCGAAACTGTTCCCTATCGACAAGTTCTCAGCAGCGAGTACACCAGAAGATACAACCACAGGTCCTGAGGCTCCAGATGTAGAGCTCTTCTTCACCCCGTTGGCATACACGAATCACGCAATGCTACCCCCACCTAATGACGGTCATTACAACTTCATGCTTCATGCGGTTTTGCTCAGGTAACCTTTGATTCGGTGCAACTGATTATGGAGCCTATCTTCACCTGCTATTCGCTCCAGACCCAAATCGTCCGGTACAATACGTCTGAAATCTGCCGATCCAGAAGATATTCCAGTCATCGATCCGAGGTAGGTCAAAGACGAGCCTTAGCACTTGGCTTTGTGGAGCACTGACTTCTTTTCAGATATCTTGCGGACACCAATGACATGAAGACTCTCCTTCGAGGCGTCCGCTTGGCAGACACAGTCGCACACACTGAGCCCTTGCTTTCGGCAATAGACCCGGCCGGCGACGCGCACCCAGAGCTGCACCACAGAGTCTCGCAGCTTTCGGACGACGAGCTGGAGAAACTGATCAGGCAACGCGCAGAGACGCTGTACCATCCTGCTTGTACAGCTCGCATGGCTCCCTTGGAGGACGGTGGTGTGGTTGATCCCTACCTTCGTGTGCATGGAATAGCGAATCTACGCGTTGCGGACGCATCCATATTCCCCGACATTGTTTCGGGCCATACAGTGAGTGTGCCGTCATTTCCATAATATTCCTCCACTGATGTCTCTTCGAGACTGGACCGGTGCTTGCTGTAGCGGAAAGAGCAGCAGATCTCATCAAGGTCGCCATCACGAAGTCTCACTCCCGTATTTGACTCCCACATGTCGAAGCTATTCTTTTTGTGTTCGGAGTATGGCGAAGTAACATTGGCTGAAGTGTCCAAGCGATGTTGCAGTACATTGCTGCGGCTGGTACCGTAATTACTGCCTGCTCTCATTCAAACGCATGTTCAATGTATTTTGCATATTGAACTTGAACTGTGCGCGGGCTCAATTGCCATTTATTTTCTGCTTCTCGTGCGTTCTGAATCTCACTCGAGCTCTTGCTGTGTTCGTTGGTGTGATTGGCTGGTAAGTGGCGGGATCTCCGAGCCTAACACAACTAGTGGGCGTGGCCCGGCTACAACCTTGCTTGGCCTCTGTTTCTTGTCTTTGCCTGTTCTCCTGCAGAGCAGTACAGAAACACGCTGACGATTGTTTTCATCTCGATTACTAACCACGACTCAGTGATACGAGTAGGGTGCGAGAAAGGCACCGCCCTCAGCATGAACGAGGGTATAAATTTTACAAAAGTCTCAAATGAGGACGGGCTAACTCGTGTGACCGTTTCCTGGTATCCCATCGCGGATTGTCACCGCTCTGCCTCTTGCATTTGTACACCGCCGTCGCGCACACACGATGTCCTCTCGCTGTCCTGTCCTGCGCGTCCATCCGTTGTTGCCGCGGTTCCTATTTGGCGCGTTCCTTCCCGCACTGTCCGTGATGAAGGCCGCGACTGTCCAGCACGGCTCACAAGTCTCCGCCGCAGTCGGGACGTCCTCTCGGGGCCGTCAGCGTCCGTCGCCTTCACATTATCGTGCAAAGGCTCTAGTCTGACCCGTTCAAGTTGCAGGTCACTGCCCGCACCAATGCCAATCGTGACGCCGAAAGGGATGCATAAGCCGTTCCCGTAGTGGGCCATGGTATCTTCGCTGAGTTCTTGCCGGTGTATAACGACGAACACATCCGAAGCTGTTTGGCCAGCCTTGCCCAATGCCTGTCGTTAGAGGAAACCAGTTTGGGACGGGTGCCACACGGACGCATGTAGTACGCGGTCGGAAGCCCAAGATGAGAGGCGCAATCAAGGACAAGCTACGACTATTGGTCAGTCAATTTCCCGATGTTGCAGTCTTAGTCCCACCGACGCCCAACAATGGTCTTGCACCGCTCACAGGACTGGACTGTAAAAGTTGCAGAGCTAATAGAGGGAGTAATAAGCATGCCAAATAGCAGCTTAGTACTGGAAAAAATGCATACATAGGAGCTTTCGTATTAAAGATCCTGAGAAACTGTAGGATATTCTGTATGCTGGGATGAACCCATCCGAAAAAGGGTGCGGTGCTACAGAAGCAGTATCAGACCGAAACTTGGACGGTAAGAGGCATAACCAAAAAGGCATACATGTATATTTAAAACGTCGATGTCGATCGCATCTTTAAACCCGAGAAACAAGGAACGGTAAACGATGCAGCTGCAGCGCAAAGAGCCTGAGCAAAGGTGGCGTCGGCACAAGGACCAGTGATTGCCGACGGCAATGGCCGGTTGGTGATCGAAGGCTTCATTTGTGACAGTCCCCGATACCTTGCAATCAAGCAAGGTAACCAAACAAAGCACGCATGGAGACTCCCGAGTTTCTTCAGGACTTGAGCTCAAACCCATCCAACAAGTCGGTCAACACACACTGCGAAAAGAGACAGTTGTTCAGAATGTGCAGAACGTAACCCGACTAAAGTAATCCTTGACGAACTAGGGCATTTTGGCCGCAAGCATCAACGTCAACGTTCAGCGACTCGTCCATCTTATTCTCAGCGTATCAGAACACTGCATCGTACGGATGTGGTTAAGGCAGAGACAGAAGCAATAGAGCTGTACTGGATCATCAACGGCGCGCAATCATATTCGTATGCATAATATTCCTCATGCTCACAAAGCTAGCTTCCTGTAGCCGCATAGTACTGCATCTGGGGAACAAGGCGCAGCCTGATGATACCTCTACCCGCATGCGGGCCCCTACGTCGATTCAAATCAGAAGCCGTCATCTTCAAGGGTTTGGGACCATTGTTACAGCTATCTCACATTTGTCTATTGTCTCCCGGGATCTTTCGTGGGCACCAATCATCGACGAAAGCGGAGCCGCATACGTCGAATGTCTGTTAAGCCCGCAAACGTCCTCATGGTTCCAATCATGTAAGAAGTTTGCTCCCATGAGGCCCGCTCCTCCGTTAGTGACCAAGTACACATTGTTCTCTAAGGGCGGCGCTAGGTAAGTACATGTATCATCTCAGCTAATGCTAACAGATTCTATACTCATGATGAATCCTGTGCGTATCATGAATGTAGGGTAAATGCCTGTTGCGACCATGCATCAAGCGGATTCAGTCAGATAAACTCTTGAGAGCCGTACGTCCTGGTACCCCAACATCATCTATCAGTCTGCGGAGTGCGCTTCTGCGTGATGTGATGGCAGGCAGGTAGTCCCAGTGACAACTTATACGTGGTTTTCTACCCTTGAGGCTCACTCAGTGTTCGAGTGCACCGTATCAGCCTCGGCCACAGGACCCAGATTGCACTGAATACAAAGAAATCGTTCAAGCGATCTCCTCCGATACGCCGATCTCGGACGCTTTCTCATCCTCTCATCCAGCTTTTCCATGCGCGTTCTAGAAAATAACCGTGAGTTCACGTCCTATGTTCTTCCCCTTATACATCTAAAGCCCTTCAGGTAGCCCAGTTAACGCGCGATGAGCGTAGGTTCCACTTCGTAACTCACACCACTGCCCTTCACGGGTTGATATGAAGTAAAGCGATGAGCGCTCAGATCATCGCATGTACATGTAAGATAGCATGGTATGTGCGTTTGCTCCTGAAGTACCAGCGCTGACTTCGTGAATTTCATAGATGACCAAGGTGCACAATATGATAGTTTCACGAACATGGGATCCAGTGTCGCCCGAAATCCGCTCATTCAATAAGCGGCATCCTAAGAAATCTGTTTTGTGGCTCTACGGCACGATGTATGCGTGTCTTAAGGTCCTGTATTATCCTCACGTGGATATGTCCGACGCGCATTGACCACACATTGAAGCTGTATCAGGTGTCTCTTATAAAAGTCCACAGTGACAAACTTGATAGTTTCTAACCGAGTCTTGTTTACCTCGTCGATGCTCTCCGCTCTATACTTATTTTTGCTTCTCTCCCTCTACGCTCTTCTGTGGATCACCCGCCACAGTCGCGTCTCGCGCCTAGAAGACATCCCAGGTCCCCCTTCGAGCTCGTGGATTCGGGGTACTTTTCTTCAGAGTACAGTCGTATTGGTGATGATACTTAGCAGCCCTCAGGTAACCTTCCTGAACTACTTCACCGCCACGGATGGAAATTCCAGGACGCTCTCGACACAACATATGGGCCCATCGTCAGGATCAAAGGACTCTTCGGCGTAAGCAGAGCATACAAATATTACAACTGCTGACTTAACTGGGCGATAGAAATCGGTATTGTACGTGGCAGATCCGAAAGCTCTGTCCCATATCGTAGTAAAGGACCAGCATATATATGAAAGGGCTTCGCCCTTCGTATCGCAAGTGATGGTTATTATCCTCAGTGATCTCAGCTAATAAACTCTTGTAGGTTCATACGGCTACTATTTGGGCAGGGACTCTTAGGAACATTGGGTAGCTCGGTAGGATATCCGCAATCACACTCGTTGCTGACGGAATCCATAGGAGAGCATCACCATAAGCAGCGCAAGATGCTGAACCCCGTTTTCTCCTCCGGTCAAATTCGCAGAGTAACGCCGGTACTGTACGAGGTTGCACATAGGGTAAGTGTACTCGCTGTCATCCCGCGCCGAGAAGCTGAATATTTGGCACTTTCGACCTTCGGCTCCCGCCAGCTGAAAACAGGTATTTTAAACGATTTGGGTGATGGACCTTGCGACGAGATAGACATGCTGCAGTGGATCAACCGTATCACCCTCGAGTTTCTGGGCCAGGGCGGCTTCGGTTATTCCTTCGATTCGCTTTCACATCTTCCACAAAGTACTTTCGGTGATACCCTGAAACTGTTAGCGTGAGCTTACTTTGCAAACTCCACGGCTCTCAATACTCATGAGGTATCTAGACCAACAGTCGCTCGTTGCCTCACCTGGCGTATGCTATCACCTTACATTCCGAATTTCGGCTCACCTGCTATGAAGCGGAGGGTTGTAGACATGATACCAGACAAGGACGTACAGCAGCTAAAGGCAATAATCGATATCATATACCAGCGGTCTCGGCAGATTCTTGAAGATAAGACTGCCGCCTTGAGGGGTGAAAGCAATGACACAAAATTACGAGTTGGAGAAGACAAGGATATCATGAGTATCCTCCGTACGTGCCCGCCCTTGCATATGAGCTGCACTAATGCGCAACTCCCTAGTGAAAGCGAATAGCGTGGCGTCGGGGGAAGATAGACTATCTGAAGAAGAGCTCGTCGCTCAAATGAGGTAAATACAAAGCCCTTCGAACGAATAATGATACACTTCTAAGTATTGTCTCAAAGCACGCTCGTATTCGCGGGTACTGACACAACGTCGTGTGCGCTTGCACGCTGTCTGGAGTTACTCGCGAAAAACGCGGACGTACAACAGAAACTTCGAACAGAGATTCTGAGCGCAGGAGACGGCCAAGATATCCATTACGATCAACTAGTTGGATTACCCTATCTCGACGCCGTCTGCAAGGAAACACTGCGCCTGTGAGTGCGATCTAAGGTTGATGTCACTTTCGCTGACCGATCTTACAGACATCCTCCTGCGTCCATTGTATTGCGCGAGTGCGTTTGATTCTTTCAATCTTTCCTCTACGTTCTCGTGCATCTTCTGACTCGTTTGTCATTGGCTAGGACAAGAAGTGAGGTGGTTCTGCCTTTTTCGCAGCCCGTACATGCAGCGGATGGATCTCAGCTGTCGCAAGTTGTCCTGCCGAAGGATACTATGGTCGTCATCGGCATCCGATCGTGCAATAGACTGAACACCATCTGGGGCAAAGATTCTACGGAGTGGAAACCAGAGCGCTGGCTTTCGGAATCCTGTCCAGGGGTCAACGCAAGCAATGCCAAGGTTCCGGGAGCTTATGCCAACATGTGAGTACATCTTATCGTGTCATGCTACGAAGACATCGTTGAGAGCCGAACGTTACAGGATGACCTTCCTGGGTGGTAGCAACTCATGCATGTAAGCGGACACTTTGAGTCATAAGTATATCATTTAATTCAATTTCTCAGAGGGTTACAGTACTCACTTCTCGAAATGAGTAAGCCGTTCGTCAGGTCTCCTCATCCGACCACTAAAGGCTTTACAGAAGTCACACTATCCACGCTCTTGGCATTCCTCGCATTTGTCCCGGACAAAGAGGTCGTATGGAATTGGGCATCGATCAGCTACCCAACTGTTGGACCCATTTCTGATACCCCTCATATGCCATTGCGAGTACAGCACCTGCCTGACGGGATGTTTCCCTCGTAGGTCCATACAATGTTTGGTGTGATGCGTTGCACGGGTACTGGCAAGTTATGAAGTTGATAGCTAGCCAAAGTTTCTGCGATCATGATAATTTATATCGGTGCAAATTACGGGCACGGATGCATGGGTTGTTGATGTCACGACTCGTTTGCTGTCATCAATCCATCACAGATACAGGTAGAATTCTGCCGCGCCCACACGACCATCTCAACCTACCTGTCGCCCTGTCTTCAGTTAACCTTGGGCCTTCTATCACGCAAGCTGTGCAAATTGACAGTAACATTTTCAACACATGAACTGGGGCGTGTGTATGACTCTCGGAGTTTGCCGACTGCAAAACGCAAGCGCTTTACAGAACGCCTCAGTCCCGGGAGCGCGCCTCTGCATGGATAACCACGACGACATATACATTCTGTCATACCACGAATCCCTACGATAGATTCCACGCTCGTCAATGAAGACCCTCAGACACGTCCCACCAGTCACGCAACACTCTTCCCTTGATCTCCGCCGGGCTATCTTGTGACGGCGAGAGTACGAAGTTCGGTATGGACGATACGCACAACATTTGACCATGCAGTGCTCACAATGATTTCCAGTATTCTCAAAGCTCGAATTCGCTGACGACATAATTGCCTTTTACGGCCAAGAACGATGATGCTTGATTCTTGGTCTATATAAGACTCGGCCTCTGCCGCCTATGCAGCATCCTCGACTCAAGACAGCGTCGCAAAGATGCTTTCGCAATACTCAGTGATGCTATTATCTATGATCGTCTTCGCTGCTAACACGTCATTGGCTCAAGCAAGTCGGACAACAGACATAACACCACGTCCGTTAGACCCAACTGCCTTCTCACAAAGTGTTGCAGACTGTACTGCATTCAATCGTGCCTCAAGCAGAAATGAAGTCATTCAACTTCGTAAGAGTCTTTTACAAGAAGATTTTTGCTTCTAACCCTTACTGCTAGACTATGTGGATATCAACCCTCAAGCGGATCAAGCCATCATTATGGTGCATGGATGGCCTGGTCTATGGCATAGTTGGAAGTATCAAATAGAGGCTTTCAAGGTACCTGCTTTCTGTAACGCGTACAGATAGCGATATCGACTCATCACTCTCCAGGCGAGTTACCACCTCATAGTACCTGATTTGCGGGGGTTCGGGGAATCCACGCATCCCGGCGACGTACAGTCTTCAGGGAATATGCCAGACATGGTAGACGACTTAGTATGCGCACTGGACCATGCGAGGGTCAAGACGGCTTTGTGCCTCGGGTTTGTCATAATCGTATCTGCATCCGTGCATGTTGCTGATGTGTCTCTATTTGATAGTCACGACTGGGGCACTCAGGTGTGCTACGAAGCGGCCCGCAGACGTCCGGATATTTTTCAGGCTGTAATTGGGACCTGCATTCCGGTCAGTTGCAAAATTAGGAGTCGTCTCGCCAACTGACAGACGTCCAGTATCTGCCTTACCATGGGCCGTACATACCCATCGAGAACTTATTGATGGCGCTACCCAAGTTGTCGTATAACGTCTATTTCGAGCGAGAGACTGAGAAAGCTATTGTAGAGCTCAATAGAGATATCCGCAGAACATTGAGAGCTACTCTGCGCTCGCGCGCTAGTCCACCGCCAGATACCTTTCTACGACAGACGGATTCCTTTTTACAAGGCTGGGAGGGCGTAAATGTGGGCTGTTTTGTCTCTGACTGCACGAACTTGACCATATTCAGTGTCTATACAGCCTCCGCCGATTCCTTTCCTCACTTCCGCCGAAGAAGACTACTGGGTCAACCAGTACGAGAAGCAAGGCTTCAACTTCAGTACGAACGTCTTTGTCCAGAATGATAGATGATGTTGACATAGGCCTCTACAGCTCTCAACTTCTATACCCATAGCGTAAGCGTAAACTGCACTTTTATTTAATGTATCTGATCATCGATCATATAGAATCGATACTCCTCACGAGAAGCGGCTCATGATCAAGGCAATTTCACAGTGACTCGGCCTTCTTTATCCATCTTATCAACCTATGACCCGGTCGCAAACTGGTCTCTCGTTGCGAATATGATGAAGAGCGAGAGTGTTCTGCCTCTGTTGACAACTAAGGCATGCAACCTCGCTGATTGTGGTATATAAGACTAACTTGATTTTGTTGGCAGACGGTAGATGCGGCTCACTGGCTCCAATTAGAAAGGCCGGACGAAGTGAACGCCATAATGAAGGAATGGATGGACCAATGGTACCCCTCCGTCTCGAAGCCCCGTGGATCAACATCAAACCCGGCCGCAAACACCAGTGCTGATATCAAGCATGGTCGAGATGAATTATGAACAAGGTTTCTGTAGCGACCACAATCCTGTACCTTCCGTTCTTGCCGGATTTCCATTCGTTCACAGGTGACCTGCCTGGCTGACCCGGATCCCTGTGGCACGCTGGAGTCTCTTTGATTTGGAATGGAACCCATGATTGATAGTGTCTTCACCTCAGCTGCACTCAGTCTAATGTGTTCATTGTGTTCCCGATCATAGTGGAATGCGACGTAATCATGCCAGTCTACATCGTATCAGTGATGCTAGAGGTCCAGCTGCGAACGTTTACGATCATGCCGTGTAAGTTAACACCACAAGATGATTGATCACTCTGTATAATACAAGGGTCCGGATGACCGCGATATTGCATGACAAACGTAAGCTTCTTGCGGCCGTCACCGACAGATGCCGTATGGAATAACACAGACTGCGAGTTGCTGTGATAATTGTGACCCGTATTTCTCGCGTTGTCATTGTCGAATCTCAGCTGTACCTGGGAGTTTTACAACGTGTCATAAGCTCCTAATTGCATAACCATAATACTACCATGATATATCACCGGTCGTTCCACTGCACCATACATTCTTCTATCAATATCAGAATATCTACAGCCGAGCTCTTGCGTGGACAGCCAGAGTACGAGGAAAGTGAGCCTGGTCTACACGCAACTTCATGGCGTGCTGAACGATATGACTCCAAAGATATTCAGCGAGGACATCCGGTTTCTCTTGGGGAATCTGTATATCCCGAAACATGATTCAACGAACCGCAAAGCAGAAATATCAGTAGACTTACGAGATGCCCAGCGTCAGGCATAACAGTCACTGACGCTACTTTGCGACCGTTCTCGAGATTGTAGACACAATCGTTATAGTAGTCCGGGCTATGTTGGGCGATACGTTTCTTCAGCACATAAAGGGAGAAATTAAACACTAGATCACTCACACTAGATCGTTGTATTCACCAACCATCACATGGATAGGAAGGTGCTCGCAAAGGGCTTCCACTTGTTCCATCGCTTGAATCGTCTCCTCGACTTCTGCGTAGCAACGAGCTTCAGCAGAAGGGGCGCATTTCAACGTAACAGTCGCTTCTCCTTCGCGGATTGGTTTAAGAGCATGCTCCTGTGTTTGGCGAAGACGAGTCCATCATTGGCAAAATCAGCACAATATACGACACATGACTTACCGTGTAAACGCGGAGAACACGAAAGTCCCAGGTGTTCCAGGGGGGCCGCTGAGTCATCCATGAAAATGCGCTGTCGCGGGATGACCACGTCTGCCGGCGAACCAGCGTGGATGTGACAGCACTGTCGAGAAATGGCTGCCTATGTTCAAAGTAGACTTGATAGACATGGCGATAAATGATGGCTGGCTCTATGAGCATCATGAGCTCATATGGAGTGTTGAAAGGATCGGCGAATGACCGTGTGGAGTTGACTCTGATAGAAGTATGACGGATAAGTTACAGCGATACACTGCATCGTTATTACGACCTACAAGCTGTAGGCACCTGCAGAGTGCCCGACACACAACACACGATGCGAGACCAGGTGCTTCTTGCAGAAATCGGCTATCGCGGCAGCCCACTCTTTCGCCGCTATTCGGGTGTGAATGGTTGAATGCAAATAGAGAAGGATGATACTTACTGACAAGTGCTGGATCCTGTAAGACGAACTCGTTCAACACAGCTGATTCGCCGTGATTTGGCCAGTCAAGAGACCAGGCTTCACGTATCGGTTTAAGACTTGGGTGTGTTATCTGATACTGGAAGAGCCGCCCGATTACCGGCTCCCATGTCTCTTTGTCTAGCCTCACATTAACTGCGTTTAATCGAAGTCAAGACACATATTCGACTTACGATGTGAACCTCCATGCAGAAACAGCAAAGTAAAGCCTTCCCTCGGTCCATTTGGTGTATATCGTTTCGCCTGCATTCTGATCAGCTTGCCATCAACGTACTGCGGGGTGTCTATATTCAAGATCATCGTTAACTCTTGCGATAACATCCTGTCAGAGAGCTACGTGGTGAGAGCCAACCGAATAAGAGATAAGAGGGAGACACTAGCGTAAAGAACAAGAAATTAGCTACCACATTTATGTGTCCGTCAGGATGGCCCCTATCCTGTCATGTTCCGCACGACAGACTAAGGACACGGGATGTATTTTGTTCGTGTCTGCGCAATTGCTGCTTTACAACACTGCCTGACTGTACGTGAAGCATACCCTGGCAATGCCCAGCTTTGGTTCCAGCGTACTGGACGATCAGCCGGTGCAAATGCGTTTGATTACTTTACTGCTTGGGAGCGTGGAAGACAGCCTTATCGTTGGGTTGAATTCGCCGTCGATCAACGTTCAGGATTATAGGACTGGTTTAAATGCCGACATGTCGATTCGACACCTATGAGTTAGCTGGTCAGCATGCGCGAAAACTTCAAGTATCTTCCGTCAACAGTGTAAGACTCTCAAGTGATAACTTCAGCATCCTTTTATTGCGCAGTCAAGACCCATCTTTCGTCGAAGATGTTCAATGGAAATAGAAAGCAGCCGAAATGACATGGGACCCGCCGAAACACTGGATCGAAAAGTCGTTAATATCGAGTAGCAGATAGCATCTGGAAGCGACGTACGTGTGGTCAGATGTTGTCTTCTTTCCTTGAAAATCTCGCGGTACATCAACCACCAGATCCTGAACATATGCTCAACACAGCCAGTATCAAAATTGAGCGGTGGCGATGTACTATAACGCCGCCGATTTCCAGGGTGAACACAATCTATTGAAAGCATACTGTTCTTTGACATCACATGCTGGCAAAGAGGTGATGCATTGTCACCCGCATCCCAAAGCATAGACGTGGGCACATGGAGAACCTGCACGGTCCCAAGAACAACGCGACACGCACGGAAGTATAGTCAGACCTCAGATACTCTACCCAATACGAGAAGCGGAGACGTACTTCATCGGAATTTCAGTTCCTCAAGATGCAGTTCAGAGCGTAGTAATGGCGGACACCAATGAGTATGAGTGAAGCAACATTGAGACCGGCCCATAAGTTCGCCACCAGGCCTTCTGATTGGCTACTTTACAGGCGTCCATTCGGGCACGCGCGATCTCCACGTGGTTCTAGGAGATGTGGCGCCCGCGGTTCGATTCCTCATCTGCGCATATCCAAAGCGTTTTGCTGTTTTCTCAATCTGTCACTGCATCATGCAAGAACGCCCGTCACTAAGTATTCGTCACGCCTCTGAATATGTTTATAATCTCTACTCTCTGCGTACAACTTCCACTTTTAGGGACCACATTGCGATTATCAGAATGTCATTTTTCTGGCCGTTTCCAGCCGATCTGTGCCTTAGTCGTCTGCACGAGAATTCCGATTAATATCACACCATTACTTTGTACTTTTTCCTATGAGCATAGGAATGCATCTGGTCTGGCAGAGAAAATACTACAAAGTGCCAAAGACAACAGCGAATAGAGCAACGGCAAGCGACATTGTTATGCTAGATGGCACCCTGAGCGAGGAGGTTGCTCCACCAGTAGCCGTAGTATTCCCATTGCCGTTCCCGTTCCCGGAGCTCCCAGTTCCCGAGCTTGAATTGCTGGACACGATTTTCATGACGGCTTGCTGCAAGTCTGCCGGGACCGTCGTCGCCTGGACCATCTGGGTATAGTTGACCCCAGTCGGGAGCTGCCCATTCGCACTGAAGAACGACTCGATTTTCGTAAAATTCCACGTCGGGACAGCCGCAGCCGCTGTCAGAAGCGTCCCTGTGGAGGCAGGTACGCCTTGCACGGACATCGTCGCGCTGGCGCTGGCTCCCGCGCTGCTGCTCGCGTCCGTCGTGGCGTTCGTAGTATTTGCCGGCTGGTCATCCACGATCACGAAGCAGTCGGTCTTGTTTGTGCCTTCTGCTGGGACGAGCGGGATATCGTCGTTAAACAGTGTATGGTCGTATTCGTTGGGGATGCCCGTAGAGGAGACGAAGAAGCCTTCGTCGACCTCGAAGTGCGCGATCGCAGAGAGACCCATGCCCGCGCCGACCTCGAATGCGAGCGAGAACGACTCGTAGGTCTCCGGACCGACGGGGTTGCACTGGCGATCGACGTTCGAGACGAGGTTGGCGTCGACGGTAGTTTGGGGCATCACCGTGATGAGACGTGCGGCGGCGCCCACATCCTCTGTGGTTTATGTTAGACACAGGAGTGTCAGATGTACGGCAGACGATGCGCACCGATTGTAAAAGCGACTTCTGCAAAAGGTGCCAATGCCACGGAGGTAGTGGTGTTGAGCTGGCCTTCGTTCAGACGGAATGGGATCTGGTTGATCGAGAAGTTATTCCTGTAAGGCAGCTGTGAGTACCACATATGATATGAATTGGCTGTGATCATACCATCCAGAAGCATCAAACGTCGGATCCCAGTGTCCACCCGAGTCCAACAAGTCAAAGGACGCGAAGGCCCCTTTAGCGAACTACGGAGTTGATTAGTTCGCGAGTGCAAGTTTTAGTAATCAGAGCTTCGCACCTGTGCACTGGCACCATAGGTAAAGTTGAGACTTGCGGATGCATCAAAGTCCCACATGAGCTCGATGCCAATGGAGGGACCGATGTTCACCACGCCTCCGAACTACACAAGCCAAAAAGATTCAGTCAAGATCGGTAGAGCGATGAAATTGGGAATCTACCTCAAAGCCAGGTTCAAGCGGGAATCGGAATACACTACCACGCCGTCGGAGAGGGAACCAGGCCCGTAAGCGGCTGTATAGTAGCTAAAGACGAGAACGTACGTGTAGTTTCCTGACCGCGATATAGAATCGCCAAGGAAGACCTCCAGGTTGGCATCCTGTTCCAGGTCGACAATGGTGAAGTTGGTGTTCATCGTTGTGAGGCCGAAGCAGTTTTGCGTGGGCGAAGGGACACAGGTCGAGTTGTCGAGGACAATCACAAAGTCGACACCGACGGTGACATTGCTCTTGAATGTGCAGTCCACGCATGTGAGCTTGATATTGAGTCCATCGAGGTCACTGGAACGCATTCAGCAGGCGGACTACCATACTGAGAGAGAAAGGACGTACGTCGAATTCGGTGCAAGCGTCGAATTGGGAGGGTACAGCGGGATGCGCGAGACATCTGGGGAAGTGCCAAACGTGTAGACGTTGTCATCCGTGATGGTCTGGCGTTTTGTCAAATCGACGATGGGGACCTGCGCATGTGCACGGAGGTCCCATTCGGTCGTCCCGGTGTGGCCGTACTGGACGCGACACGACGTGCCGAGGGCGGTCCATTCTGCGGGGCGGGTGTGCAGGGTCAATGTGAGGTCCTCGGCAGAGGGCGTCAGGGCGTCGATGCTGAAGACAAAATCAGCATTAGGCGACTCCGCGGTGTGAAAGTAATTACTTACAACCAAGCACCTCGCTCGTCCGCAGAGTTACATGTCGCGTGCGATGTGACGACCGCGAAGGAGGACAGCTCGGACCAAGCTGCTAAGGCTTCCTCAAGCGCATCTTCAGATGCGAATTGAAGGTGCATCGTCTTGCCGGCACCCTCGTTGCCACCGGTGCACACCACACCAGCAAGCATGTGGTCCATGTCCTCGAGCAGAAGGATCGGGCGGTCTTCGTGTGCAGCAAAGGACACGGTCGCAGAAGGCGGTTCATATGGCTCTGAATACGACGGGTCATCCTTAGTTAGTAACTGCGTGCAGCGCATACATAGAGAATTACATACCAACAGCGTAGTGCAAGCTCACATCGCTCCTGGGAAGTACATCGCGACGCCACAGCGAGGGATCACGCGCATACAACTCAGACGGTGCGCGCTTGGCTGGGACCAGACCTCGCGCAGACACGAAAGGCAAGGAAAGAAGTGGGAGTAGAATCGATAGCGCGTGCCCGAACATCGTGTATCTTCGTCGCACTGGGGTCCCAAGGGACGGAAGACTTGACCGGGCGGCCTGACTGATGTTCAGTCGAGGACAGACACAAAAAGCGCATCCTGCAACGGGGGCGACTGATATACTTCAGCAATGGTCTTCCCTGCTTCGGCCTTAGTGCTATCCGCGCTGCACAGCTCGATCATTCGGCTCTATTACATTGCAGCCGGCGGGCACGCTGATAGCAAAGACATGATCAGGGTCTACTAGCGGCACGCTGAAATGTGTTCCTGAGTCCTGACTGACCTATGCTCGAATGATTTTGCGCAAAATCGGTTGAAGCCTCGTAAATGCGCTCGGTTATGCATGCTTGGTGAGCAGCCGCATATATCGTATATGAGACGAGGAAAGGGTCCTCAGAGCTGGGTGTATGCTAACGTTAATATAGCTAGCATTCCTGAGGGGTGTTGCCAACAACAACGCACCAGAATCAGTCTTATTGCTCTTGATATGAGTCCTACAGAGTCCTCACGAAGCCACAGGCCATCACATAACACCGAGTGATCTCGGGAACTAGTACTGGGAGGTCCTATGCTGAGGCATGGAAGGGAAGCATGGCATCAGATGCACATGTCGTTGAACAGCAGCGTCGCCTAGAATCGCGTCCGACAGTGTCATACTCTACTTGCTGTAACTTGCCTTGTTGACTCTTGCAGACCGGGCTACCAGCAGAACGGTCAAACTGCCGAGGTGCGATTAAACGCGAGGCCTGTCGAGATGGCTATTGTTCCTCCCTGTGGCGTTGGCTATCTGAGACGGCTGTTCAGAAACATAGTCCATGTAGAAGTCGTATGTGGGCCAAAGAATCGAAACTAGGAAGGTCAAAGGTCTGGAAAGTAAGACGATGCTGGTAAACGTGGATCACAGTGACGGAGTTTGAGCGCGTCGCGCGACGATCTTCCAGTCTTATTCGGCCCGAGCCTGCCTTCTTCCAAGCTGTTGGACTGCGAGAAGCCTTGAGCTTGCAGTCACTTTCAAAACCGACCAAACTGCTGACATCCACAAAGAAAGACATGTAATATATAAACAGGCACCCTACGCTTGCAAAGCCACTTGTGAAGCTCCAGAGCCTCTGAAATCCTTGCTTGCGCCAAGCTACGTAAAACAAACACTGGGATTACGCGTTGACGGAATCAAATATGGCATTGCCGCGGAGCCTACGATAGAAAATGAGTTGCTAGGGTATAATGGCCCAGAAAGCGAACAGAAAAAAGTGGGTAGATAGCCAACAAAACATGTAACATGCTTCGCATCAGTCCTACATTTCCCCCTCCCATCCCTTCCCTCTTCGCATGGGCGTAACAAACGGTAACATATCTACAGCATCGCGGCAGCGGCGATGGTGACAGCGCCGAGGAGGGACGCAAGGCCGCCTGCGCTCGCGCCAGCCGCACGGGGCGCAGAGTTCGCGTTGATGATGCTGTCCGACAGACTGCCCGCGGCCTGAACGGCGTTGTTCATGAAGTTCGCGCCGCAGGTGGTGCTGATCTGCTTGTAGAGCGCGGTCTGGCCGGAGAGCAGCACGCTCTGCGCGAGACCGGGCGCGTACGCGAGGTTGCTCTCGAAGCTGATGTACGCGGTCATGATGCTGCGCGTGCAGGACGTGCAGAGCTTGTCCGAGGTGAGGTCCGGCGTGAGGTAGAGGAACGCCGCGTTCGTCTGCTCGAGCGTGGAGAAGTTGGGCGTGAGCGTCTCCTGGTCGGACGTGAAGAGGGACGACGCGTCGGGCGCAGAGCCCTGGATCTGCGTCGCGCAGAAGTTGCCGCTGTCGTCCTTGGAGCAGGTGGCCTGCTGGAGAGGCGAGAGGGTGTAGAGGACGTCGTAGAGCTGGAGGACCTCTGTGTTGATGTTCGACGTGAGCTCGTCCTCACAGGCGGAGTAGAAGGAGGCGAGGGAGGTGCGGATCGCAGTGTCTGAGCACGCGCTGTCGGCGGAGCAAAGGCTGCTCAAGGCCGAGCTGACAGCGTCCGACGAAGGGGAAGACGAGCTTGCGAATGCGGAGGTGGCTGAGACGAGCGCGCTCGTGCAGGACTTGAGAGTCGTGTCGGAGTCGAGCTGGTTGAGATAGCTCGAGCACCCATCAGAGATGCCAGAGGGGATGAGAGACTGCAGATACACGTAGAGACACGGTCAGGACGACGCAAATGACTGTCAGGGGCTAAAGCGTGCGCACCTCGGCCACGGCGACCGACACAAAGAGCGAGAAAACGGCAAAGGACTTCATGATTTCTGGTTTTCGCTGGAGCCAACTAAGGAGTGGACGGGTTCTTAGAGTCGACGAGGACGGTGACGAGGGCGGTGAAGAGAGGGAAAGAGCGACGGAGAGGTCGGATCCTTGATGACCTTGTCGGAAGGAGACTCAGTCAACCGAGTGATTGTTGTTCGTCGCCGTGACAACATGTACAAACAGCCAAGGGCGGGCTGACCACAGCGGCCATGCGTCCCCGCCTCGCTTGCAATCTCGACCAATCACACCCACTAATTGGCAGCCAAGACTGTACCAGTCCAGTTCAGAATACGAGTACATTTCGTTGTGGAGATACATTCGATAGTTTCTACGCGATACAACACCAGGAAAGACAGCACTTAGAGCTCTGCAACAAGCTGTTAGAAACCTGTAAAGCGTAGCGGAAAAAAGCAAATACGTACTCTGCATGGCAGGGATATCGGAGCTCTGCACGTAGTCCTCGAACTCGGCAACCTTCTCCTGGAGATCGTCGATAGACACAAGCTCGTCCTCTACAATTACGCTTCAGCCACTGACCGTTGCGCTTCAAACAAGAGCACTCACCGACGACGAGGGTGATCTGGAGCTTCTTGATACCGTAGCCAATGGGGACAAGCTTGCTCGCACCCCACACGAGACCCGGCTGCTCGATCGAACGCACCAACCTTTCGAGCTCGACCATGTCCGTCTCGTCGTCCCAGGGCTTCACCTCCATGGTCACAAGAGACTGTCATCGCAGACCAAAAGTCAACAAATTGCTCACAACCAGTATATACAAGACATAGAACGGGAATTGCGAATATAACACTACACGATCGAAGGGACGCACGCACCTTCGCGACAGCCTTGGGCTTGTTCGCCTTGCGCGCGGTGTACACAGCAACACGTTCCGCCTTGATGCGCTCGGCCTCCGCGTCCTCCTCGTCGTCGGAACCGAAGAGGTCGACCTCGTCGTCGTCCTCAGCAGCCGCCTCCTCCTTGGCGCCGCCGAAGAAGGCCTCACCCGCAGTGCTGGAGCCAGGGAGCGCGTTGAACTCGGCCGTGTAGGACTTGATGTGGGTGAACCAGCGGACAACGTTTGGGTAGGTCGCCGCGGGCTCGCCAGAGATGGCCTTGAAGACGATGACGTCCGCCTGCGAGGCGACGTAGCTAGAAGAATAGACGAATGTCAGCGATCTGTATAGATATCACTGAAAACACGTCAAAAGATAAATTCAGAGAGCTAGGTAATAAGTTGTCGGCATGCTTGAGCAGCGGTGTCTAGTCGCTTCTTGGAAACACGGACCATAGCAAATGATCATCCTAGAGTAAAGCGCAACACCAGACGGACAAATGACACTCACCCCTCGATGTAGGACCTGGTGGCAAGGTGGGACTCGAGCTTGGCGAAGTTGACGGACATTGTGGACGATGAAGGAGAGCACTCAATCGATGAGCAGCGCCTGCGCGCGCAGACAATTTTTATGATGGGCGCTAGTCCCGTTTAGGGCAGGTTATCTAATCGAGCAGATCGCGTCTCATCGTCCTTGCCACTACTAGGAAGTTCAAGGGGGAAGAAGTTGGCTAGCTGATATGGCCGAGTCGTTAAGGCGAGTGATTTGAACGATTCATTATCACTTGGGCATTGCCCGCGTAGGTTCAAATCCTGCTGTCAGCGTTTATAATGCTTCTCCACGTGTTTTTGTTTTTGTTGATAGAAATCCCAAGTTTGAACTTCGAATAGCTGCAGGCTGCCAGTCGCTGTTTTGTTCAGGTTTACACAAGATGTGTGAAACAGCATCTGAGAGTATCGGTGTTCAGTTTATGAACAGTTTACGAAGATTAAAGAGCACAGTATTCGTTGTCGGTGTTTGCCGAACATCGAGTTACCACTATAACTTTGCTATAACTTGTCCTCCGATTCAACGTTGAACATTGTCAGTTAGATGAAAGCAGGCCGCGGTCGATGCCAAGTATGTAACATTTGTCTCATGAATCAAGAAATTGCTTATGCCGTTATAGGATATACTTCATGTATACTCTAAATGCTGATAGAGAAGTAGTCGTTGGAGAATTCAGCGACTGCTTCAACGAACTCGATGAGATCAACCGACGGTACCAGCAGGATTGCTCACGTGTGAACAACACCATCAGCTCCCTGCACAGGAGATACAATGCTCTAGCCCCAGTTTCCCGCCTCCCTCACGAGCTCCTGTCCCACATTTTTGAAGACTTCCTTGCGAATCACTGGGCCCCCTACAGCCAGGACACAAAACGTCGACTCGATCACGAGGCCTACAAATGCTCGATGCGTGGACGACTCGTACCTTTACATACGTGCCAACATTGGCGAAATGTGGCTCTCGGTAATCCAGTACTATGGACCCACATCGAGCTGAGATGCAAGTCATTCGTCCGGTTTGCCCTTGCACACGCGATGAACTTGCCTTTAACCATATATGTTGATCAAGACTTCCTATGGTACCAACAGCTACAGCAGCCTTACTCGGAGTCCCTGTATCAGCTTATAATCCCACGATTCTCACGAATTCGCTCACTCCAACTTCACATTACAGTGCCTGTCCGAGAGGTCTTCGAGCAAGCTTATAGACATAACCCGGAGCAGCAAGCACCTATACTAGAGTCGCTGACCCTGATCATGGACATTGAGTCAGACGACATCCCTTTTCTGTCCGGAATGGTCTTTCCACGCCTGTCCACCCTCACGCTCTCCCGCGCGTCGTCGCTGCTCTTGATGGCTCTCCACCGACCCACCCTGACAGTACTCTCCGTCTCATTTAGCAGAGGCGGTAAGCCAAGCGAGGTAGCCGCAGCACTCAGACAGCTCCCCCGGCTTCAACGCCTGGAGCTGTCCAAATTCCAGAACGACAATATCCCACCTTTGAGCCAGGGAGGCCTGCCTTCGTGGTGCCGTCCAATAATGCTTCCTCACCTCGCGCACCTCTCAATCAAGGGACATGTGTGGGCCGTGCATTTCCTCCTCCTTTGGATGTGCCTCGAATTTCCTGAGTCCACTCAGATCGCGTTCACTATAGACGCATACCCATGGGTACAATTCCCGAAGGTGCATGAAGGCGTACTGTCTATTGTCCTACAGAAGGCATTCGGCGCCCTTCAGGTAGTTCCCTTGCGTGGTGTCGAAGTGCTTCACGCACCACATCCCTCCCTCAGCGCCGTCCTGTGGTCAGCACTTCGCCCCCCAAACTTGACTCAAGCGGAGAAGACCAAAGCTACGGAAGGCCGAAGGCTTCAGCTGACTGTAGCAGCGCACGCGCGCGAGGAGGCACTCGCATGTTTGTTTGGAATGCTAGACCTCTCGGAGTTTCACGCAATGGAGATCGAGGAAGAGCTTCCTGCCGAGGCCTGGAGGCGTATCTTCACGCACCGCGCGCTGCCAAAGCTTCACGAACTGACCTTATGCCGGTCTCCCGCTGTTACACAAGTTCTCTCAGCCATGGCGACTCCCCTCCCGTCTTCGCAAAGAGACAACCAACATTTCCTGTTTCCGGCTCTCAAGATGTTGACGTTGTCCTGCTGCCAGTTCCGCACCCATCCGCAACGAATCTCTCCGGGAGACGCACTTCCCGAGATCCTTAGGACACTTCGTTCACGATCGGAGCAGGGCTGCAAGCTGGACGTTCTCTACATTGAACGCCCGGTCAACCTCACACGGGAAGAGGACCTGGCGCAGTTCGAGGATCATCTAATAGCGTCCTGTGTACAGGTGGAGCTGAAGGAAGTGACTCGAAATCAGAGGCCACGTAGAACGTGAGCGACGAGTTGGATACCGATTGTTGGCCTTCGGACAACACACTGCTGTCTGTCACATACATACTCATTATGCTGTCACCACGGGCATGCCAGAATTTCCTCGCGAGGGGAGAGCCCACGGAAATATCCGTGACGTGCTACCTTTTGCTGGAATTTCGTGCGACTCGATAGTTTTAGGACGGTTCTCACGTCCGTCCGCTTTTTGACAAATTTCCTATGTAGGGACCAGTCTAATGAAATTGAGCCTGTACTTGACCAAAAAAGGGGAATGAAAGGATAAATATTTGTCACATTTTGATATGATTTCCTCACTCGGGAAATTGATGGGAAAGATAAACTTTCCGGGGACCCGAAGCATCATAATCACGACTTTCCGTGGGCAGGAATGTCTTCCTTTCCGGCGCCTTTTCGATTGAGGGAAATTTTGGAGAAATGTACATGAAGTGTAACCATTCCGAGTCAATTTCAGTCACATGGATGGGCTAAATTTCGTAAGACACAAAATTCTAGCGAAAGTGTTGGAAAAGGGAAATTATACTAAACAAATCCGTACAAAATTTGCTCCACCGAAATGACACGGAAAGGTAGCACGCCGCGCCTAATTCCGTGGGCTCCCCCTTCCCGCGGAAATCCTGGCATGCCTGTGGTGTGTATGGCAGTTATCAGTGTACACATCACCGTTGCGCTTCCAGAGCACTGTGATCGGTTTAGCTATCGCACCGTGAGCCAGCCGTATGCCACTAGTTTTGAGGCAGCCCCAGCTACTGTCATCATTAATGCTTGGATTAAGTGACACAACACGAACCGTGACCGCAGCGAGCAGTACATACGAGCCTATATGATATATATACGAAAGCAGGAGCACAGTAGTAGGAGCAAAAGGTACACATCTCCAATAAAACGGAATCAAACGTACAAGGGTAGTGCATGTTGTATAGGTACGGCACCGGAAAGAAGTAAATACTAGTGATATTACATGTTTGTCCAAAGATCTGGTACAACAGGGTATCGTGAGTAACTGGAAAGGCGAAGGAGAGACAGTCGAGTACTCACAGATCCAGGAAATATATCATACACCGTAACTACATTTATAATAGATCTGCACTGCGAAGCTGCGACCGTAGAATGCTTTCGCCCACTATCAACAGCGCCTGTTAGATGTTATAAATATAAGAGGACTCGTGGAAGAACGCACCGATACCCAACGTCAACGCCGTCGCGCGTGTATCCTGCAATACAACTCTCAATGAGTGTTCTTCAACGCTCATACTAGGAAGTACTTACGACGACAGATGTAAGATGGACACGGAATGGGCGGATGCTCGTTGTATGCTGTTTCGCGATTTCCTTGAAATGTGAGGCGAAGTCTGTGTGTCAGGGAACATCAGGCGCTGTGACGTCATAGGCGGGAGGAGGCAACGCACACTGCGCGACGGTGTGTACGTCGTTCTTGCGGTCGCCAAAGCTGGGGACGTAGTCCTTGACACGGATGCCGCTGCGCAGCTTCTTTTCCACTGCGAACGCAACGTCCAGCCGTCAGTATCACAACCTGCAGCGAGCGCGGACGACGTACATAAATCGCACTTGTTCAAGAACAGAATAATCTGTGCGTTTGCGAGGAGCTTTGACGAGCATATCATCCGCCATAGGGCGTAGCTGTCCTCGAGACGGTTCACACGGCGGTCTTCAGCCAGCTTCTCGTCGAAACAGCTGATGGGCGCGAGGAAGATGATCGCGTTGCAGTCGTCGAAGTATGGAAACCATGTCGGTCTCTGTGGGGGTTCTCGTCAACAACTTACTGTTTATCATACGGTGTGGAGACACTTACCTGGGTGCGGGAGCCGCCTACGTCGTATAGATACCATTCTGTACCGGCTGCAGGCCCTGGAAAATGTACATTTGTCTTAGCCGGAGCGACACACTACCTTATGGAAAGTTCGCACCTGTCTCAAAGTGTATCCGGTGTTCCTGCACACCCAAGGTACGAAGTCGGGCACGGACAACGTCGTCGTCGGAAGGTGTGTAATCTCTCCGTGCGATCCGATCGACGTCGCCTTCCTGCAAAAAACTATCCGCAGCTCGTCAGTATGCACGTTTCGAGCGTAGCCATTACGGCACTACTGTTGTACTCACAAGCCCGGCATCAGATCCAACCGCATACGCCGTTTCCTCAGCATCGCTTGTACGGTCTCATTCCTCCACAACGCCTTGATATCGTCCGCACAGCCCGCAAGAACTCCAGCGGTCTCGCTCTCCTCCGACGCGCGCCTGAGCTTCATCCCCCTCTGCGCGTCCGATGGCGGGCGCAGGGCGTTCTTCCAGCCCGCATGCGACCTGACGAAGAGGTCCTGCGGGCGCGATTTGCCGCTTGTCTCCTGCACACCGGTCTTGGGTGCGGGCCAGTCTGCAGCACCCAAGCGTGCCTGGAGGTCTGCCTGGACACTGCGGAGCGGGAGAAGCCTGAGGCGGAGCAGGCGGTGTTCTTCGGTGAAGCGCAGGGGTGGGGAGCGGCGTGAAGCGGTGCTGCTCGAGGGCCCGGCGGAGGACTCGTCGTCGCTGCCGTCGTCCTCTGTGCCTGGAGAGGTCATCTCCTGCTCGAGGGCGTCGAGGATCGTGTTGACGTTGCGAAGGAGGTTGAGCTGTATGACCGCCCGCCATGCGACCCGCTCCTGTGTCCACGCCTGCGCTGCGTAGGTCAACTGAAAGTCTACATCACATCGTCAGCGCAGCCCATTTGTGAAATCCGGAATTAGATATGTACTTTTCAGTGTCGTGGACTTGCCTTATCAACGAAATGTCATTAGGGGGGCTTCTAGCGACGAAAGCGGCAGATGATGTGCGCACCACTTTCACTCTGGCCCAGCAGCAGGACCTTTATTGGACTCTTCTTCCTCTTGAGCGCAGCCTTCTCCTCTCTAATCTCGTCGTCGATCCGGTCGCTAACCATGCGTGCGGCCTCCTCTGCTTTGAGGCGGCGCACGCGTTGCTCATCAGTCTCGTCGGGCGGCGGTGCCAAAGCGCGCGTGAGGGGATCTTCATCATGCGGTAAGCGACCCATGGCTGCTGGGCTCCTGAGCACCGTATAGAATGGCGAGTATGGAGTGTTTTCGAGAGTTGGTTGAACGAGGAACTGCGACGCCGAGCCTGCTCGGGGTGTTAAGAGGAAACCAGGTACGGAGACGCTGCCGGGGAAGCCTAGCGATGGCCTGATAGTGGGGTGCGATTAATCAATCAGTTGTGGCGGCTGTTGGTTACGACAGAACCGCGGAAACGTGCTCTGAGACATCCAGCTGTGGTTTGTGTTTCGAGCGGCCGGTTTAGAATGAGTCCTCTGCGATCGATGTGCTAACCCCCGGGCAGCGGAATCATTTAGAGACAAGCCAAGCGCACTCTGGCGCACTGCGTGCGGGGTCATGCCCGCACTGTGACCGTCCATCATCGAACCCGCTCACAGGAACTGTTGTAGTCGGACACCGGCTCTTCCTTGCCAGGCGGAAATCTTTGTAGTCGTACACTGCCAACACGAAGCTGCTGAACAAACTGCAGGGGCTGACACGCTTCAAAGGCGTCCGTCTCAGCAAGGTACGCCCTTCGGTCTGGACAAGGCGACTAAGCACGCTAACGGACGAACAGGGCTGAGCGATGCAATGCAAGACAATGCCGTCCCGGACGGACGGGAGAAACTTCAAGACACTCGGGATTCAAATTTGCAAGCTACGTCGAACTCGACAATCTTTCATCCTGCCAAAGGAAGCCGACGTATTGCTTATCGCAATCAGTGTTAGGTAGGTCACCACAGTACCAGCCTCCGCTGTCGACGTCAGAACCAGCAGTTCAGGTACACCCGACGGCGTACAGGAACAAGTGAGACCTCGAGCGAGCCAGGCCGTACTCTGCGAGGGCAGCGAAAGCACAAGCCGTCTGGTCAGAGCCACTGCTCGCTTGCCGGCCTACCGATTTCCTCGCATCCTGTCGCAAAAGGCCCACGACGCGTGCAATGCTTTGCCGAACAGCGACGCCATCGGCCAGCTTGGTACGGCAACACGACCCCACAGCTGCTCGCTAGTCCGTCGTCGACCCTGTGCTAAGCCCAGGGATCAGAAAATGTGTCGTGAGTGCGTGTTTCGTCGTCTGAATATGTTTGTTTGATGGCAACCTGTTTTCTTCCGGTGTAATATGTGGTCACGAGAGGAGCACAAACGTACACACCAGCTGTGAGATCATACCCGCACTGCAGATCCTCCAGATGCCTGCATCAGAAGCCCGGGGGCTTCGGGCTCGTCGCGATCGTGCTAAACACGAGATTTCAGCACGATGCCGATAGGCGTCTCGTCTGCAGCTGCTAAAATCGCTCTGCCGGCTGCGCGAGCCACGGTGCTGGCGCACGCTGTCGCGACGTCGATTTTCTGCTTCTTGGTCCGGGACCGGCAGGCACGCGACGGACGTAGCGAGCCACGAGGCAGGGACAATGCGTCATGACGCGATACGAGAGCCTCGAGGCGCGTTATGCGAGGGCTTGCAAGCTGCATGTTCCGCGTGTATGTACCACACTAGTCGACGGGCCCGCAATTTATCGTCGTCTATCGTTCTCTGGAGAATCAGATATAGTATGTCGGAATCATTTTCGCCGTCACTGCTCGCCTGCACTTGATTCTCGCTCATTGTCTGAGTCGCGCGCGCCGGTGACATCCTTGGACCGATGTAGGAGGAAGGGAAGCACGATGATATGGGCCACAAGGAGCCGACGATGTCGTCGTTAGCATATAGTCAGCCAGGCCGAGTATGTCGGTGTCGTGCGTCGGGTGCTCGCCTGGTCCGTCGCGCCCGTTGCTAAGCATCGGTGAGTAAACGCGCGAAACTATGTAGCCTAAATTTGATGTTCAGTATATTATGACGCACATGGGTTCATTGTAATTGCAAGGGTAAACGACGGTATGGTATTCACCTAATGCACTTCCTGAGGATACTGTTATGTTTGGCAGGGATCGTCTCAGCTCGCTGGTTATGGCACTCACGAATGACAATATTGGTGCGATACGACCCCGACTTCAACGAAGTTGCATCAGTCGGTCGTTTGAAGAGGCTCTATATTGCGGCTATAGATACAGTCATTGACGAAGGAAACATATACATCCAGAGGGCCAGGTATATCGAACGTACGTTCATAGCAAGGGTGTACATCAAATCTTGAGTACCAGAACCAACAGTCCAATCTCCATACCTCCCACGATGAGGGTAAGGAGTACAACAATCCAGCCAGCCGTCACGAACGGCCGACCGAATATACGCTTACCCGTTTGTCCCACTGTTTTGATGGGGTTTGCGAAAGACGGGTGGTTCCAGCTGCTGTCTGCGAAGTCATGCAGAGAGTGCCGCTGACGGAGGAACGCGATGACATAGATCAGGCCTGCGAGGACGGTATAGAGGATCCCGACTGTAAGGCGCGACTCAGCTGGAGAGGCATGATGAGGACGAGAGTAGATACGCACTGTTGTAGAAACGCTTATCGAACAGTCTGAGGACAGTCAAGGCGTACCCCAGATTGCCTAACGCACTCCGTCCATATGCTCCATCAAAGGTTCGCTGACGAGCGCGGAGCTCGACTAGCCAAATCCGAGAATAGAGTCTCAGCTATCAGGACACCCGAGCACACAGCGATACACAATGCACGAAATCACTCACTCAGCTCGTTGACATCCTGCGGATAGAACGAGTCTCTGCGCTTTCCGCTGCGAAAAAGACACGAGACCGTCTGAGCACCGCAACCGCGGAAGGAAGCCTTTTCTGATGGGACTTACTGGTACAGGTGGTGCGTCGAGGCCTTGGACTTGGACATGCGTGAAACCGGCCCAGTGTGATTGGGTCACTCGCTGTGTGCCGGGTCGAGAGGGTATAGGACCTTGTGGACGACGGTCCTTTGACAGCTCGGAGGCCTCGCGGTGTTGATGGGGGAGAGCGGAGGAGGGTTAGGGGAGTGGCGTAGGCGCCCGTCGTGGGAGGCTCTTCTCTCCGACCACCATGTTCTACGAATTCACCATGCGATGACAACGTGCAACGGCAAGATGCTACAATGATAGAGAAGGGCTTGTGGTGGTGCGAAATCTCCCTATAAGTCATCCAGAATGAGAAACAAGACCTGTTGATGGCTTCCACTGCGCGAATTGCAGACAGGTGCGTATATTACCGAGTATTTCAAGCAACCTGTTCTTATAGCCATTTTGGGCCAATACTAGGCTTATATTACCAAAAGAGAGCCAGAATGGGATCGCTCATATAGCCATAACCAGCTCTCTAAGTACACGGAGACTGAACATCCAGAATTTCGGCGTCCCAGCTCTGGATCGAAACGAGACATGACGATCTTCTCGCAAACTTCATCAGCACGAATCTACCCCCTGATCTGTCTCTCAGTCCTGTTCCCGGCTCCCTAAGGTGCCGACAACTCAGCGCACTTGAGGTTTCGTGTCAGACGCCGATATCACGTCGGATATTAGATGTAACTCACAGTAAACTGGATCAGCATATGTTCATCGGTCGTTATCTCCGTTGAGTCTGGTAGCTAACATTATGTTCCATCAAGGAAAAGCATACTGCTTATTGTGCTAGAGCCTCTGTGGTGAGCTCTTATGCGTGATCAATAATACTTAAGACTCATACCCACGAAACATTTATAGACTACATTCAACGGTCCTTATATGGGCACGGCCTTCGAGATGGTTACTTAGGCTCATGATTACGCAGCCTACCGCTAGCAAAGCATCGTGGAAAAGCCCCTTGCCTCGATGGCTATCAGATGGTACGCTTCTCATCTTCCTTGAGCACACTCACCGCAGATGAACTGCATCTATTTACTCGCTGCTCCGAGGCCATAGAAGGCTATAGAATCCTTAAGAGAGGAACCTTCTATCCATTAGGGTATGCTTTGCACGCTTACATTCCTCAGGGCCTGATCTTTCATTATGACATACCATCTATAGATCAAAAAACTGGTTCCATCGCGAAGCCCAGCTCACCATGCAACATGGCTCGTGTCGCTAGCTATTGCGAAAAAAAAGACCATGATGATATAGTTCACAGATCATCAAGCGTGCCGTCAGGTTCTTTGACGCTTCCTTGGTCTCATTCGGTGTTGCTTCATACTACCACATAGCTATGCCTTTCGTCGGTAACAGTTTTCGGCAGCGGAACATAGTGCTACGACATCTCCGTTCGCACAGATGACACGTCGATTGCCGAGGGTATCATACCATCCAGTATATATACAGGTCGTTCTGAGCCTGAACAATCATCACTATCATGGACACGCCCTCCACAGACCCAGACATCATTTTTGAACTTGCTAATGCCACAATTGCCTCCACCCTCGGTGTAGCTTACATCGGCATCATGCTAGCGTCAATGTAAGTGTAAGCTCCTTTCGGTGCATTTGTCGGCTGAATTGGCATACCCGCTTTGTTTCGTCCAGACTCTACGGAATTACTTGCTGTCAAACGTTGAATTATTACAGATCGCGGAGGTCTCGCAGGGATAACAGGCATCTGAAGCTCTTGGTATGCCTCTCTCTCCGCCTCTTTGATAGGCCCTCTCGTTAATCTCGCTGATTCATAGGTCGCATTTCTTTGGTTCGTGGAATGTTAACGACAATATATATATCGGCTACATCGTCGTCCTTGTAGGCTTCTAGATACCGTGCACCAAGCGATAATATTCCACCTCGGATATCATTATCTCGCTGCAGAATATGGACGTCCTCTCACTTTAGACCAAGTAGTCTGGTACGTAGTTTCACAAACATTCTCAGCGCATTTTTCGCGATCCTAACTTCACTTAAGGTCTCTTCCAGTGCGTCACCAAGTGACAGTTGCTCAGCTACTACTACTGACCTCCTCGAACTTACCACCAGACTTCGTTGTTGCTCAACGTGAGTCTTATGAGCCGATCGGTTGTTCCAACATGCCACCTATTCAGTCTCTCTTGCAGTATGTGATTGGTACTACCGTACAAGCGTGAGTATAATTTCTCAGAATGAAACTTGGAGTCCGTACTGACACCATAAGGTTAGATTTTTCGTGGTCCGTATCTGGCGGTGTGCGTTCGGGGAGATGAACTCGCTGATCTATGCTAATGGAACACCTCATAGTGAGCAATAACTTGTGGTTAACAATTTTCTCTGTACGTCCTTCCTGCCCTCCATGACACATTCATGTTTATGAACGTAAACCTCAGGGACTGTGTGCGGTTTCTACCTTAGGTACGCGCCTCTCAAACTGATATAATCACTGGCTCATATACCTCGACGCAGGATTCGGTATAGGCATGTATACAACTTCTATTGAGCCGCTCTCGCATGGACTGACTAGCCGTACTAAGTTTATCCCATAAAGCTGTAAGTTGATTTAACACTCGGGAAAGCCTCGTCTCGTACAACATCATTCTCAGTTACATGCTTCCCGAGGCGTTGCTCGCGACAGGGAAATTTCAAGTATGTCATGGAAATCGAGATGTCTACTTACCGCTAATATTCGTGCCAGCCTCTCGCTGTGGGAAGTTCGGCCTTTGCACTCGCATGTGATGTATTCATATCCTCAATTATCGCATTTTATCTACACAAAAGTCGGATTGGCCTCTCCAGGTAAGACTTCGTCGTACTTCGTGTACATGACACTCAGTCTTAGATAGGTCGAATGGCATAATATCGAGGCTGTTGATCCTAACAATCTCTGTGGGTGGCTTGACTGCGTACGTATACCATTGCGTTCTCTCTTCCAGCGTACATGATTACACCGATCATATCGCAGTTCAGCATGGATGACGACTACAGTGTCCGTACGTATCTCATATTCGATGGAGCAAGAACACCTGAGACAACTATAATTCGGCAGCTTGTAGTTGCGCCGAAGAGGCTGTACGATTTGCTGTTTACACCCGCCTTGAGCAAATGTAGGTAGTGATTGGCGATTGTCAGTTGCAATCAATCACACTGATAGATGATTAGTGTACGCTAATTCTTTGCTGACCATGTACGTACTTCACTCAAACAGTGCGTTAGCGTCCGACTAAAACATTGCCTGCTCCACAATAGGTTGAATACTCGCGACTACGCCGCTGGCGTCGATACATACCAGTTACCCTTCAGCGAAATTCAGGTTAACTCCATTCCACTGGCCAACCTGAAGGTCAAAGCAGGAAAAGCTGTCACAGCTGAGCCATCTTTTCTGAGTCTTCGCACGACTTCCCGAATGGCAGCGAAAGTAAGTGATACTGGACCAATATATATACTATCTCTCATGCAACATCTGCTGTGCCCCGATTTAGACAACTCCAGTCGTTTTGAGGCGTAGGGGACTCACAGAATGAACGTATGTCCACGTTTTTAGATAGGGCAGGCTCGAAGTACGACTTCTTTGCTATCACGAGCATTGGGTATATGATTTATGTAACGGCGACGACTGCGACGTAGACTCATTGCCGACGTCTCCATTTCCGAAACACAGAATGTATTGTCGTTTTTATTCTTCTGAAGTGTATGACTATGCCTCCAGAGGGCTATTGCTGCGACCAAGAATGAAATGATGCCGAGTTCGGTGACTTCGGTCTGCGCGCCGTGACGCCGACCTGTGCGCTTGAGCGCCAAACACGACCTTCGCCTGTTGCATCGAACGTCCACGAACTGAGCCCGGGCGTATAGCCCAGTCCTCCTCAGCACTTCTCGCTTCGTCTATCTAGCCTAGTATCTGACAGTTATGGCTGCCTGGAACTTTACGCCCTCTCCGGTGGTACTTGCGGCCCCTCCATCGCCGACCACGACACCCATTCCGGAAGAGGAAGAGTACTATTCATCATGGTCTCTGTTCCTTGTCTGCATGCTCCTCATTCTCTCGCTATGGACGTCCTATTACCTTCAAATAAAGCGAATCAAGACCATTAATGAGACGTTAGTGGCTATATTTGCGGGGATGTTCGTAGGATTGGTAGTTCGGCTAGCGCCTGGAACGATGATTCGTGACATGCTGGTGAGTGCTTGACTAGCTTCATGGTCATTGCGTTGCACCGTACCGAGGCGGAGCTTTCTGTTTTGTGTTACCCTATGCTTTGTTTTAAGCACATTGTGCTAAAGCAAGAGCTCCGAAAACGCGTCGTAATTGCCCACACGACCACAACAAGGCGTGTCGTGTCGGCTCGTATGGCTCGTTATGTACTGCTTAATGCATATCCTTTTCTTCCCATATATTTTTACGGTTGCATTACTATCGTCAATGATTCCTACGTTCTACCTCGCTGCTCCGACAAAGTAGGCTCACCCATGTGTTTCAGAGGTTCAGACATACACTCTTCTTCAATCTACTTCTTCCTCCGATTATCCTCAACTCTGGTTATGAATTGAAACAGGTGCGCTTTTCACTCTGATTTTGCTGTACGAGTCTCATAGATATCCAGGCCAACTTCTTCCGCAATTTTGGCTCCATCTTGACATTTGCATTCCTTGGGACTTTCATATCAGCTGTAGGCGTTGGGTGCGTCGTTCCTCTAAACCTCTTTTTTGCAACGTTACTAACGTATTATATCAGAGTACTTGTGTATATTTATTCTTTCCTAGGACTGGAGTCCTTGGAATTATCACTCATTGAGTGCCTCACATTTGGTTCGACGCTGTCCGCGACGGACCCAGTCACTATTCTCGCCATATTCAATCAATACAAAGTCGACCCTAAACTATACACTATCATTTTCGGTGAAAGTTTACTCAACGATGCCGTTAGTATCGTCATGTATGAGTGAGTACCATCCGCAGCATGTTCTTGAACAACCAGACATACCTTTCTATAGAACTCTGTCCAAGTTCCACAGCACTGAAATCTACGTTTCTTCGATATTTCACGGTATCGGAATCTTCTTGCTGACATTCAGCGTGTCTATGGCAATGGGCATCGTCTTTGGACTGGCGACGTCCCTCGTCCTCAAGCACTCGTCTTTGGCTCAATATCCAGGGATCGAGTCCTGCTTGGTTGCCCTTTCAGCATACACATGCTACTTTTTCTCGAACGGCATAACCATGTCTGGAATCGTCTCGCTGCTGTTTTGCGGTATTACGCTCAAGCACTATGCGTACCATACCATGTCAAGGCGAACGCAGCGCACCACGAAGTATATCTTCTCGACACTGGCCCAGCTTTCGGAGAACTTCATCTTCGTCTATCTCGGTCTTTCTCTCTTCACTAGTCCCCCATCTACAGAGAAAGTCACGAACTACTTCAAGCCGCTCTTCGTGATTATCAGCACAGTTGCCGTTGTCTTCACGCGATACGCTGCAGTGTTCCCCCTTTCGGAGGCAATCAACTTCTTCCTCCGTCACGCACGAGGACAACGCAGTGAAGAGATTCCGCACTCTTACCAGATGATGCTCTTCTGGGCAGGTCTCCGTGGAGCAGTTGGCGTTGCACTCGCGGCAGGCTTCCCCGGAGAAAACGCACAAACACTCCGCATCACCGTGCTCGTTGTCGTTGTGCTCACTGTCGTCGTCTTCGGTGGTACTACAGCGTATATGCTGGAAGTACTCGGCATTCGGACCGGTGTCGAAGACGACGCTGCAAGCGACAGTGATGATGAGGACCCTTCGAAGGGCGCTTGGCTCAACGGATTCCGTCGCCGTAACGCACAATGGCCAGGATACATGGATGAGGACGATAACTATCTGGTCTCTCCACCAGTTCCCACATCGGCGGCGCGCGGACGTGGTCGCATTGGCATCCACTACGGGAACATCGCTCCTCGCAGCTACAATCATCAAGCTCAGTCGCCTGGCTCCCCATTAGCCAGCCACCAAATCTTCTCTGCAGCATCATCAGAATACGATTCAGACACCGAAGTCCTACCTCTTGCGACCGCCGCTACAGCAGACTTTCCGTCGCCTAATGGGAAGCGGCCTGCTACCACTTCAACGAGAGTAGTGAGCGGTACCACGACGCCGACGGGCGCGAATGTCGTTGCAGGAGAAGACGGACAATGGTTCCAGGCTTTGGACGAGCGATACCTCCTGCCACTCTTCTCCAACGCAACCGCTAGTCGCACCTTCCATGCACGAAAAGCCCGCAAAACCTCGGGCATGTCCGGCTTGGGGGTTGGTGGTAGCGGCAGTAGGCTAATGACACCTGCTGAGTCAGAGGACGAAGACGATGGTGGCCCCGAGCTCGACTTGACCCCCGCAGCGACTTCCTCGCGTTCGCCGGGATATGTCGGCTCGCCGCCGCCGACCGAGCAGACGGTGCAGGAGGGTACACGTCCGTTCGCGGAAGATAGTCGCCTTGAGCGAGGGCTGGCGAGTCCCATGTTGAGGAGGGATAGCGATAATCAGTCAAGAGATCGTGCGCCGTCATGACATGGGTCTTGACCTTCCATACCTGCAGCTATTCTGGTCCTCTCGTAGTAGACGCTATCATATTCTGTATGCGTTTCGGGGCTCACTCATGCTTTGTAGATTATCATTGCCGTTGTAGACTTGGTTCAGTACATTAAGGCTTAAAACTCTTAGTGGCAAACCACTGCTGCTGTACGCCCGAGTACGTACCTGCGTCGTGCGATGTACGGGCCTTTGCCGCCGAGCCGCGAACGGGGGCAAGCCGCAAGATGAATCGTATTGCTTACGTAATTTAACACCCCCACGCTCGGACGCGTTCCTGCTCTCTCTGTTACCACAACCTCTGCGGACGTGTTTTGTCGCGTCAATCCCTCTTTATATTGCACGATTCGCCCCAGAGACTCAGATGACAACACCAGGTCTACCACAAACAACAGTACCCTCTGTTCTTTTACCAGAACTCCTCGGGTTCGTCCCACAGTTCCTCTTGGACGACATAATAGATACTGCGAATGACGCTGTCAGACAAGCTGTCGAGGCCATGGAAGTGTTCCTTCGACGATGGGCTTCAGAACGCGAGAAGAAGGTGGATGGGGATTGGGATAGCACACAAGAGATCGAACAGGGCCTTGTCGCGTTCCAAACACTTCTCAACTCCCATGTGGACATCGCGTTCGACTTCTTTGAAGCGTGGTCTTTGCGCAATATCTTTGCCATACCTCCCGACCTCCCACTCGTTGCACCACATCACGCGCGCCTGAATCTTGAATACACGGCCAACGAGGAGACCGAGCTAGTCAGCGAGATCAAGGAGCTGAGGAGAAAGATCCAAGCGGTGCATTCGTATATCGTATTCATGATGTGTAAATATTCATATCCTATGCTCTACAGCAACGTAAACTCCAACGTCTATTCTCTCTGGCTGTACGGACGTCTGCCGTACAACGGTCGCACTCACAAAGACGTCTTGAGCGGCTCGCCTTCTTGAGGTCGCCTCAGGTCCAAACACTGCTTCAGCTGCCAAAAGAGGTTATGGCTACCTATGAAACCATCTCTTCACTTCCTCCGTACGACCCCTCGACTGCATCGCAGCTGGCTGCACCTCTGGCAGAACCCGGGAAGCGACCATGGGAAACCAGCAAGACAGGCTACATGAATTGGGCGGTATTGCAACTAGTGTCAAGAGCCAAGGCTGGTGGACAAGCTCTAGGCGGGTCCGCAGTTAGTACTGTGGCAGACGCAACTGCCAGAGTAGGAAAGGTCGAAGATATTAAGGCTTTGCTAGAGCTTGCTTCAGGTGTATCTCAACAAACCACGCAAGATGAGCACAAGATGGACGAGAGTTGACCACAAATTCTCTTAGAGTCACATTGGTATACAATCTGCCTCTCCCACCAATCCGAATGAACTCACGTTTCTTTCCAGGTTCTGTGTATTACCATAATTTTGTAATTTCTGTAAATTAAATTCGGATTTGGATCGCTGTTCAATATTTCGATGCAACTTGGCGTTCATTACGCTGGTGAGCTCGTAATGCTCATCTTTATGAGTTCGCAAGGTTATCACCCAAGCAGAAAGATAGAGGCCAGCTAAGGTATAGTTCCCACGCTACACGACCTTTATTATCCGTACACAACATTTCGAGGCTGACAAGCAGCTGTACACAGAACAGGACACAAATACTCGCCAATGTCACGTTCTTCGGGGAATACTTCTGTGTTCTTCAACCTTTTCCGAGTGTCGTGATATCGAAGTGCCAGATTACCTTAAGCCCCGGTACTCATTCCAGCGAATAGGCTCTGTTTCTCACAGGTCGTTCGGCCACCGTCTACTGACATTTTTCCTTACCCTCGGCAAGTTCATTGAGAAATTATACCTCCTACAGACCAATGACTATTCTGTCCACTGCAAACTCTTCTTCAGGGCCTTTCTTTAGCCTTACTACATAGCTAGCTTTATCACCCATGAGCTGTATCTATAACCAGCATGAGCAATACTTGAAATCCGCGGTGGCTGCCCCCAGGGCTCAGTGAACGTTTGAACCCTGGGGGCAGCCACCGCGGATTTAAGGCGCGCGTCTAATGACCTTCGGAACGAAAAGACGCGCGCGGGCAACTTGCTTTCTCGCGTTCACATCTTCGTACCAAAACCTCCTTGAGGTCTCTGTTCTGCACGGAGGGGCGGTATGATGAGCAATAATGCGTGCGCGGCCTTGGGAGGTAGAAGGTTGACTGGCTTTGTGATCAGTCCCAGGTGTGCAACACAGGTTCTCTAATGCACCCATTAACTAACATCCCGTAGCCTACCGCGTCACTTTGCGCTCAGGTCGCAAGTAAGGCTTATTTCGACGGTACGGACACAGGTACGCACATTGCCACATATACAGGCTCATCTCTCTAACCTGCAGAACCAGTACGCGCGACCGTCATGTTCACGAAAAGACCTCCGTGCGCTTCCCGGCAGCGCACGCAACTTCTGGTGGTCATCCTCCAAAACGCCTGCCGTACCAAAAACAGAGATGGAAACTACTACTCAAGATGCTACAGTAGCCGATCCTGTTGTGCCGGAGGATCCACCTATCGAGGTGGCAACCTTTGTCGACTCAACTCCAGACGTAGATCCGTCAGCAGCGGCTTCAGTCTCTTTGGATGGAACGTCCGCTGCCGCTGAAGCGGTGACCAACGCTGTCGCTACCGTGACCTCCGCACCTCCACCACCTCTTACTTATGGTGACTTTGCTGCCCTGGGGCTCGCCGGCTGGTCGCCCATCGGACTTTGCCAAGTTGGCATCGAGACACTACAGGTCTTCTCGGGAATGCCGTGGTTTTGGACGATTGTGACCGCATCTGCCGTATCCCGTGCGATACTTCTCCCCTTCGTGGTTATGGGTCTGCGCAACACAGCCAAGATGGCGCCCCACCAAACTGAGTTCCAGGCACTGAGGGACGAGACGATGGCGGCGCGGGCGAACAAGGACATGCTCCGGATGCAACGCGCGGCTCTGCGCCAGAAATTGCTGTACGAGAAGATTGGGGTCAGCATGTGGGGCATGTTCTTGCCTCCGATTGTACAACTCCCCGTCACACTCGGCATGTTCTTTGGTGTCAAGCGCATATGCGATCTACCAGTCGAGCAGCTGAAGTACAGCGGCTTCGACCTCATTCCTGATTTAACCGTTGTCGACCCTACCTGGACGTTGCCCCTCCTTGCGACTGCTGCAATCAACGTCCAATTGTCGGTAAGCATGACTTGACGTGACCGCGAATAGTGCTCATCTGCGATACATAGCTATCCATGAAAGATATGACCTCCGCAAATCCCAATGCGGGACATATGATCAACCTTTTCCGCGGGCTGAGTATCCTTGGTCTGTTCTTCATGGCGCAGTTCCCTTCGGTAAGCAACATTATGCTGAGAGAGCGTCGTCATCTCTGAAATCTTTTGATAGGGCGTGCTTGTATACCTCCTGACCACCTCCGTGTTCATGTCAGTCCAAACGCTCATTCTGCGCCTGCCCAGCGTGCGTAAATACCTCGGCATCCCTTCGATCCCCCAGCACATGCACGGCAAGAGCTACTCCATGCTGGAGTCGGTCAAGTATGCACGCAAAATGATCCAGGACAAGCGCATCGAGGCAGAAAAGTCCGCAAAAGATCGGTCTGGCCGTTAGAGGGCCTAAATTATACTACGATTCTGGCTTATCTAGGGTATTTGTGGCCTCCGGCTTAATGCTATATCTCCACTCTCTCAACAACCAGCAGGCTTACTGTCCTCTGCTTATGCATTATCGTAGGCTCCAGTGATTGTGTGGAACGGACTGATACTGGTCGGCCAAGCCGCGACAGGTTTTCTATCTACCCAGTGGACGTTGGTTCCGTCATGGCGGTGCATCATGGCTTCTTCCTCGGGAAGCAGTCCAACGCGTTTCCGTATGCTTTACGCTCACGCTCACAGGGCATCGGAATGCCAGCGTCGAACAGTACTTATTATTCTGTTCATGGTGCGTCACGCAGTGTGGCATAAGACCCATCGATTTCACGAGTACATGATACATATCCAATGGCACTAGGAGGGGCAATCGTGTGTGAAGAGTGAATCCTACGAGTTTGCTGTCGTCATTTGTATCGCGTTCCAGGGCCGGTGCTAGTCAGCTCATACACATTCATCACATTCAGCTGATCGGCACCTGCCCTGGCCTTTGCCTCTTCTACCTTGAGAATGAGCCTAGACAGAACAGCGGAACCTAGTCCCCATTCCATACTATACGGTGATGTGAGCGAGCTATGAACGCTTCATATTCGGACAGATCACTCACATAGGAGCAATGAATATGGCATCGGGCTGGCGTAACTCAGCACACGTTGTACGGTAAGAGTAGGGACACCTACGTGTAACGATAAGGTGAGAATCAGGTTGAGCAGGCGCATTACTGGATGAATGGCAATGTCAACATATGGCACGGGATATAGAGCATTCACCCACGAGATAATACCTAGGGCACGGGATATAAATCAATGATCAATGAATACTCAGAGAGTACGTCTTGCTATACTTACACCGTATACAAGTACGCCATCCCTCTTCAAGCGTCCGAAGACGTCAGAACCTCTCCGGTACGGTTGAGCTAGGGCGTTCGCAATGAACATAGAGAACATGAACAGATCAAAAACCAGCTATTTCGCACGCTCAGAGCATTTTCTGAGAAGGCTCAAAGAGGCTCACTAAGGCTCCCCAGACTCCGGCGACAAGGAAGGGCCTCGAGAGAAGGCTGCATCTATTCAGCTGTTGGAGGAAATATTGAGCTGTAAACAAGTCAGGAGTTACATGTACGATGAGGCATGGCAACGCACTATGCAGCCATTTCACAGCAAAGGCAAAGCAGGTAAGAACGGCGATGTAAATCGCGATGAACCCACTCCAAAGCACAATCATTGCAGCCTTGTTCCTTTCCCAAAGAGTATACACGCGAATCGCGAACACGGCTAAGCAAGCCTTTGGTCAGTGGGATACATATGTAAAGAAGACAGAGCAAACCGTTTTCAACCAAGACTGATAAAATGACGAGAATTGATATCGCTATGAGATAGTTTCGGCATCTACGACGGGTTAAGCTTCCAAGTCGGGACAGATTCAATGCACTCTTACGTCTAATCCATGAAGCACCCGTCTCCACGTGAGCCGTTGCATACTGTAACAGAGTTGTGCATACCATCGACGTTACTCCTGATGACTGTTGATCTGTCGACGGAGAGCATGATTAGCTGAGTTTTCTGGGTCACCGTAGAGGTAAACTTACACCACAGGAGGAATATGATCCCGGCCTCGGTGCAGTATCTGTTTATGAGGAACAGCGCGTTATAAATACCAAATTTCTTCGCCTTCCATATGTATCGGATCTCGTTTGGCAATGTTAACAAATGGTCCCACACGATGCATGTTAAAGCCGCCACTATAAGACCCATGATAAACTGAGTATAGTAAGCATAAGACTGGAGTATAGCGCACCAGTGACATAAATTGTAACATAAGATAGACGTATGAAGTCCAGGTTGGGCACCTGCGCCATTGCTATGGCATAAGGAGGGAGCGGACCAGAGGGAAGAAGTGGAAAGCTAGTCATATATATGTGAGTTGCTGGCATCCCGTGATGTGAAGACGAAAACCAACACGTAATTCTCCTTTTCGCTCAGAAGCAGATGATTCGAGGTCCGCACTCCCCGAACAAACATGATTATCAGTCATCGAAGTGAGACGTTGATAGACAGGCTTACTAGCTATGAACCTCGAGGGATTGCATAGAGGCATCATGCGCATGCCGTGGCCGGTTTCGAGCACGAGGGAAACAGCGGAATGGCTTGATCAAGTTTTTCACCGGGCTAGACGTGAGACGTCCTCGTATCGAGCTGGCTAGAGGGATATGCTGAAGGCGGGTCTGATATCAGTGGACACTACTGCTTCGAAAGATGGACAGATCGATTCCATGCTCATCTTCTCTGCAACCTTCAAACTTAGCTTTATGAATGGGAGTAGTGCAGGTATCCATCTTGATCAGAGATCGCGTCGGAACCAACCTAGCCCAGGGAAAAGCATAGCGGGCTTCAGGGCTGACAAGGTATTGTTTTGGTGACACGCCAAATAATGGCGTGCATCAACAGCTGATCATGTATTGTAGAAAGCCATAGAGAAGAGACGAATGGTTAGAATGATAAAAGAACCATAATCGAAACACAGACGCAGATTTTACAGTGCCGAAGCGAAACGGTTTGTGACAGGCTCGAGGAACCAGCCCTCCTTTTCAAACCCCACTAGCGTGTGAATTCTCATAGTTGTACTGTGTGCCGGAGCCAGGAGTAATTGTTTCATATGAGTCACATATATCCAGACAATCTGTACCTGCCCTGGTCTTCGTCTCCTCCACCTTGAGGATAAGCCTGGATAGAATAGCAGAACCTAAACCCCATTCCCCACTATCCAGGGTAGATGAGCTATAAGATGGATAGCGTTTAAGGATATCACTTACACTGGAACTAAGAATGCCGCGTTGGACTAGCACGGGTTTTGAGCATGCTGAGAAGAAAAGAACCACAACACCTACCTGCAAGGATACCGTGAAAATCAGACTACACAAACGCATCACTGGCAAGATGTCATAAATAATCATACGGACGAAAGTTAGAAATGTTGCTCACAAGATAAGACCTAGAACACGCGATAGACTTCAATACCAGTCTGCAACTTGCGTGTTGCAATACTTGCCGCGTATACAAGCATACCATCTCTTTTCAGTCGTCTAAAAATGTCAGAATTTCTCCGATACGGCTGTGATAGGGCATTCGTAGTGAACATGGCAAACATGAAAAGGTCAAAGACCAGCTGCTTGCTTTCTTTAACACATTATTCATTAAAGTAGAAGGAAATCTGACCAAAGTCCCCCAGACTCCGGCAACGATCGCTGGTTTTGCGGTGAGCATGCAAGCATTCAGTTGCTTGTCGAAGAGGTTTTCTGCAATGATGTGGATGCAGGGGTGTATATCAAAACAAAGGGTATTTACGCACCATGCAGCCATTTGATAGCAAGGGCTAAACACGCAGACAGGGCGGCATATATCACGACCGTTCCAGTCCAGAGTACAATCATGGTGCTCTTCTGTCTTTCCCACAGAGTGTAAACGCGGATTGCGATGGCGGCTAAGTAGCTCCTGGTCAACAAATAGTTTGAATCAGGATGACGGATGAACCCAACCGTTTTCAATTGCAATTGAGGCAATGATAAAAATGGGAATTGCGGTAAGATAGGCCTCACATCTATAATGGCTTGAGCGTTTGCGTCGTTTTATCATAGGTTAACTCTTACATCTGGTCCACAAATATTTTCCGTCGCTTGAAGTGTGGGTCACAACAACGTAAGAAACAAGATGCTCACCTCTTGAGTATCTCTCGTCCGATTCGAGACTTGATCTGTTTCACCCAAGAATTACGTTAGCAGAGTAAGCTGGATTGTCCTAGAGCCTGGCAACGTACACCATGTATGAAATATAAGACCGGCCTCGGCACTATATCTGTTGAGGAGGAATAGAGAGCCTTGGACACCAAGCCTTTTAATCTTCCATATGTATCGAATCTCGTCCGGAAAAGTCAACAAGTGGTCCCAAATAACGCAGGTCAAAGCCGTCACTGTCAAATATGAGGTCGATACACTGTGTCGAAAACAAGGAGGAAATAGCGCGCACCAGTGATATACGACGCAATAAGAGATACATTGAAATCGTCTATAATGGACGTCGTCGACATTAGTGTAACCGAGGAATGACAGGCTTGGGAAGAGGGAAAGGTGAGAGACCGCCATATTTATGTGACGTTAGCATCGCCTACGATGATGAGCGCCGCGACCAACGTGGAATAGCTTCTCGTAGTCAGAGAGGAGTGACTTCGATGTTTGCACCTGTGAAACTAACTTGATTATCAGATCTGGGAAAGGTTCACAGAAAGGCAGGTTTACAGCGACCCCCGTCCGCTCTATGTATAACAACAAGGGGGCTCGTATAGCGACACTCTGTACACATCATGGACGATGCGAGAAAAACAATGTGACAGTAAAACACAGCACATAGGCCTGTTAATAGATGTTAGATATACCCATTCGCCGTGCCAACTGAAACTTTGATTGGAGGTGGGCCTGATGGTCCAAGTGATTACCAGAGCTTCGAAAGGCAATCGAAAGGTGGACAGATCGATTGCGTGATTATCTTCCCTTCGTGAAACATTTCATCTCGGTCATTTAGCAGGGATTGTAGATAGAATAATCTATGAAGTCAAGTGATAGACTCACTATATGCCAGTGCACAGCCGGCATGATTGATTTGGGCGGCCCAAGTGCGATTATCATCAGCTCAAGCCAGACGGCCATCTATCACAGAGTTCTATGGGGTAGAAACAAACAGTCTGAAGGACGACGAGAAGCCGATCTTAGCTTGAAGCTCGGTGTCGAAGTCGAACAGGTAGGCCGATAACAGGGATAACCAGGCTAACCAGCGTTGCAGCTGACTACGGCGATTGCCGAGATCCAAATCCAGCAATTGACAAGCTTTGACGCCCTAACCTGCTAAGTTAGGTAGAGCGTTCACCGAGGCTAAAGGCCACACACCACGGGCATGCCAGGATTTCCGCGGGAAGGGGGAGCCCACGGAATTAGGCGCGGCGTGCTACCTTTCCGTGCCATTTCGGTGGAGCAAATTTTGTACGGATTTGTTTAGTATAATTTCCCTTTCCGAACACTTTCGCTAGAATTTTGTGTCTTATGAAATTTAGCCCATCCATGTGACTGAAATTGACTCGGAATGGTTATACTTCGGGAACATTTCTCCAAAACTTCCCTCAATCGAAAAGGCGCCGGAAAGGAAGACATTCCTGCCCACGGAAAGTCGTGATTATGATGCTTCGGGTCCCCGGAAAGTTTATCTTTCCCATCAATTTACTGAGTGAGGAAATTATGTCAAAATATGACAAATATTCATCCTGTCATTTCCCTTTTGTGGTCAAGTACAGGTTCAATTTCATTAGACTGGTCCCTACATAGGAAATCTGTCAAAAAGCGGACAGACGTGAGAACCGTCCCAAAACTATCGAGTAGCATGAAATTCCAGCAAAAGGTAGCACATCACGGATATTTCCGTGGGCTCTCCCCTCGCGAGGAAATTCTGGCATGCCCGTAGTGACATCCACCACCATGGCAAGCGATTCCTCTTCTGCAAGTAGTCATCTAAGTAACCATCAACTTATGACTTTAGTTTGTACGTCTATACCAGTTGTCATGATTCAACGTAGTTCGACTACAAGAATCTCATTACATATGAGCGTTTTGACATAAGGAAAGATGAGAAGAAGTTTCTTGTCGAATAGAACGTCACTAGAGGCAGTTCGACGCGATAACTAAAAGAGCCACACATAGCCACATTGTCGCACTTGTAAGCTTCCTCGCCGAGATACCCGACCCTGCAGTAGCTGTCCCGCTTCCGCCAGGAGCTGTGTTATTTCCACCAGTAGTCGCGTTGCTACCCGAGCCCACTGATCCTGAGCTCGAATTTCCGGAGACGGCATGTGTGACAGCTTGCTGCAAGTCCGCCGGGATGCTCGTCGCCTGGACCATCTGCGTGTAGTTAACTCCGGTAGGGAGCTGGCCATTTGCGCTGAAGAACGATTCAATTTTCGTGAAATTCCATGTTGGGACGGCTGAGGCTGCCGTCAAAAGCGTTCCTGTGGAGGCAGGTATGCCTTGGACAGTCGCCGTTGTGTTTGCGCTCGCAACCGCACTGCTACTCGTGTTCGCCGTCGTGTTCGAAGCGTTTGCCGGCTCGTCGTCCACTATAATAAAGCAGCCGGTGTTATTCGTGCCCTCTGTGCCGGGAATGAGTGGGACTTCGTCGCTGAAGAGAGTGTGGTCGAAAGAGTTGGGAATCCCGGTTGAGGATACAAAGAACCCGTCGTCAACTTCAAAGTGCGCGATGGACGAGAGGCCCATGCCAGCGGCGATCTCAAATGCCAGTGAGAACGACTCGTAGGTGTCGGAACCAATTGGGTTGCATTGCCGGTCGACGTCCGAGACAGCTTTGGCGTTTACTGCAACCCGGGGAATAGTCGCGGTAAGACGTGCAGCCGCACCGATCCCGTCTGTGAAGTTGTGGCGTGAGTGTAATGTTAGGTGCATATCGCTAGAAAACTTACCAACGATGAAAGCCAGCTCGGCGAACGGTGCTAGGGCTACAGAGGTAGTGATGTTGAGTTGGCCTTCATTGATGCGGAAAGGGAGCTGATTCAGCGAGAAGTTATTCCTACAAGTAAACTATCAGTAAACCACGTTGTTGACAGGAAACGATATAGGACAGACCAGCCGGTGGCAGTAAACATCGGATCCCATAGTCCGCCGGCATTCAGGAAATTCAAGGATGCAACGGCACCTTTATCATACTATACGACTAGTCAGTGTCGACACGGATCACAACCACTCTACAAACTTACCTGCGCGCTAGCACCGTACGTGAAGTTGAGAGCCCCAGAAGCATCGAAATCCCACATGATTTCAAGGCCGAGGTTAGGACCGATGTTCACCATTGTGCCAAACTGTAGAGCATGACGAGACGTTAGCTCACGATAGAAAAGAATTGTCGATGGCACGACTGACCTGGAAACCAGGCTCCAGCGGGAAAAGGGCAACCCTGTGATAATTGGACAGGATACGAGCTGGTCAGCTCCTAGACCACGGGTGCGAAGGTCGAAACTTACGTATAGTTTCCTGCTCGCGAAATGGAATTGCCAAGGAACACCTCGAGGCTAGCATCCTGTTCCAGGTCAATGACGGTGAAGTCAGTGTTCATTGTAGTCAGCCCAAAACAATTTTGCGTAGGTGAAGGGACGCAGGTTGGGTTGTCGAGGGTAATCACAAAGTCCACACCGATGCTGAAGTTGCTCTTGAACCCACAGTCCACGCATGTGAGCTGGATGTCCAGCCCGCTGAGGTCACTAGAGACGCAAACAAGCGGATTCAGTGAAGGAATCCTCGACGTAGAATAGTCGAAACTCACGTCGCATTCGGAGCCAGTGTTGAGTTTGGCGGATAAAGAGGGATGCGAGATACATCCGGCGATGTGCCAAACGTGTATATGTGATCATCTGTGATATTCGTGGGGGCCTGACGTTTCGACAGGTCATTGACAGGCACTTGGGCATACGTAAGAAGATCCCACTCCGCCGTCCCTGTGTGACCGTACTGTACATGGCATGACGTGCCCAGGGCGGTCCACTCGGCAGGACGCGCATGCAGTGTCAGCGTAAGATCATCAGTACGTGGTGCAAGGCTGTCAATACTGCCAAAATAGTGAACGTTAGAACATTGGAGATTTCGATACGGCAAGGGCTTACAACCAAGCACCACGTTCATCTGGGAGATTGCATGTATGATGTGCGGTGACGACAGCGAAGGAGGTGATATCGGACCATATAGCCAGAGCTTCCTCCAGCGCGTCTTCGGACGAGAATTCGAGACGTATCGTCTCACCGCCGAGGCCATCGTGGCCGCTCATACATGTCACGCCTGCGAGCATGTGGTCCATATCCTCGAGCAGAAGGACCGGACGATCCTCGTGGGCGGCGAATGATACGGTAGCAGAGGGCGGGGCGTAGGTTTCTACAGAGAGCGGGAATTAGCGAAGCCGGTGGTACAACGCTACATGTCATTCTTACCAACAGCATAGTGCAGGCTGACGTCGCTCCTGGGTAGAATGTCACGCCGCCGCAAAGTGGGATCGCGGGCATGTAGCCCAATAGCACGCTTGGCAGGAATCAGCCCGCGTGCATGCGTGAATGGTAAAGTGAAGAGGATGAGGAGTGCTGGGAGGATGCAGGTCAACATAGTCTATCTTGTTCGAACACAGACTTGCAGATTATTGGATGGCAGCAGATGCACATTATATATCTCCTTGAATACCTTCCCTGCATCGGTCTTGATACTGCCCGTGTTGCGCGATCCTAGGTTTCGGCACGGGAGGAGGACCTTGTATGGTGCAAACACTATCTGCGAAGTAACGATGAGTGTCAAGTGGCTCAAGGCATAATATTGATGGCTACACGGTATTTAGGTAGATGGTGACGGGCTTTGAAGTATTTTCTCCAGGAGACGGGCGTCGACAGAGCCGGTTATACGGCGTGCATAACATGGCGAAGTAGTCTCCTGCATCAATACTAGGTTAATACGTGGATGATAAGCTCGTCATTATCGCAAGGAAACACGCACCAATGTAAAATTGTTGCCCTGAACGTCTGTCTAACAGCGTTTAAAGGACTAAAAGCGGTATAAATATGCGAACATGAGCAAAGGTTCCATCATGGTTCAGCATGCATTCATATGTCAAAGCACGGAAAGAAAGCATAAGAATGTCAGGTGAGTACTAGATTTGGGCCGCCATCCAAGAATTGATCTGTAAGGCAGTGTAAGCACACATGTTATAGGTACAGATACCCACGTACCAAGCTTTAACAATGGAATGTTCACAATGAATACAATTCCTGCAGCAGACGTTTGCCCGACACGCATAAGCATATCCTGAGTATTTGTGAGCAGACGAATGAGGCCCATTGGTAGATGGATAGTCGGGGTCGTCGTATCCCAATAGTCAGAAGTTATATGTTGGGGTCGACAGCCAGACGACATTCCGTGCTGAGTCTAGCTTCCATGTTTGAGTGATGAAAAGCTCCGAAGATATGGGAGTTTCCCGTGTTGTAGACTACCACTTTGCTGGTATCTGTTCCATGATACGCATGCATGGTAGCAGTTTAACCTAACCTGTACAATGGTGCTGATTGTGGGCCGTGGCTAGAGTCTAGCGCATCTATAGCGCGACGCACAAATTGTATGATGAAGGTCGAGTTCAAGGGACGGCGCCAGCGGCGCTTGACCTGTTGACCCTTTTGACCCGCGGGTCTGACCCGCAAGCGTGAATGTACTAAGAACCCTAACCCTAACTTACGCCAATCGCGGACCTCGCGACGAGCCTCTCAGCCTTGTTCCTCTCGTGCACCAAGTCATCGGTCAGGGTATAGAATGGTCTTACCGTGAATATCCATCGATATGCATCTGGCTATGTGACGCAACGTGAAGCGATTGATGCGTATGATTATACAGTGCTAATGATTACACCAATGTTACAATGGCTTGCATATTACAGACCGGCGTGCCGATTCCACCACGAAGACAGAGTAGAATAAATTACGAGGTAGGGTCGTTGAGGTTCTGCTGAGCCTCGCCCTTATCATGGCGGATGTTGCCTGTACAAACTCTGGTCAGTCATTTTCTCCAATGACTCGCCAAATACTACTCACCAGAAGCCTCTTGTTGTCTGTCGCCAGTGACGGCACCGACAACGGCGTCCTTCTTGCCACCGAGGCGGTCCATGGTGCCCTCAGCGTAGCCCTTGGCCTGGGCGGCCTTGTACTCGGCCTCACCCTGGGCGTGCTCCTCGCGACCAGACTGCTGCCACGACTCGGCGCCAGTCATGTTGCCGATCATCTCGACGATGTTGCCCTTGGTCGAGTGGTACTGACCGGTGGTCTTGCTGTAGAATGACGCGTCAGGTCACGAATCTAAATTTTCAGGAGGTGATACGTACTTGGGCTCAGAAGAAGTGTTGTTGGAGGACATGATGAAGTTCGTAGAAGAAGTGAGAGTGCGTGTGAAGATGAGAGTGGTTGTGGGAGTGTTTGTGAACGATACTAAGGACGACTAGCGGTGAGGCGGGGACTTATATATTGACGACGCGAGCGTATGTTGGAGAGGTGACGTAGAGATGCAGCGCGTGACGTCAAGGTCATCCCTCGGTGGGGCGCGTCGCGTCGTCCACTGCACTTGTCAATGTCAAAGTCGCTCCAAGGGAATATGACTTGCCAAGCACAGCGCGCGCCATCCCTCTTGGAGAGACGTCATAGGCGTGCGGGGTGAAGTTGGTCCATATGTGGTGCAGCAGTGAGCGCCCGCTAACCGGGTCTGGGATCGCCACATCCCCGGATCCACTTGCATGCTGGGTGCACAGCAATCAAAGCGCGTCATCTGTCCGGATCTTGGGTCAACTAGCAGAGCTGTAGATTGCAAAGTGGAACAGTACGTAGCGCATAGGAAAGAACGAATAGTCTGGGCAGGAAGTATATCAAAGCATACAAAGCTATTCTACAATGGTATAACACATAATTATTTGTTACAAGTGAGCGTGGTAGACAAGAAGCACAGTGGCATTGCGAGTTTCCTAGAAACGGAGTTCGGCCGACGGAATTCGGAAAGGATCTAAGCTGGAGCTCACCGATTCGAAGTTGTCCAGATGGTGCCGAAGTTAGTTTCCTTAGTGTTCCGTAGGAGGAGCATGAGGAGAGGGAGGGGAAGGTGAATCAGGTGTGTATTCGTTCGGGTGAGTTGGGAGGTAGTCAACGGTTGACGTGGCTTCCACATATTTTGGCGGCATGTCTTTATCGTCATACGCGGGTAGCCATTCTGGATCACGGTATGCCCGCTCGACACGACGCTCATAGGGATGTGATTGGGGCGGGATAGTGAGGTTGGGGTTGATTGGAGGGACGTATTGGGGCTGGTAAGCGGAACGGTGGTCTTCGTAGGTCGTAGTACGGAAGAAATCTCGCATGGGACGTCGGGCCCTCCTGAGTGCGAGGTATCTGCTCGAACGAGGTCGTCAGTGCTTGTTGACGTACCCCACAAATGACTACGCACCTCCAAAAGACGAACGCAACTACTATAGACATCGCGGCGATGGCGAAGACACAATCAAGGATGATCTACACATGCATGGAGTGGCCAAGCGAGATGAGTTGGTCGCACACTCGGCACACGACAACGTGCAGAGCTCAAAGAAAAAAGAGCACTCACCCTTCCCGGGTCTAACGGCTTGTTGTAGTAGTACGGCTGTGAGCTGCCTGTGTTCTCCGCAGGCTGCCCACTCGTCGTGGTATCCGGCGACATCATCGTGGGCACCATGTTTCCCGTCGACGGTTGCAGGACAGGGTTGTTTGGCAAGACAGACATCGACCCAGGTCGTCGGATTCGCGTCGGGATTAAAATTTGTCGGGGAATGGACCAGCGATAAAGTCAGTGAAAGTCCGCACGCGGCGTGCGATCGACCGGGGGTGTTCTGGTCGGGGTCGCTGCTCGCTAGCACGCGCAGGATGGATGTGGTGGTTATATGAGAAGGACGATGAGGACAGAGGGCTGGTGGTGGATGCGGACAAAGTGCTCCATGAGCTTAACCATCGAGGGCGCGGCTTCAGCCCGGGGTGCGTAAGATATTCGCAAAGGCACGCGCGTCGCCGTCAGCGCAGCTATAGACCAGCCCAGGATACGGAATGCGGAAGAAGAGCATCTTTGGCAGCTGTACCTCGCCCAGAAAGTTCATGCAGTGACCATGTCTACTGCTCAGCTCGCCAGGCCGCGCTCGGGCAGCGCCGCGGAACACGACAGGAAACTGGAAATGAAGAAAAATGCTCTGTCTGCGACATAGTGAAGTAATTTGCGGTCTTATTGTAAAAACATGGGGTGGTTGTCTACCTTGAAGACATGGATGTTGCGCTCGACGTGGTTACTCGGTGTGCGAACAGCCGTGGAAGTCGTCCCGACTCCCGAGTCAATGCGCTTAGTCAGCAATTACGGTGCCGACCAAGCGCTCGCTAACGACTTTTATTCTTGTTGACGACCTTGAGCTCGATGTCCTGGACTTCGAGTACACTACACTCTAGTCGCGCTATAGTGCGCCTTCTACGTACAAAGTAATGTGTTACATGCTTTTATGAAGCTGTGAACCTTCTGAAATGCTTCACGCGCGATTCAGCCCTGTTAGAACATCATAACTCTCAAAGCTATTCTTGTCTGCATCGCCATTATTGCACAAGCTCTGAACTCTCCTCAAAATGTCGACCCTACTACCTTTCCACAAGTCTATCCTTGAGAACATCCACGACCCTTCAACGAGCGAGCTCATCCTCATCGCACGCGGCCTTGGGCTGCGGCGCGTCCTCTGCAAGCTCCTCCAGATCTACGACTCGCCGCAGAACCTCGTCATCCTCGTCAATGCCTCACCAGAGGAGGCCTCTGCTGTCGGCGAGGAGCTCGGGATTCTCGGCTGCCGTCACCCCGGCCTGCGCATCGTGGGCTTCGAGACGGGCAAGAAGGAGCGGCAGGAGCTGTACAAGAAGGGTGGGCTCCTCGCGGTGACCTCGCAGATCCTCACGGTCGACATGCTCACGTCGGACATCCCGACGCAGCTGGTGACGGGCCTGGTGATGCTCCATGCAGAGCGCGTGTCGCCTTCGAGCAGCGAGGCTTTCATTGCGAGGCTGTATCGGGAGAAGAACAAGAAGGGATTTTTCAAGGCGTTTTCGGACGAACCAGAGCATATCACGAGTGGGCTGTCGCCTCTGCGCACGATCATGAAGGAGTTGCAACTGAGGACGGTGCATATATACCCTCGGTAAGTGAGTATATGCGTGCTTCACGCGGACATGGTCCTGAATATGCGTGTAGATTCCATCAGGAAGTGTCCGAGTCTCTTGGGCGGGATCGTTCAGTCCTTCAACTGAGTATCAGCATGACCGAAAGCATGTCGGAGATCCACGGCGCCATTGTACAGTGCATGACGACGACACTTGCGGAACTCAAGCGTTCGAACACATCTGTACGTCTTCTATGTGTTTAGAGATCCTACGCAGGATAATCTAACGTTAAACAGCTAGATTTGGATGACCTGAACGTCGAAAACGCATATTTCCGCTCATTCGACGCGATTGTCCGTCGACAGCTGGATCCTGTATGGCATAAAGTCGGTCCAAAAACGAAGCAGCTGGTCAGCGATTTGGCAACGCTGCGTAGGCTCCTCCAGTAGGCATATATGCGCTATTCCGTCCTAACAGAGGACTGATCCTATACTACAGACTTCTACTCACAGAAGACGCATTATCCTTCCAGCAATATCTCGAGAGCCTCATCGACTCAAACACCGTCAACGAAGCGGGAAATGCGCGGCAGAACCAGTCACCCTGGATGCTCACCGACGCAGCGCACATCATTTTCCAGTATGCCCGTCGTCGATGCTACACCATCGACAGCAACGCCGCCGCCGCCGCCCAGAGCGTCGACGAGCTTGATGATGAAGATGCGTGGGAAGCGCTGCGTGAGCTCGAGGGCGGATTTGTGGCGAAGCCGAAGAACGATGGTGTGAGGCCGCGGTGGCTTCCTAAAGGAATGGACCCTGTGCTTGAGGAACTGCCGAAGTGGAACTTGGTAGCTGACGCGCTGCAAGAGATCGAAGATGAGATGATGCGCAGGGAGGGTAGTCTTACTTCACGTACGTCTCTTTGCTATGATTACTTCGCGGACGTAGCTGACGCATGCCATGGGACACCACCTATAGGCGATCCGGGCACGAATACGATACTGATCATGACTTCGTCCGTGCGCACCGCAGAGCTCTTGCGTGAATTCCTCGACTCCATAGACCCGAACAAGCCTCCCGGCCAGCAAGGCCTGCGCATGATGCGCGCGAAGCTCCGTGCGTACCTCGCGCGCCAGGCGCAACGCAAGCTCGCAAAGACCAGCTCGGGCGGGCCACCGCCCGGTTTCCAGCCAGTGACGAAAACAGTGGGAAGCGGGGCCGCGGGCCGCAGTGCAGCAAAGGAGGACGACGGTGTGAGTGCGGCATTGAGGAAGAAGGACCTAGACAGGGAGGCGAAGAGGGCGAGTCGGCGGCGTGTGCGTGGAGGCGCGCCTGTGGTACAATCGTCACGCGAGACTCCTGCACCCGGCGGCGGCGCAGCAGCCAACGATGAGTCAGTCTTCTCTTCCTATCTACTATTCATGCTTGACACAAGCGAGCTTGCAGTGAGATAGATATCGACACTCTTCAGCTGCTCCAAGACTCAGTCATCGAGCTGCCACCAGAAGTACTCTTCGGTGAAGACTTCGACGCGAACTATGGCCTCGTCGCGCCCGAGGAGGCAGTCATCGTCCGCGCGTACTCCGACGACAGCGACGACCGCGTTCTTGCAGAGATCCAGCCCCGCTACATCATCATGTTTGAGCCGAACCTCGAGTTCGTCCGGCGTGTGGAGGTGTACAAGCGGAGTGTGCCCGGCCTCGGTGTGAGGGTCTACCTGATGATATATAATCTGAGTTTTGAAGAGGCAAAGTATTTGTCTGGGGTAAGGAAGGAGAAGGATGCGTTTGAGAGGATCATCAAGGAGCGAGGGGTAAGCGGCTTGTGTATGTCCGTGCATGTGAAACTGATCTTGAACTGCCTGGTTATTGTAGAGTATGCTGAATCCCATCCTTGAAGATCGTGTAGCAGGTGGTACGAACGACAATCTTATCAAGACAATCAGTACTCGGATTGCTGGCGGACGGAGAACGATTAACAGCGAGCCTTCGAGAGTTGGTGCCTATATGGCTAATTCCCTACCGTGGCTGACAATATCTTGTTACAGGTGGTAGTGGACATGAGAGAATTTCGTTCGTCGCTCCCGTCTCTGCTTCACGCTGCGGAGATACTGGTTGTTCCCGCGACGCTGACCGTCGGAGACTATGTCCTCACGCCCGACATTTGTATCGAGCGGAAGAGTATACCCGATTTGATATCAAGTTTCAACAGCGGTCGACTGTGAGTCTTCGAACGTCCTCTGAATCATCTTATTGATTCATTCGGCTATACAGGTACACACAGTGCGAGATGATGTCTGCGCACTACAAGTACCCGATGCTGCTCATCGAGTGGGAGGAGCACAAGTCGTTTTCGCTGGATGTATGCCTTCTCCATTTCACGTCTTGTGCTACAGACCAACTGATTTCTATAAGGCTGTTGCTGATGCCAAGTCGTATGCGAAGCCGAATGGTCGCTTTGCTGCGAAACAGAAGCAGAATGCTGCGAGTGAAGCGACTACGGCCGTTCACGCTATTCAAGCGAAGCTCGTCCTGCTTACGCTCACTTTCCCACGCGTCCGCATCATCTGGTCCTCCTCGCCTTTCGCTACCGCAGATATCTTCAAGGATCTTAAGACGAACAACGCTGAGCCGGATCCTCACAAGGCTATCGCGATCGGCGCGGAGGAAGATCCTGAAGCGGGCGCTGGTATGAATACTGCCGCGGAGGAGCTTCTAAGGACGCTTCCTGGGATCTCAGCGAAGAACAGCAAGCATGTGATGACTCGGGTGAAGAGCGTCAGGGAGCTGTGCGAGCTCAACCTGCCACAAGTGCAGGATATACTGGGCGTCGAGCCGGGAAAGGCGTGCTACGATTTTATACATCGTGGAGACCGGACAAAGCCAAGTTAGGCGGGCTATCACCGTCAATCTCACGCGGTACACTTGCGAGACCGTCGTCTCCGCTCTCACAACGACGCGACGCAAAGCGGTCAACAAGGGCAGTTTCGGTGATCCGCCTAGCTACTCGCGCTACAGCTCTCCTAACGGATTCCGAAGTCAGATCCATGGAGGTCTCACCATGATCGGTGCTGAAGACGCTCACAAACATCGACATTCACGGATTTCTCAATGTCCTACTATGGTTCTTGTGATACATTGATGTTAAACCATGGTCTGCCTAAGGTCCCATTGTAATGCTTTAGATCCCGGTAGGGAAGAAGTATTCTATCTGCTTTCGTGGCACGGTGTTCAAGGTTAACCCTAGACAAGGGTCCAAACGGTCGTGAAGGTAGGGTTAGGGTCCTTAATACTCCTGGGTTCGGCTGGGTCATGACCAGGGTTTTCTTTAGGCGCCTGTGATCAATTGCAACGTTTACCGTCGCATTGTAATTCTTAGAGCCACCCGCGAGACACGGTCATCACACATCTACTCACTAGCTGATTAAACAGTTAATTAGGTCATTGTTTGATGCACATTGGGGACATTGCGAACGAGGTACGTGCTGTAATATCTGGTAACACTCTGTAATTGAAAGATTCAGTCACAGACGATGTTAATCTACGTTGGGCCCCAGAGGATCGACTCACGTTCTGTCGATACTACTCCATCTACAAGAACTTCTTCAAGCGAAGCTTTGAGAGCTCTCTGCTCTCAAGATGGTGAACTTGAATAGCACACCTAGGGTTAAGGTCTTTAATTGATCTGCGCTCTGGCGGGTCACCCGTGGGTCAGTGACCCACAAGTGGCCCGCAGGTCAAGAATCTAGGTTCGGGTGAGTTAGAAAAAATCCTTCTGGTGGACTGATACACAGTGGAACTTGTAAATGATTGTGTAGATCGTCCGCGCTGCACTCAATAACTCGTAAATCAGAGCATTGAACTGCCAGTGAGGTCATAATAATCCACAAGTCGTCATATACTTCCTTTGACATCTCCCTGCCACTTGTGCTGCACAGGATGTCTCGTGGATTGAGCTGTTCACTCCCATGACTGCTTTTACAGGACGGTTCGGTGTCTCTACAGGGATCTGCAGATGTGGCAACATCAATCAGTCGGGGTTAGGGTTCTTAACAAAGCTGCGCTCTCACGGGTAAACCCATGGGTAACCCACGAGTGTATCAATCGCGACGAAGTCGCTTACACGCCCTGTCAGTTTATCTAGCAACGTCGTCTAGAAGGCTTACGCTAGGTATGACATAAGTTTTGCAAGACTTACACAACCTCATCTTCAACAAGCACGTACTGAAACGAATAGGTTATGGCTGCCACCCAATTTCGGTACTTTCCGGCTAAACTTCCAATATCGCAGATTCTCACTAAAATTGTCTTCAAACAGTCTATCATAATCATGTCTCTTAGCGAGACCGTGCTAGAGCAGATTGCTTACCCTGGCGAGGCATCGGCGAGGACTACTGGTACGTAGGGTTCAGATAAGCCGACAAGCATGAGACACAGTCAACTCACTACGGCAGGCCGACCTGCTCATAGCTGAGAGATCGACTGCGTTTGAAGACATCTTCATTCCCCACGCAGTCGTATCGGTATGGGCATGTCATCTGTTACTTTGAACCAGAGCAGTCTACACCTTGATAACCATAGTCATGATGCGCTGCCGCCAAACGGCGGGTCTGCTATTTCCATCATTCGAATAGCGCGCTTTCCCAGGTTTTCGCTCCGCATGAGACGGGAAGACACGTACCCGCGAACGCCGCTTTGATAACGCTTGTAATGTGACATGACGCACAAGTGCTCCGGGTAAATCAGGTATATTGAGCGACCCCGCTGGGAACGCGGACCAATCTTCGTACAGACGCATTGTCTTTTATGGGCTCTCGGTCCGAGGGGATTTGCGGGACTTTGGTGGTCTTCAGATCCAGCGAAGTAATCAGACCACACGAGTACCACACGGCGGGCCGCGGCTGACAGGTCGAGGAAGGCATGCGTCGTGCGAACCAATCAGTATGAACAAGCCGGAAAAAACAAGGCACCTTGACAGAAGACATGCGCAGTGATCTCTCTCTACCCTGAAAAACAGGTCAGGTGTGTCTCTAGTCATTGTCGCAACTCTCTAAGTTGACGGTCGCTCAATAGGGTGCTTCACAAAGCTTGTATACAGTCAGCGACAAATGAGTCAGTCTATTATGTATTGGTAAGTCAAATATTTTACCTCTTTACAGGCATCTCCATTGCCACCCGGGAAACGCCTCTGATACAGTAGATACACTTCTTGGGCCGAGTAGCGATCACGATCAATGTGGCATTAGCCGCGGACGCTGCCCACCCGGCTTTTAGTCTGACTCGCTTTAACTTTTAATTTTCTCATCTGTAGGCACTAAGATTGACTGACTATTATTGTAGGGCGTGGACATCAAGCAATCCGCTGGTGGAATAACTCACCCAATTGTTTATGACTTGCCGCGAGTCCCGCGACGCGACTCGGACGCGTTCTGCGAAACGCGCCATGCGTTACGCGACAGCCATGACATGAACCGGCACGTTCCCACGTGAAATCGCCCCCATATCGATTCCCTCTCTGTGTCCTTGGTTTTTTTCGATCTCGACACTCGACGGAATCCAGAGGCCAAGTGCACATCCCCAATGCATGGAAGAAATCCGGCCCACGTTCTAGCCGACTTATCAGAATCAGGTGCCATGCTGCCTGATCTTTTACAATGTACAAGTTGCTCGGTCGGAGGTCGTCAGATTGCAACACGAGATGGTGTCAGGTGATTCTCTCGCTGGATGTATGGATTTGCTTTATGAAAATAAATCACTCGGATGTTCGTGTACAGATATTATGATGCAAGCCGACGCCACGTAACATATTTACAAGCGGTGGACGCCTAGCCGCGCCGACGTGTGGCGTCACCCGATTCTTACCGCCGGCCCCCGAGGTGCTGCAACACATGCAATCACAAGCGACCAGATAGCGAGGCTTCAACCGAGACATATGTTCAACGGGTGGCGGATCTAGAGCTTCTAGAGCTCCTTGAGATGATGGCCTGAGGTCCTGAGCTTGGTTCCATTTAGCTCGGAAAGCTTGAATCAAGGTGAGCACCGATATTGTGTAGCTCATGCTGACGGTGCCACAACATTGGATGAGACCGAAATAAGCGAAAGCTGAAGAGCATAGCGCACGCTGGTCATTCAGGGTTGGAGTCTTGCGGATGTCCAACAAGGATCAGACACGCATTCCTGTCGACAATCAAGAGACCTTCATGAGGGCCCTGGGTCTATTGCGATATGGTCACCGACATGATGACCTCACAAGATTTGACAAGGACCGACTCGATATCTCATTCCGGGCCGCCCTCCCAGGAAATACAATAATTCATCCTCACTCCGCGGTTTCCAAGCGCTGCTCAGCTTTGCAAATGTGTGTGCGTACTTGTGCCTTGCCCGCCACATACCGGCAATAGCATGACGTCTCACTGACTTGACCTACGGCTCCACGCGGGGTCGTATACAGACAAGTCGCAGTCTACGATACCTTGTGCCCAATGACCGCGTTCCCGTCCGGCCTGCGGCGGTGAGTCTCGCGTCTTGTGGCGAATAATACGTTGTAAATTGGTATAGCTGGTTGCGCGCGCAGCCAGGACATAGGACGGGCCGCCGTACCTGAGAACATTTGGAATCTATGCCTTCCCGAGTCGGGCCTCTGTATAGACGACATTGAAAAACATTGCGACCACAGTCGATAAGACATCACATGGGCCACAACGTGCTGTACACTGATGGCGCGCAGTAATATCTCGTCGACAAGGAATATACACCATCACGTTCGCTGCCAAGTGATTAATGGGAGCCGCAGGTGGCGTCGCGCAGCATGTCGCGGTCGACGCGGTCACACGTATCGCGCACGCGCTTCAATCCCTTCTGGCTTTCACTTGATCGACATTGGCGCAGCAGGCCTCATATGCACCAACGGATGATTGCGCAGCACGGTGCACACATCGCGGACCCGCCTGAAGATAGAATGAACTTTGCATTTGCTTACGGAGCCGAACGCCGCAGCTGCCAGCGGTACCTTGTGGCGGTGGCGGCGTACTATATTGCGACCTGCTGCGCTCCAGCTATCGGTTTCTAACTTGTGACTTCCACCACGGTGCCTTCTTTTGTTCGCAGCGAGAATCGCAATCCCAGAATGATGGGATCTGCAGGCGAAGACGAGAAGACGATCATCAGGGAACACCGTCGTAACGGCTAAATTTCATTATTCAATATTGAACGCTCTGAACGAGCTGCGCATTTGTTCTACGTGCAAGTTTGAATCCGAGTCGACGTTCTTCGCCATGTCGATGGGCACTTGCGACCCCTCCTCGTGGGCTTCCGCAGTCGCTGTACCACACGTACACGAACGTTTGCCAGCCTCGTGATGATCTCGAGAGGCTCAGCCGACGCAGCGACATCGCACATTGCACAGTGCGCATTGCATTGCTACGGTCCTGCTCTGCTCACCGGCCGGTCCGCATTGGCAGTATGTACGGGTGCAGGACCTAGGTGCGCAGTATCAGCGGAGTAGCGTGTCGTGTATATCGCTCGTTCGTTTGTCGAGAATACGGAGGAAGCGACGCTCAGACTGCGCGCGCGGCTCATCGGATGATTACCCTTGCAGCAGGGAATCACGATGAAACTAGAGTATCAATGTTCTTGTTGTGCTATGGGAAGATGGAGAGTCACGGTCCGACAGATGCAGTTACTTGATAGCTTGATACACTCAGCGTGGCTGTGCACATAACCGTGGAACCGGCGTCTTGCATTTGTGGAGGAAAGCTGGCTTTGAGTCTCTCGTCTTCCATGCCATTGGGGGCTGGGAATTGCGCTGACTTCGGGCTCAAGTACAGTACGGACGAATTCGTACTGAGAAGACGAGATTGGATGGCCGGCTGAAGTAGGCTGTACGTGAGACCAGGCGGCGTCGTGCCGCGACCCTGTGATCTCAGATCATGATGTCGATGCCGCATCTTGCACGTCTGCGTCCACATCGAACGTGAACAGTTACAGCAAGTCGAACACGACCTTGCATCGATATCGCGGTGTCTTGACTTCAGGCCCTTGAACTTGAAGCACCGGGCCGAGCGTGCGCGCGTTGCCGCGGACAGCATCCCAAGGATAAGGACCCGTCGACGCGTCCCGGCTGCCGTGCGCACGCGTCACGCGTGTGTGCGACACGCTCCCTCCCGTTCCCTTGAGACAAGCGAACTGAGCCGCGAGCGTGCGTGTCGTACAGTACATCGATGGCATCGATGTATAGACGGGGTTCGCCTGGCAGATGCGTGCCGTGAGTGCCGTGTGGCGTGGCTGCTCGGCAAGGGACGAGAACAGGGAACAGAGATGGGTAAAGGGCAAGGGGGTAGCGGCGTGTTCCCATCTATCCTCTGCCGTTCTCGTGATCCATCATCCAACGTGAACACCGAGACTGCAGCTGAGATCATATGCAGGCATGCGATCGTGGCAGATGTGGGTGAAAGGCCTGTGCGTTTTGGCGTGCCCTCAGTACTAGTCAATGACTAGTAATTACACGTAAGATGAGAGGGACGTTCGGGTTTCAGGGCTAGGAGGGCGCGCGCACGGTTTATTGTTCGCACGTCTGCGAGCAGCATACCTGGGTTTGGAATTCGATCTACGCGACGCAACGCAGGAGAAGTTGGCCGCCTGGATATCCAGGACCCAGATGGGGAACTCGGGCGTGGGGACCTCGGGTGTGTCGTGTGAGGCGCGGAGGGATCCCTGAGACGCGGTATCAAGCTGTAATAGTTGGTGAGTTTACGAGGAAACGAGGAAACATCCCTGGTGTCTGTCGAATCGATGGGGGCATGGGAATGTAGATGTGAATGCCTGGTGCGCTATTGGCCGACCGGTGAGCAGTGGGAGACCGGGCGTGAATTACTATGTTGCTGCTGCCGAGTCCATGAGATCCTGGGTTGCTGAGTATCCAGGCGCTGCCGCTGCCGTAACCGTAACCTCCCTCGGCTGGGAGTCTGAGCAGGCGTAGCGTGGATGGACGAGCGTCTGTGTGGCGTCCCGTGCGCTCGTGGACGTACGCCCTCGAAGATGTACGGGAGCGAAATCAAAGATCAGACGAGCCAGGCGGGGCCGTGTGCGAAGGAAATGCACGTCCAAATATCGACGGTCAGGACGGGCGCGAGACGTACCTGGGTCCATGTCGAGGATAAGAGGATAGGAGGCGGTATTCGCGTCTCGCACCTCCCGCGTTTCGCATCGCGCACCGCTTGTGTCTCTACCCTGTCTCAGAGCCTGGCTCTGATGTGTTTCGCAGACTGGCACCGGTGTGGCGCGGGCGTCCGTCGGGCGCGTTAGGCGGCGGCAGCCCCTGTCATAGCTCGATTGTGATGGGATAGACGAGGGGTTCGTCATATGTAGTGCATAGTGCTGGGTCAACTCAAGCGTTCGTTTTCAGGCGTGCATTGTAGCCTTCGATAGATCCGGTGGCAGCACACGGAGCTTAGAGTAGCGTGCATGCGCGCGGCTTCGTAGTGCGCTCGGATTGTTCGGAGGCTGCGAGGGCGCGACGTGCGCGCGATGATTACGATCGCGTATGAGATTGGGCCAAAGTGGACGTCGATGATGCCCTGATTCTTGAGCGGTCCGTCGGTGGTGTCAGTCCCCGTGCGGGGGCGCATGCTTGGCGTTTCGCCCAAAAATTCCTATGTAGCAGTCAGTGTTCGGTGTCCGGAGCGAGGTGAGAGGGTATTTGTGATCCGTGCGTATATACCGCTCTGTACTACAGCGCGGAGTCGGAGGAATGGTAGAATGGACGTGGGCGCGAGGTGGAGACACGAGAAGCTCACTTTTCAAGCATTTAGACTTTGATATGTTGCGATCGCGCGTCCGAGCCCGCGGCGCGTGGAGACACGCTGTTGACTGGCGTTTGACGGGATCCATCGTGCATATTCTTAGTAGACTAGCAGATGAGGAGGACATGTGGGTGGGTGGAATTGTCGAGGAACGAGCAATATGAAGGCTCTCCGGTGTCGGGACTGCCACTCGTGCTTCGGGAATGCTTCGATGACCGTTGGGCAGATGCAGCGGAACTGGGGAGAAGGAGAGAAGCTGAATGGCGGGACGCGTCGCGTCGCGTGCGTGTCGCGTGCCGGGGCGGGGTGCGGGGCGTGGCCAGTGTGCAGTCTAGAAGTTCCAGATGCCAGAGGCAGATCGTGATCAGGCTCTGGCGCGGTCAAGCGCAGGCCACAGCATCGCGGTCCACAAGGCAGATTGCATCACAGCACGGGGCGGTCCTGGGTCCAGCATTGAGCAGCGCGTGTCGCAGGCAAGCGGCGTCGTCCGGCAGCCTGTGCGAGGAAAAGCAGCGGAGGGGCATCGGGCGAGGAGGCAGGTGTATTATAGGAACGAGGGTCGTCGAGTGGCTCTGTGTTATAGAATGCTGCCAGCGCAGGGTGGGTGGGCTCGGAAGGGAGGTGGGCGACGGGATGCGCTGGGTCCGTCTGCGGTCGGAGGTGGCGGGTGCGCCAGGGACGCGGCGCAGCACCCAAGCGCACTTGGCAGTCGGCGCCCGACGCGTCGCCGCCGTCGTCCACAGCGCCGTCGACGACGCACACGACGAGCACGCCGTCCGCGGGGACGCACACTCGCGTACGAGATCGAGAACATATGTGCCGGGGGGCTCGGTCAGCGGCGCTGACTAGCGGAGGAGCGGGGCCGGGGTGGGGGAGCGAGGACGTGTGTACGTAAGCAAGGTGACCGGATGCGGATATGACGCAGGGCGGTTGTCACCTCGCACACCGACGCTGCGCTGGTCGTATTTCTCGTTATTAGTCCCGGCCATGTTTGCCACCCTCTCCTCCTTCCTCCCGTCCACCGCACGAGAGAAACACCCGCTACCACCCCCACCGCCGAAAGAAGACCCGCCGTCGACGCCCCAGCCGTCGTCGTCGTCGTCGCCAGCAGCAGCCGCACCAGCCATGGCCGCGGACGATCCAGCAAAGAAGAGGAAGGACCGCACACACGAGGTACGTCTCCTATCCATGGCCCGCTTCTCCCCGCCCTCTAACCCCCTCGCCCATGATTCGCAGTCCTTCATTGTTGTGCGCCCCCCGCCGTCCAAATCCAATCACCCCCTCAACCTCCAGGTCCAGCTCGTGCCCCCCACGGGACGCCAGCCGACCATCGTCCGCCGCTCCCAGTCCATCGACAGCGAGGCCGACACCTCGCTCTCCCGCACGACCTCCCGCCGCTCAGAGGTCTCCGCCTACTCCTCCGTCACCTCCCTTGCTACTGTCTCCTCCACAGGCACGAGCGCGGCTTCGTCAAGCTCGACCCGGCGCATGATCATCCCGCTCTACAACCTGCAGGCGCACAATGTGATGACGAACGTGATCGTCGACGCGGGCACGGACGCGAAGATCGCGCGGTTCGTGAAGCGCGGGCTCGAGGTCCTCGGCCTCGCGCTCCTCGAGCCCGTCGAGATCGTCGGCGGCGCGCGCTATGACGCGCTCGCCCCCGCCCCGGCGTATGTGAACGGGGTCCTGCTGGCAGCAGACCTCCCGCGCACGCCTACCTCCTCACACCTCTCGCTCACCTCTGACGGCACGCACGAAGCGACGCCGCAACCGCCGTACTCCAGCACCTCTGCCACTCACCCGCATCCACCGCCTACGCCAACACCCGCACCGCATACGCCAACAAGCGGCGCGCGCCGCCTCTTTGGCAAAGTATTCCGTCGGAAAGACCCTTCATCCTCGTCCTCAACGCTCCCAGTGCCTTCGTCTCCGTCTCCCGCACGCTCACCCGTCCTCCCCATCTCGCCTCTGCCACCAACAGGCAGCGACGGCCGTGCATCGAAGCGGTCATCGCTTTTGCTATCGGGGGCTGCGGCGCACCAATATGCGCACGCCTACGCCAGCGAGTCGTTGCAGATGCCGCCGACGCCCGTGACGGCGATGCCAACAGTCCTCGGCATCCAGCCCACACTCCGCTCCGCATCACCCTATCCGCCCGGCTCGGCTGGTGTGGGCTCCGCGCCGTACTCTGCACCAGGAGCTGGACCGGGAGCAGGAGCAGGAGGCGGGGGAGGGACGAGAAGCAAGCGCCCAACGAGTTACGTGTGGGTGGCACGGAAATGGATGAAGGAGAGCGTTGTGCCAGGTACAGAGGTACTGGGGCTCGTGGAGATAAGGTTGGATTGGTCGAGAGGAAAACATGCAAAAAGAGGACGAGAAGGGCGAGAGTCGAGGAGGACGAGTGAAGGGAGGGAGAGGCGAGCAAGCGTGAGAGATGGGAGAACTAGTGAAGGCGGAAGGGAAGAGAGGGAGAGAAGAGCGAGCGGTGGTGTGACGAGTGTGCGGAGCAAGACGAGCCTGGGGAGTGCGGGGTCGTCGTCGTTGCGCAATCGTGCGGAGTACCGGCGGATGCGTGACGAGGTCGAGGATGAGCGAGATGGGGAAGAGGAGGGGTCGGAACGAAGCCACAGCCAGAGCCCGCGAACGTCTACCGCGAGCGCGTCGACAGAGTCGCACCGCGTGCCTTCCGAGCGGGACAGAGACCGCGGGGAGAGAGACAGGGAGGACGACGACGAGCCCGACAGCGACCCGGAAGACTCGGAGACGCCATGGACGTGCCACCTCGTCGTGCGCCGCCTGCACGCGCCACACCCGCACTACGGCTACGAGGACCCACAAGCGCAACAGGATGTACGGGTGAAAGTAGGCGCGGTCGTCCCCGCGCCGCACCACCCGAAGGTCGTCGCGCTGCTCAAGGTGCCGTTCCCCCTCCCGGACGTGTACCTCCGCGTGCGACGGCCGCTCCACCCCATTCCTTCTCCGGGGCGACCGCTCTCAGCCTCCGGACCTATGCTCAGCCCGGTGGGGGAAGTCGAAGTCGAAGCACGGAAGCGGATCGTCACCCCGCAAGGCGTCGCGCGTCCTGCGGCGGAGTTCGACGAGATCGCGATTGGCGTGGGGCCGTCGGCGTCGATACCAGGGAACGGGAATGGGGGCGGCGTGAAGGGTCTCATCAACCCGAGCGCGAGCAAACGGTGGCGACACGCGTCGTCGGCGTCCCAGCCCAGCAGCGCATCCTCGTCGTCTCCGTCACCGTCGCCCGCGAACCTGCACGTCGACGCGCACGGGCACCTCTCCCTCGACGGCGTCCACACGAAGGTCGAGGGCGGACTGTTACTCAGCGCGGAGGAGATCAAGGACGCGGTGTGCTGCACTGCGCTGTGGGTCGTCGTCCGGGAAGCGTTCGGAGGTGTGGGAAGGGTCAGTCGCAAGGGGGATGGGTGGCGGATCAGGGGCTAGACGGAGCTGGCAGCACCGTCGAGAGAGAGTAGTGGGTATATGCGGTGTATATGCGAGTTTGGAGGGGGTATATGCGTGCTAGGTGGGTATATGCCATCTTGGAGGGGCTATATGCGAGCCAGGGAGAGGGAGGCAGGCAGATGAAAGAGACGGTTGAGGGAAAGGGTAGAGGGAGGCAGGCAGATGAAAGAGACGGTTGAGGGAAAAGGTAGAGGGAGGCGGTAGTGGTAGCAAGGCAAGAGCGCGCGGGCAGGCCGGCGTCGGGGAACGTGATGCGGTGGGGCGCGTCAGGCATCACCCATCACCCATCAGGGCGGGCGGATCGATCACACGCGAAGAGGACGCGACCGTCGACGCAACGCGACGCGTCGCGTCGCGTCGCGGTGCGTGTCGCGTTCCGGAGGTGGGCTTTCTCGAAATCGACCGTCGAAATCCGAGATGGAACTCCACAGTCGAATTCGGATGTCGGCCGTAGAACGTGGACACCACGATTCCGAACTTCTCTGCTTGGACCATCCAATCTCTGAATTCCTGTCAGTCATCCTGCCGAGCCTATTAGTCCTTCCTCACCGCTGCCGCCTATACTCCCGGGTCCAAGGCGTCAAGCCGAAGGAAAGATCGCTATCCTCGACACACACATGCATATCGCCGCATACCGCACGATACGTTTCTACACGTGTATACACGGCCCAGGTGCGCCTTGCACTGTGTTCAATTTCGTCCGCCGCAAGATACGTACATGTTGTATCCATCTATCGTCTACACACGCGCACGTCTTGCGTTCTAGGCATGCTACACATCCTATATCTCGTGATCTTACCTCTCACGTCTTGTATCCGCATCCCTTCAGCTCCGTTCCCTCCTCCATGTTCCATGTTCGATCCATATTTATGCACTTCACACGTCGCACCCTCCGCAATCCATTTCCACAGTCCAGATTCATGCGCTCATCTGTATTCCGCATTCTTTCGTTTCGTGTCGATGTCGATGTTTCGCGCACCGTCGCTGCAGGTCCCACTTTCACGCTTTAGGTCTCTAGGTTTTGTCTCTTTAGGCTCACTATGCGTAATTTATTGATGATGGCCTCGTTGAGTCTCTGTTCTCTTGCCCCTCAGTCAGTTGCACCATGGTAGTTTTCTTGGGCATTCACGCACACGCTTTACGCTTTGTCGCATCATCTGTCAATGTGCTTTCCTGTCTTGACATTTCGCCATTCGTGCCTAGTTTTTCGTTTCGTGGTTTTTTCGGTGCTGTCTTAGTCTCTTTGGGCATACTCAGGCTGTACATTGTGTATTCGCTTGCGATGAGAACGAGATTCATACATTTAGTATTTCACTAGATTACGCATCCCAATATACCGGCCTTATTCGACGCTTGGAGCACAAGTATCTATCAACGACAAGGAGTCTTCGGCAAAGATTCGTCAGCAAGGTGGAGAGAGCAGACGTTGTTCTGTAACTTTCACCCAAAAAGAAACGCTGTTTCTACGAGACAACGAGGTGGTACTTGATAGCCCAGAGTGACTTATATGCGATGCCACGACATCTGTGACGTTAGATCAGCTGAGGGCGGAACCAGAATCGCAGCTGACTCACGGAGACTGACGGACTAGTCAATGAGCTCTACTCGACGTCCCGCGTCTAGCAACCGCTTCATAAGGCTATGAGACCGGTTATTATGAAGCAAGAAGCCCCAATCGCCATGCAGCACTACATGTTTTAGAGCCGGGAGGCAAGTGGACGAAAGAGCGATGAAATGGCTCTCTATATGCTGCCAAAACCCGTTCCCTTCGTCTGCAAAGAATCCGTTCGACGCGGCGTGTAGGCGCACCGTTGTCAGTGTCGGATGTCTTACAGGAAGGTTTGGTGTTGCAGCGAATTGGATCCGATAGTTGAGCTCCTCGAGGTTTGGACAGACCCCAAGCACGTATTGTGCCATATCAATGAGACAGAACTTGATACTCTGCCCTAACTCCACGGTCTTCACTTGGTGGCCAAAAGCGGACCAAAAGTTCTGAGGGATGAAACCGTTGTAGGTGTCGATAATGACGTGTCGAAGGGAGGGTAGTCTCCATCCGCCGAGCGAAGCCCAGAGAGATGCGTTCATCGGGCGTATGTGGAGAGTGACAAGTGAAGGAAGGGATATTGATAAATGCTGAAGGGGAGAAATATGCAAGTCTCCACCAAGGGAAAGGTACACTATGTTAGGAGCGGATTTGAGGACATCCGTGAGTGAGTTAAGGCCCCCGCTTCTCGCAGCATCATTATGATGCCACCAGTCGAGACGTCTGAGAGACGTCAGTGCTGGACATTCCTTGACTGGAAAGTCGAACTTGAGTTGGTCGAGATATGAGGGTGGAGGGCGCACGAGAATCTCGAGCATGGGATAGTCCGAAAGCAACGAAGAAGCGGCGTGAATATGTGACTGGCTTGGACTACAGCTGGAGTACGGAATGCAAGCACGGCGGAGGACAATATGCCCGGGCTGAGCATATCTATCCAATATGCGCCGAAGATCAGCGATGTCATATTCAATGACAACGTCTTCGAGCAAAAAGCTCAACGCCGCTTGCCTCCATTGTCTGCAAACGAGCACAAGGGAGCATTTGACCGACAATGCCTCGCGGTCAAACTCATGGGTAATGTGAGCTAGGAAAGGGCGGTATATCGTGGTGCAGAGGCTACGTGTTGCAGGCGAGACAGTCGCCCAGCGGAAGATTATGAGCCAGAGTTCTATAGGAAGAGCCGGGGACATCTGGATGTGAGCGGGGTTATTGTCGGGGGTTGTCTGACGTTTGCGTGAACAGGAGAATGGCTTATACACAGACGACTTACGATGTCCTTTGATCATCTGTTGAGAGCTCTTTCCCGTGATGGCCACGGTGTTGCGCAGCGCTTCAAGCAAAGAGCATCACTTCGAGATTTCAGCCGCGGTGGAGTCATAAAGATCAGGCAGTGGCGGAAGATTGTTTGACTTCAATGTCTGTAGTGTGCCCTTACGGTGCGGGAAGCAATGAGTGGTATCCGTATGATGTTGCTGCCTGCATGGTCCACAGTGAGTACGGCAGATATCGTGATGTCTGGGAACACAATACCATGAAACCCGCCGCATCCTGAACGTCTCAATTCTCCGTCTGATCAGAAGGATGCTCATCTTCGACAGCGCAAATACTAAGACAGTCCGTCAGCCGACGAAGTTTACCGTTTGTGAGCATAGTACGTGAGTGAGTACCAGATTTAGCTATATGATACTCACCGACATCGCCGATCTTCAGTGTAAGAGAGTCAGCTACAAGTTCGCTTCAGCCACTGTGACGTATGGTCCAGATACAGGGATATCTGGCTATCGCAGACCCGTCCATCGAGCCGCTAGTCTTCCGACCAAGAAGTCACGGTGTAGCTTAGGCTTACAACAGAATCCAACCGTAGAGCTTGATAACAGCCGTTCGAGTTAGCAGCATTTGACCATGGTTCAATTCTGGATGAGTAGACCTACAGCGTAAGAGGCGGGGTGCCTTGACTAGTAGCCAAGGACACATACTAGGCTCCTCGAGATGTGACCTCTCATACGCATGGAAGGCAAGTATCATCCGGCATCATGTAAGCACAACAATGTCAATATTTTCAGAAGCTTCACAATATACCAATGGTGCGCTAGAGCACCGAAATCTGGAGTCATCGCCTGTATGAGCCGAAGTTGCAGTGCACGATCCGACGGTGCTTCGAGGGGCTGTTGCAGCCAGCTCGACAGATCAGACCTTGTTTGCTTCGCTATCATGCCGCGACGAACGGATTCATCATGTAATACGTTTCTGAGCGGGCCGAAAGTGTACAACCCATGGATGGAGTTGTGAACAGATGGGACGACCAGATGAAAGGATGGATGTGAGTAGCAAACCGCGGCCACTCGGGACCTACGCGGTACTATGGTTGACGCCGGCTCATGATGCGATTAGATAAGAGGAGCCTGGCGAGGCTCAGGCTCGTCAGAAGAGTCCATCTATCCAGAATTCATCTTCTCAGTTTCCCCGGATCATTAGTTACTTCACCGAATTCAACCTCCTAGATAGTGAATGGCTGGAACGTATGATACTCCAGACGTATGGTAAGTTCAAAGAATAGCAACGCCGCAAGGCTCATAACTCTTTCGACACGTTCCGCTGGCTAGCGATACGCATCTGGTTTGAAAAAGTAAAACTGCTTTGGGTAGGTATAGTACAGATATCACGGAGCCGGAGAAAACCTAACACGATGTATCACTCATGGATTATTTATGCTCTGGTTCCTTACTCATACCTCCATCGTTCCGGATACTCTGTAGAGCCTGATTGCACCGCTGCTCGACCTTTTTTATCCTTGTAGAACAAGACCTCTCCTTCAGATGATAGCGTTAGCAATCTTGTGTGAAGCCACTCAAAGTCGGACTAACCTTCGTCTTCAACGAACTGACAGTCGTTGTAACTCTCCCAAAGCGCCTGAAATACCGGGCGATCCGAACTGAAGTAATGCTCCCCAATGAATGCTTTCAAATGCTCTGTTGCCTCTGGTGTATTATCTGCGGTAGTGGTTAGCTGATTTTTCTAGCATAACGAGAAGAGACTCACAAAAGGGCATCTTAGGGAAGAAGTGATGTATGACATGGAAATGTGCTACGTCATGCAGGAAAAATCGCCCTTGCCAACCTAAGAAGTTTCGGTCGACGGTCGCAGCAGCACCACGTTGAAAATTCCAGGACTTTCCTCGATAATGGGGGAGCATCCGATCCGTGTGGTGGAGGTAAGTTATCATGACAAACCAATGGGTCACAAGTAACCAAGGAATGCCGTAAAATTTTACCATTTCCACAATTCCCCAGCGTTGCACGGCAAGGTAGAGGCTCAAGCACATAGTCAAAAGACCGAGATTGGAGGCAATGACCAGAGGGGCTTGACCACGAGTGAATAAAATGGAGCTTGCTATACGCAAAGGAATGAGATATGTGACCTTTATCTCGTGGGATCGCTACTTACGGTCAAAGTGATTTGTGCCTCGAGGATAGTTACGCTGGCCTGATACATTCCACACTACGGCGTATAAGTAACTGATGTTGATATTATGGACCATAGACTTACGGAGGTAAGCTGGGAAAGCCAGAAGTTGCTGCCTAACGAGCATATAAAGTGTATATATTGGAGTATCGCCAAAGAACTCGTCCCAATCGATCTCATGTCGGGGTACCTTGGGTATTCCAAGCTCGCCCCTAGTTCTAGGAACGTAGACTTCATCTCTCTCCATGGACGCATGATTACAGTGGTGTCTGTGATGGGATATCTTCCAACTGAAATACGGGGTCAGTAGAAAAGAGTGGACCACCTAAAATTACTCCATTATACGCTTTCGTATGGCAATGTACAAGCTGTCAACTCACAAAACCGACGACATCGCAAACACTTTGGTGGGGAGATAGAGCTCCATGTCCGCACTGAGAGTACATAATCTAGTTAGCTGGAGTTTCCAATATGATACGATACCACAGCGTACCTCATGTCCAATTACCCAGATACCGGTGAAAACGAGTCCCTGAAGCCACCAGCTAATCGAGATTATGGACCTTAATTGCGAATTCCAAGGAATACGTATACAATTACTTACTACATGCACCATGCAAGACCGCGGACAGCATCCGCAAACAAAGGCGTTAAGAATTCGCGGATCTCTCGCTTTTGGAGGAGAGTGTCGATGTATGTGGCGGCCGTCCATACAACAAGTGCCAATATGACGTCGCGTATCGCGTAAAGCAAGCCTCTTTTAGTGTCACGGATGAATAGGTGCGACGGTATTGCATCTCGAATCTCTTCAAGTGACCTACAAGAAAGAAACGGCGTAAAAGCAGTAGTCTTTGTCTGGCGGCGTGCAATAACGTACCAGGGCATAGGCTCAAACATAGGTATTTCCTGTTCGTTGTCATGCCCCATGGCTTTGTGAGATTCCCTTGATTCCGGGGTGCCACAATAAAACGATCCGCCGAGGTATTTATCTGCTATCGTCGATTAAATTCTCACGATTTCGTGTATAGCCGTGTTCGTTAAGATTCCGTTTTGCCCACATAAACAAGCATAACAAAAAAACATGTTTACAGAAAGGCGTGCCTATTCGCCGGACAACATAACAGTGCGGAGACTAAAAAAGCTATCGCAGAGCTTCAGTAAATGTGTCGATGTTCACGAATGATGATCTTTTGAGAAAGCCGAGCGTTGTGCGGTTAGTATTGCTTCACGTCTGTTGGAACCTGATACGATCCATACAATCAAGCACGTGCGGTGTGTGGTAGGTACGATGGAAAGAATGAATAGTTGGCTGTTTCGATATGGTGTCTTCGAAGGCGTGCGCCAGCGCTTTCAAAGTCGGGCGCGGAGTTTGCCTGTTTGTTGTTATGTATTTGTTCAGAACAAATATTTCCAGAGAGCCACAGAGACGCCGGGCTCCTTCGCAGGCTCAAGTTGTAAGGGTATGAATAGCCAGCGGCGGCTTTAGAATCGTACAGCATATATGACGGTATGGTATCAATTCCACAAGGTCCAGATAATGGCCATCGAGGTCTATCCCTCGAGACTACGTAGAAGGCGAGTGCACGCGTGATGGGCGGGATGGATGGATAGGTACAATAAGTGTCCAGATGCTTGGACGTATGGCTGCATGTCCATTAGAGTACTGCGAGATAGATAAACCCCAGATAAGGCCGATTGAGTCCGCTCATATCTGGAGATGACCATGCAGCGTATCCGACGGATGCATTTGCTCAGCGTGCAGTATCGTATCCAGAGCTCTCGGAAGCTGGAATTGCAAGCGGTCCGTTGGTTCAGAGCAGCTGTCAAATCCAGTGCATCAAAACGGTCTGGCCTATAGCACCATGGTGTGCCGTGCCGTACTCATCGCTACTCGTTCGCGAATGACTATGATCGGTGCTGAAATATGTATACTCGTGCACATTCTTCCAGAAACTGAGGTGTTCCCGAAAGATGGCTACAATGTTACCAAGCGATCCACTTCCAATTTGCGCCTAAAGGTATTGGATGTCTATCATTTCTCCGGGCGTGAGCTCATAGCAGCAAATACTACAGCTATGATGTGCATTATGAAGCCATCGAGACATAGACACGGTCGAGGTCCACGTCCTCTCGCCGTCTGATGTTGACGCAAAGTGGATATTCTAATATAGTTGTCCGGACGTTCAATATGCCGGCTCTGAATGCCTCCAGATCGAATCCGTCGACGAGGCTGATATCGAGGGCCAAGACGATGCGTGTCAAAACGTAGCGCATCTCTTGGTACGCGAATGCCTTCGCAACGCATACATAGGGCCCTGCGTTCACTATCAGTTAGAAGGCGTTCAGATGGAAGTCGAGTAATTACCGAGTGAAAACGACCAAAGGGCCTGCGTGTTCGTGGTCATATGTGGGCCAAGACCTCCGGGTATCCAACGTTCTGGACAGAAATCCTGAGATCGTCAGTAAGATAGGGCTATAAACATATAACACCGTTAAATGTACCATGGGGGCGGGATAGAAATTCTTCTCGCTTGTCTGTTGGGAATAGGCCGCCAGAGCGACGATGGTCCCACCTGGGAGGAATCGATCATCGATTTTGACGCCTTCTTTGGGCACGATACGGGGTAGAAAATATGGAATGCTGAGTCGTAGAGCCTCGTTGATGACACCGGTGAGATAAGGAAGGCTAGAGAGCTTGGTATGATCGAGACGACCAAGGGGGTCGGGAAAAGCGCGATCTAGCTCGTCACGTAATCTTCTGAAGAGTTTTGGCTCGCAAGTAAGGAAGAATAGTGCCATGGCTATTGTAATAGCTGTATTATCAGAGCCTGTAGCGTCGATTTCGTAAGCAGCGTAACTACGATGAGCCGAAGATAGCATTACCTCCCTCTATTGCGACTATGGCTTCGCGCTCGAGATCCACCAGGGATACGTTTCCGTCTAACTGTGGAATTCAGGGTTGAGGGAATAGTCAAATAACGTAAATGCGGATACCACGAACCAGGTATGTGACCAAATCCTTGAACGGTGGAGGTTCGGTCGACATTATACGGGTGTGCATCATACGAGCGGCAAGAGCTTGAAAGTGGTGTAAATCTCTGCCTACTGGAAGGTACCATATCAAGTCCATCAGCCAAGGGGACTGGCCGATGCTTGAAAAGAAATGAGTAAGCGGTATCACAAAGAAGCTCGCATAACGTGACGAACCTATCTACGATAAGCAAAGCTTTTTTCCCGCTTTCAACTAAGCGATGAGGATCACCGTTTTTCATAAGTTCCTACAAGATAAGTCAAATCTGGGTGTATCATATTCCACTGAACTGCCTACCAGCTTGTTATGTCCGCCAAATACCATATCTCCCTTGATGTATGCTAGTGATGAGTCGTGGCACCCGTCGAGGAATATGTCAACACACCATGAAGTCATAGCTCCAGTGATAGAGACAAGTAGCAAGATCCAATGAAGCACTCTTACTTTCCAGTTGGCGACTTTCCATGGTGCGTATGAGCTCCCATGTACGCTTCTCTAACATTGGATATAATTCGGAGACCCTGTCGCTGAGTGTGAGTAGACTCCGAGCTGAATGTATTTCGAGATAAAATACCCGGAATTGTTGAATAAATTAGCCCAGAGTCGCTTCCGTTCGCGATGCAGCTTCTCTTCACGAGGCTTGAAGAACAGAGTGACAGAATGCTCGTGGCCGGGTATTGTGTACGCGCTGCTTTTCTTCATGTGAGCAACCGCCGTGTAGATATATCCTGCTGAGGATAAAGCTCAGCACGAGTGCACCGGCCGGATGTCCGGGACTCGTTCCGGCGGGTCAACGCCGGACCGAGAGCTTGACCTGGAGCCGCCAGGTCATTAGGCGCCGGTTCTCCGGTGTACGGCCGGTCGCTGACCTGCAGGTCAGTGACCGGCAGGTCACAGGTCGTCCGGCAGGTAGGAGCGGCGGTGGTTGGCAGACTTGTGAGTAGAAATAATGTATTTTAATATCAGTATACACATGAAAATACCACAGACATCTACACTGTCTATGTCTATCTGCTCTGCCCTGCCAATTCACGGCGTCCCATAGGTGTCGCCTTGGACGACGCGACGCGCATAGCGTCATGAGCTCACGGATTGTCGCTGTGCTGTGCGACGCACACGCGCTGCGCTTGAACGTTTGAACATATGGGCGGGCATACTGGGGAGACGGGTACACATGGGCGAACATGGGAAGGCGTCGACGGGACTAGAGGAAGCGGATGCGATGCCGACATCCTGCGCTCTGTCAGAAGCAGCGGCGTAATCCTGGAGGCGCGTGAATAACGGTGGGTTGTTTGAACGCGTGTAACAGCGGCGGCTCGCGACCAAGTCGCATGCGACGTCCACGCGTGCGAGCCCACCACTATCTTTCCCGTCCTGCCTCTGCCTCTCATGCCGCCCCCGTACCATCGTGCGGCTTCCTGAGGTTCCCATGCGTGCCGCGGCGCTCACCGGCCGTACGTCGAGCTTGATGCGCGCACGGGCCAGAGTCACTCGGCGGGTCCGTGAGCACGGTGATGGGTGTTGAGTGGCGGGGCAGGTGCGTGAGGGGGACGCCTAAAAAAGTGACAATGTTAGTTTAATTTTGCGTGTGAGGGACGGAGACGTACCGCAGATGTCTGACAACGAGCGTAGGTGGCGCTGGTGCCCGACGGGAAGCGACAGGCGTCGTGCGGCGAGGGCGGGGCTAGAAGAGGCCGTCGCGGACGTAAAAAAGCCTTGAGCTGTTAGCAGACAGGTCAGTAGCAAGTTGAGTAGGATACTTCGCACCTTCGTGCATTTCTCCGCTTCGTAACTCGTCCCACTCAATCCTCGCACCCCGCTTCAGCCTTCATCTTCGCAACAGTGACGTGTCGCGTTTGTTGTACTTGAGGAGCTCTTGGGGAAGTCAGGGCGAGTGTCTATGGTGGGTTCTGGGTCGAACTGCGATAGACTGAGGAGTATGGGGCACGGTGGGTGGGAAGTTGACCAGCAGTGAACGAAGAGGTTGCGTGCGAACAAATATGTGTAAACAATCACCGCGTAAGCGCCGCGCTCGAATACACGGCGCTGTGCGCGGACTTTCTCAAGTACTTCTACATAGATTAGCTATAAAATTACAATAGACATACGTCACAAGTAGCTGCATAATACAGTATTTGATGTAATATTTCATCCAGTATTCCACCCAGTACCGGCCGGACAAAGAGGCTGACCTGGAGCCGGCAGGACCCGTGGGAAACCGGAGACTCGGAGCGGCCGGACAGGTCAACACGCAGGTCTCCCACGGCTCCTCCGGCCTGTACCGGCCGGTGTCCGGGACTCGTGCTGAGCTTTAGCTGAGGAGCTGTTTAATGATAGCATGTTCGGCCCTTTTAACGTGTTTCAGTCAAGCTTGTCGCACTTCATATGGGAATGGCTTACCTATACGAACAAAAGGTCCATGGTGTTTATGTAGTTCATCGATGACCAGATATCTACGACCTTTGTATGAGATATATGTAAGCCAGAGGCTACTGAGACAGCAGTAGCGCGGGCCAGGATAGCACGCCAAGGGATGCCAAGGCGAGAGCCTGTAGAACGCCGTACAACCGATCACAGAAAGCATATAGGCCGAGGAGAGCTTCAAGAAGGCATCAAAGGCGTTTGCTGATGACTGCGAGTTCTTCCACAGGTACCAGTAGAAAGAGGGGAGAACAAGCAAGTAAAATAATACTATAAAGTCTCCTCGTATCTCGTGGCGGTTGAGAAAACGCCAGGTACCCTATTCGTAAAGGCGTCAGCTCGCGACTTGTGAAAGGTGCGGTGGTACGTACAAGGCCACAAAATAGAGCTATGATAGTGGCTTGCATAACTCGAACAGGTTGTGTGTGGCGAATCCTGTACGGCGGCGAGGATAATAGAACGATGTCGTTAAGTGGGGTTAGTAATAGTCCTTGATGTGTCTAAGAAATACAACACAAACTAGACTGGTGTATGTATCAGTTGACGTAAGGAAAGCAAGTACCGCCGTCTTTCCATGATCTAAGGATGCAAAGGCAATAGGATGGATAGGTTCTACTATCGGAAGCAGTCATTTTGACAATAAGACTGTTGGGCATTGAGCTGTTGAACCGAGGCGAACTTCATCGGCGATACATCTCCAGAGCCGACTCAACGAGTACTCGCTGTACGTTCTGCCATTGCCTACAGAACGTCGCACAGGACGGGAGAAGGAGTGAAAGCAACGAAGGTCCTCAATCAGATAGATGACGACGCCGAGGCCCGAGAATCGCGGCGGCAAAATCCGCTTCGGACTTTGGTTCTATTTGCTCACCTTCCATGTAGTGGGCCCTAGTACAGCATGTTGTATCAATCCCCCGTGATGCGATACAACTCCTTAGATGATTCAGTGTTTCTACAGAACCTCTGACTTCAAGCTTTTGAGGAGAAGCCGCCGCCTAGAGTGTCCGAGGTCCGTCCTTTGGCACTACCATGTCGGCTGTCATCTTGGTGTCATTCGGTGCAGTCTCAACCTTTCAAAGTAGATGCTCGGACAGGTCATGATCAAGGTACGCCATTGAAAGAGAGAAGTGTTGGAATACGAGATTATCATGAAGTACCAGGCCTTCAAGCTTCAGGGCCCATGGTCTCTCGGGCCGCACTAGTGACTTCCGCGGGGCCGGTGAGATCAGCTTCATCCAAGGATCGTGCGATAGCGACTGAACAAGTTCCCAAATGCAGACACGCCACAAATCACACGAATCAGGCCAGAAAGAATATCGGCTCTTACCGCTTCGTCATGAGCTTTTGAGAAGGCACAGTTGCAGCAGCGGTATGACAGGAAGAACTACCTGATGCGTCGTCTCGTGGTAGCCACGTCTACCGCTTCCAGGCACGTCTACACTACATCTACGGGGTTATGTGACATCCCGGGAAATTGTCGATACCATCCATTGAACACGTAGACCATTCGCTGGCATTGTCCGTTCGTCTTGCGAAACATTGCTTATTTAGGGGCAATTATGTATGACGATTCGTCCGTGTCAGTATGTAGGCAATAACCGACTCGGACTGGATTCAATCGTGCATTTCCTGATGAATATATGAGACGACATTCGATACTACATCCGTCCAACTCAGAGTACTAGCGGTACATACATGTACGGGACAGTCTCCCTATAGTTCATCCAAACCTGACCGAATCTTTCCAAAAGCTGCTGATCCTCGACAAAACCCCGCTTATACAATCCAAGTAAGGTATAGGGGGACAAAATACACCATACATATACCAATATGCACATGTAAGTATGCATAATTCCGCATTCCGCGATGAACCCCCCTTGGGCTAAGCAGATGAGGTGAGCCCCAACAATTAAGAGTAGCACACCCGTGTAGGAAGGGTGTCTGACATATGAGTAGGGGCCCCGAGTTACCAGCTTATGATTCTTGGCAAGGGTGATTTCATATGTGAAAAACCCCTTAAGAGCGTGGTAGCACCACAAACGAAGTGCTCCTCCTACGACGGCGCATGAGACACCAATGAAAAATGTCGCGCCAGGAGAACTAAGCTTCGTGTAGCGGCTCGGAGAGATGGCCGGACAGACGATACTTGAGAAGGGCGAGATATTTGGCAACTGAAGTCCAAGTAGGACGACAGCCTCAGTGGATATTGCGGTCACAACCGCCATCTATGAACGAGTTGTATCAGTGTAGTGAGCGCAGCCGATGCACAACCTACGTCCGCAATCAAGGCAATAGAACGGACATTGTGTTCAAAGCTTTGACCTTTGTACACAGCGCCTTGGCTTGACGATCGAGGATTCGGAGGAGTCATGCCTACATGGAACATGACGGCGGAGACGACAAGGAGAAAAAGCTTGAGCCAGGCTGAATGCATGGCGGTAGGCGGCGCAAACGTGTCACATACAATTGAGGACTGTGGTGGGCTCCATATATGACGCTGGCCAACATGTTAACTATTCGGTGACGTTGGAGGCTTAGTACCGCAGCACATAGTCGCCTATCGCATAATGGCCCCGTAGTTCCTGTATTTGATGCACATCGTTTTCACCCGTATGCTACACCCAAGTTCACGGAGTGGGAAAGTCAATTCCGTCTGACATCTTTTCAATACAGCAATGTCATGAAGAAAGCATAGCGAAAACTTACGCTGTAAGACAGATGCATGCTGAGCTATAGATAACGTCGTCTTGTTAGCTCGCCCCTTTGTCATGCAGTGTTCCGTCGAACAGCTTATGAACACGAAACACACCTGAGATGTATGCCATACCGTATTCCAAGGTTTAATCATGGTGAGGTTCCCCGAAATAGCGCACTATCATCTCCCTCATTGGACAGGCGGATCCGGACCATTGCGGTTCACCTAGAGGAAAGATTGGCTCAGATGTGCTGCGACTCGGGTGCAAAGGCTGATGACAGTCGTCAGCTATGAAATGCATAGGTTTGTATATGGTCAGACAAGGACAAAATGGCGTACTCTTGATACATGCGTGCATGGAGGAAGACACACTGTGTAGCACTCCTGATTCGGACGATAATCAATGACGGCGCTCAGATTAGATATATTACATAATCTTAAGACACCCCGACTAGCCCGAACCTCCGCGCTTCAAGCTTCCCCGCCGACGAGCAGCGATGAACACTTTGGAGCTCATCCTAGCACGACGCCAGGAAGCAATGAACACTTCGGAGCTCATCCTAACACGATGCCAGGAAGCAATGAAGTCGATTCTCTATCAAGATAATGTTTCGCAGGTACTACAGTCCCGAAAGCTCACGATGGCGTGTTGCCGCTGCCGTTGAGCAAGCAGCCGAAACGCAGTACGTCAATCCGCTGTTCAGTAGATGCGGGACAGCCGAGAAAACTATCACAGAAGCTGAACTGCATTCGGTTCAATCTGACGAAAAGGCTTTGTTTGGTGCGTTCAGAGTATGTTGCATGTGGCTCCCGAGATGAATTTGTGCATATCCCAACTTTTAGCAGCAATAAATGTTCCTCTGCGGATCTATCGCTCGTCATACCTATATAACGGTAACATAGGACGGCTGCCTTTATTTTCCGACGCCCTTATTGTGAGTGTTCAGCATTCCATAAATGGCATCACCTATCGACTTCATCGGCCCAACCCTGGCGCTTTGGATTCCTCTGGCTTTAATGTAAGTTCTTGTCTTTCCATGGTTCTCAGTAACATGTCAATTCCTTCAGGCTTTTTGGTATCTTCACCGCCCAAGTATACTTTTACCTGCTTGAATATCCGGACGATCCTACCTGGCTCAAGGTCCATGTCATGGCCGTATGGTGAATGTTCTTATCCTTCGTCTTCGTGCCCATGTACTTATCGTACAATAGGATCGCGGAGTGTCTTCACAACGGATTTTGTCTGCATTTGGTATATACATACCTGGTCATTGATTTTGGCAATATCTCCGAAGTTTTGAAGATAGTGTGGTGAGTACACTCAGTAGCTGAGGGTCGTTAGAGCCGCTTACCATCTGTAACCTCACAGGACTGCAGGAGTACGTGATTTATCTCTCCTCGTCATCCTGTTCTGATTATCATTCGTAAAGGCTACCGTCTTCTTGGAGGTGCGTAATGTGTCGAGCGTGAAGCTTCGTACTCATTTCCTCTGTAGAGCCTTATAGTCACCATGATTCAAGCGTGTGTTACTCACAACGTGCAAGTCCTGCATAGCTGATTCTCTAGCTAGTTACTTCATCTACCGAGCATGGTCATGTAAGTTGCATTCTAGCGTCTTCCAGTTAGAGGGATGTGCTAACTACGATATCTAGTTAGCAAGCGTAAGATACTAATTGCCATGGTACCTGTAAGCTACGTTTCTGCGCAATCAGTCTTGTCGGGGGCTAATATCGCATAGAGTACCGCACTCGTTTTACGCCTTGGTGAGTATTCATCATTGTATGTGTGTTCATGAACTGAATTATGTGTCTTGATCCAGCGTTTAGCTTTGGTACGCCCATTCCCTATATCAAGCTAACTCGTCTCATATTTTCAGCAAACAGCCACGGCGAGCTTGTCGTATGTGTGTTTGTACTCTCTCGATTCGTATCTCATTTTTGGCTCGGTTAGATACGCTAATCCGACCTGGATCGGGTTCAGAGAAGCAAAGGGGCTGACGGTACGTCGAGATATGCACGACCGCTGTGTACTTACCACTCTTTTGACAGGAAACCGTGAACATGGGCTTATCCTTGGCCGTTTTAGTGGACATCATGGTCGCTGCATCGCTTGTCTATGAGATAGTACAAACACGGAAGACGATGCGGTGTGTATCTTAGGCCAGGTTGTTTCCTTCGTATTCTTACTCTGTTCAGGTTCCGCGCACATTACCTACAGACCGTCTTAAACCTTGTCATATGTTCTGGCGCTTTGACAGTGTAAGTTCGCTTGGAGTGGAACTTTCGGAGCGATTTGCTGACAAATTGAACCAGCGTTTTTTCGGTTGCCATTTTATTCACTGTAAGCGCACTCGACCTTCTTGACTTGACCTGCGGTGACCATTAGTTTCGCAGTTCAATTTCGTACCTCAAGATCTTACATTTGTCGGCTTGGTGGAAATAATCAGCAAACGTGAGTATCCTCATCGCTCGTTTATCTCCATACACCCATTTCCTTTTGATACAGTGTACGCCAATACCTTGATGGCTAAGTCGGTCATTTTCGCGTCGCCTGATGATATGTGTTCTAATGGACTAAGCTATAGCTTGAATGCACGTAATCGCTTGCGCACGGCCATAGGAACAAATGCACAAGTGTATGACGATATAGAGCTGTCAGCGGGTAGCAGCGTTCGATCGAATATCATGCGTAGAGCCAAATTGGTATGGTACCAAGTTCACCCATTTTATTCCGTGTACTGACATCACTCCAGGATGCGCAGCACATTCAGGTTAAGACGGCAACCACTACAGTAATCACTAAGGACGTAAGTGTCTACCATTATCTTATTGTGCGAGTTCTTATTTGCTACACGTACCAGGACATCCCGGGAGATCAGAGCGTCGATATGAAGGGCTCTATTATGTGAAACTTGGAACTACGACCGGTAACTTCTCATGCGGATTACGATTGAGCAATCACTGCGTATCTGCAAATAACTAGCTTATGTACTTGGCTGATACAATCACACCCGCCGAATAAGTCACGAAGCGAAATACCCAACACCTTGGTTGTGTCAACGCTCAGGTCCAGATACGTGTGCGTAGTTCCCAGTGACACAATTCCCGTCCCGAATTTGCTCCCGCATCACTGAGTAGTTTTCGAAGCTATGGTCGAGATGGTACCTGCCTTCGGATTGGGCGATACGAGGGCATCGCTGTCAGTAGTTTCAGGAAATCATGAACGTGCGGAATCGATGTTGATGTCTTAAGCTGTGCGTGGGTCCTCCTTTTCGTCGCCGGGTACCACGGATATCTAAGATAATCTCCAAAGGCATCCCCAGCTTCGTCGCACTGCACGCCTTGCATATCACTGTCAACTTCAAGACAACGACTTCAGTAGGGAAGTGGCGGATTGCACTATCAAATGACGCTGTGCTCAATTTTGTTCAGAAACTGCAGGAGAATGTGAGTCGCGGAGTTGTGCGCCATCCGTTTCATCATACAGCACTGGTCGGCATGCAGCTGCCGAATTCTGTGAGGAAAGCATTCACTGTAGTTGTTTCGACGTTCCATGCTTTACCCCATCAACTTTGTTCGTGAGCAGTAAGTTCTCCTCGGTTTGGGGATGCCGTTGTTTTCTGAGGTGGTATCTAGATAGACGGAAGCAGTTGGCCACAGTGCATGCAAAGATCTAGCCCCGTGAGGTCCTCCGAATTGCGACTCGACCATGAGGAAAGATCTCGTGGTAGCAGATCGCATCACTCTAAGATTTGAACAGATAGTCTGGCAGCCTGACAGCTTGACAGCAGCTAGTTCCCCGATCCTTCCAGGATACGCACTGTATTCTCTAGCCGTAAACCTTTCCGCGCTAAGGTGCAGCTCCTCGAATGAAGTTAACATCCAGCTCATCGTACAGTGGCAACACCCCAGGCTCCAATCTCGGCTGCTTTCGAGCAAGTTGAGATTCACCGGTCCGAAGATCACACATGAATAAGTGCCGTTGCCCTAGCTGACAGAAGAAGGGTGGCCTCCATGGATATCCCAGCCCAGTCGAACTCAGGCGACCGGCTTCAGTGCCACACGCACGACAAATCAGGTGCCCTGAAGTCTTCTGGTTCGTTTGTCTCATCCATCACAACTGTACAGCGAGCCTCATGACCAAGATACTCGATAGAAGATAGCATAGCATACCGTGAGCTGGGCGATAATCTTCGAGTTGAGCGAACCCCAACAGTTATGCCAGCTATTGAACCAAACAGACTTATTGCCTGTACATTACGATCGCGGTATGTGCTGTGTTAAAATAGTCGTCTGGCAGTGTTATACTCACTGTAGAGTAACTTACGAACAACTGTTTGATTACGAATCTCTCAGGAAGAGAGCTGCGAGGCGCAAATCGTAGAGATGGCATGTGATGATGGCTCGCCTACCCATACAGCCATCTCAATATGCTGCGCATCAGTTTGAGTCACACAGCTGGCTATGTCTACGCGGTGTATAAAGCCCTATCCAGGGTTCTGTCATTGGGTTTCCAGATAAGTAGAAGAAGTGAGGGTGTCGATTGAACTCAAGAACCTGGAACTCTCGACTTCGGGTATGACGGTTTGCGTACTATTCGGAACGCCGTGACAGCGAATTCGCTATGTTCTATGTCTCACGCGGTCAAATATCTGCATAACCGCTATCAAACGGAGCGGAAGGCACCATGGAATCACGGAAACGGAACTTACCATGAGTGGCCCTGCAGTTCGTAGGCATACAATCGCAACACCAGATGAAATGATTCGAACAGGTCACTCACGATGTCATCGAAGCTTCGCCTATAAACGATCGATACAGAGACGAGATGCTTGAATGTATGCCCACGATGTACGACATGCTAACAAGTCAAACCTGGATTCGAAGGAGAAGGAAAATTCTGGTAAGAACGGGCCACTAGTCAGCTGTGCCGCATCTAATAAAATGGTAACAATAACGGATGAGAACAGACGTACCTTGTGAATACTTACCCTTGAAATCTTGCGATAGTGCCTGGTTTCGGAGTAACGAGCGTGTCTACAATACGGAAGCCTAAAAATCAGCTGCATGCTCGTGCGCAGGTTTCACGAGTGAATGGTGTGAGTACAGAGCGGTAAGAGTCACTAGTGGAAGCGTTGGTCGAGAAAACGAGGAAGACGTTGACCATTCACGGTACGGATCGGGCCGAGCTACCTTCTTCCCGCGCCGGGCGCCTCGAGCTTGCGAACTCTGTTTTGGTTCCCTTCCGTTCTCCGCATCTCCGCAGGATGCGCTACGCTGCACAGCCTGGTGGACAAGACTTCAGTTGTGCACGATATGCAGAGAGTTTCACACTCCTATTCTTGGTCCAAGTACGAGATGTGTGAGGTATACTTAAGCCGACACGCCCTTCACCTTCAACCCCTTTCACCCTGTCTCGTTCTCTAAACCAACGCTATCCCTTCGCAGCATGGCTATCACTCCAAAGTTTCCCCCTCTTGATGGCTCGATTCCTGTTCTTCCTGGGTTTGTCGATTTTCACGCTGAGCACAACCCAGATCTACCTTGGGTTGTCTTTCCTTCACCTGGACACGCTTCCAACACATGCTCCATCACATTCTCCCAGTTGGCCCACGCTACGCACAGAGTCGCACATGCAGTTCGTCCTACCCATATGGATGGCCAGGATGGTAGTGTTGTAGGAGTGATCCTCAACTGTGACAGTATTCACTACGTTGCAACACTGATAGGATTGATCAGGGCCGGTTTAGTGGTACGTGCCCATTACCTTGTCGTTTGTTTAGCAAATCTGATACGTCTACGAAGCCACTACCTATGTCTCCCAGAAACTCGCCCGCAGCAATTTGCTACATGCTAGAACAATCCAATTCGCATTGCATCATCTCGCAGTCGTCGCTGTCGCCTATTATCTCCAAAGTTCTCGCAGAGATGAAAACGAAACAGTACGCGCTGCAGGTAGACGAACTGCCGAGCCTATACCTTGTATTCCCGACATTGGATGGAGGCGTAGACACGGCGGTCGATCCTTTCCCAGCCAGTGGCAAGCCCCATCACCCCGACGATCTTGTTATGTACATACACTCGTCAGGTTCAACCGGTTTTCCGAAACCGATACCTCAGAAGCAGAAGCAGGTACTGGACTGGTGCCATGTTTGTACGCATACCTGTCTTTACCACGATTGCGCCGCTCACACATTGATGTATAGCTTTCATCATCAAGGGTCGTGATCGCGCACTACGTTGGGGCGGCATGCACTTGCCCACATTCCACACTATAGGGATGTACATCCAGTTGTACTATCCTCTAGTAAGCGGCTATGCCGTTGCCGTATATACGCCCCAAGGCGCTGCATCCCCCATCATGCCAAACCCCAAGAACGTTTTGGAAGTTGCCCGCCTGACTGGCTGCACTGCACTGCCTTCTGTCCCCGCATTTTTGGAGGTAAGTATGATCGACCACATCTCAGTGTCAGTACTAAGAGCTTCATTTTCCAGGCGTGGGCTCAATCTGAAGAAGACATCGATTTCCTGGCGTCCATGGAGATGGTTGTGAGTATGACCGTGTGAGCTTTTGTGCGAATGGACGAATGATAATTCCTTAGGCTTTCTCTGGCGGACCTCTTTCAGACAAGAACGGTGATAAGCTAGTAGCTGCTGGCGTTCAACTATTCGCAGTTTATGGCGCTACAGAGTTTGGTGCATGGACCGACGTCTGGGACGCAGATGACTCTCAAGGTGTGAACGCACCCGTCAAGACCAGCGCAGACTGGGCTTGGTTCTCCTTTTGTGATCGCGTGAACCCCCGATGGGTACCTCAAGGCGATGGAACTTACGAATTGCAACTCTTAGTACGTCTATATGCTTATATCACCAGATAATCCGTAAACTGTCTCTTTCAGACCTGCGAAACTCATCATCCTGCCATCGAGAACCTACATGACACTGTCGGTTATGCTACGAACGACCTCTTTGAGCCTCATCCCACCAAGAAAGGCTTATGGAAGATGTCAGTCCAGATATAGCGCAGTCATGAGCCCTGACTAACATGTTCTCGTAGTACCGGCCGTAAGGATGACGTCCTTGTCTTGGGATCCGGGGAGAAGCTTGTGCCTCTCGCACAGGAGGGCATGATTGGCTCTCATCAAATGGTTGCTGGAGCGGTCATGTTCGGTCGGGGCAAGAACGAACCTGGCGTGCTTATCGAGCTTCACCCTAATCATGCTATCGATATCAAAGATGAGAAGGCTGTCATACATTTCAGGAACCTCATATGGTACTTCTAAGCATCTCTACTGGAGCCTCAAAAATCTGATCTTCCTCGCAGGCCTGTAGTTGAAGAGGCTAACCGTACTGCGCCGAGCTTTGGGCGTATCTTCAAAGAGATGATCCTTGTTGCCGACCCAGACAGACCCTTCCCGCGCGCTGGAAAGGGTACTTATATTCGGAAGCAGGTGCTCGCGCTCTACGAGAAAGATATCGATCAGCTGTAAGTGCGGATCAGAGTATAGTGTGACAGTCTCTCACATGGATACAGGTATCAAACCGTGGACGAGAGCAAGGATGCCAAGGGAATCGCCCCACCAGCCTCATGGATGGTCGAAGACGTTGAAACTTGGCTTCTCTGGCACGCTTCTGCGGTCAAAGGGTCACAAGTGGATCCTGTCGTCAATCTATTCGATCAAGGACTCGATAGGTGCTCATTTGCCCGCAAGACTTTCCCCCGCCGTATGACTAACCTACCGTTATAGTCTCTCCACGACCTTCTTGCGTAACCGTATCATAGGAGCTCTACGCACATCCGACGACCCCAGAGCACGCAAAGCGTCGACGCAAGTACCTCAGAACTTTATTTTCGACTTTCCATCTCTACGCCAGCTCGCATCCGCCATTTCTGCGCTTATCGATCCCGTATCGGGGTCGAAGCATAAAGATCTTGCCCAGGACCTTCAAGACATGATCGCCAAATACTCGCAGAACATGCCTGTACTGGATAAGGTCACCGCCCATACGTCGCGACTCACGGTGCTATTAACTGGAAGTACAGGGAACATCGGATGTCACTTTCTTTACTCGTTGCTGCAGGAGCCCAAGATTTCCAGGATCTATACCTTGAACAGAACGTCTACAGCAACTATGGCACAGAGACAAAAGGACGCATTCGAAGCTCGTAACCTTCCTCTGGAGGGGCTCATGAGCGACAAACTCATCCAAACCTCGGGCGATCTCACGTTAGACAAGTTTGGTCTCGAAGAGGGCCTATTCGATCAGGTTTGGATATTACCCATTTACTGTTGATTCGTTCGCTGATGAACGATTTCAGATGAAGAGCTCTGTTACTCATGTGGTCCATAATGCTTGGAAAGTCGATTTTAATCACACCCTAGCCTCCTTCGAGCACCATATCGCTGGCACTCGCAAGCTTATTGACGCATGTGCCGCGTTTGTACATCCTCCTCGGGTACTTTTCTCTTCGTCTATTGCGGCAGTGCAAGGCTGGGACATTACTAAGGGCGCCGTCCCTGAAGCGCCGCTCGTTGACCCATCGCTCGCTATCGGGAACGGTTACGGTTCATCCAAGCATGTGACGGAACAGGTGAAGCATTCGCACAGTAATTTTTTCATCAGACTCGCTGATAGCGAATCCTCAGCTACTTGTCAAGGCCGCGGAAAACGGTATGGATACAACAATCCTTCGTATAGGGCAAGTATGCGGTGATAAGAAAACTGGAATCTGGAACCCTACCGAATGGGTACCTATTCTCGTCAAATCAAGCTTGTCTATGGGCGTTTTCCCCGAGCTACGTGGTGTAAGTTGATCTCAAATTATTAATACTTTGGCGAGACTGAAAGCGGTCTAGTCTGTTTCCTGGATCCCTATGGACGCACTTTCATCCGCTGTCGTTGACGTGATTCTTACTACCGGGCCACTTCCCCGACTGCTCAACGTTATACACCCGCACCCAGTAGCTTGGCGGGACATATTCAATGCAATCAACAAAGCGAGCGGCGCTTCCCTGCCTTTTGTGCCGTATAGCGAGTGGCTTACCCGTTTGGAAGAAGTGGCCACTCAGGAGACTTCTCAAGAAGTATTCGAACAAATCGTGAGTCATCTTGATTCTCTCTGTGTATCACTATTTTCTGCGTCTGTTCCCTTCGCGATTGCTTGCTGATACAGTATTCCCTTTCACTTTGCGCTTAGCCTGCCATAAAGATCCTTACATTCTTCCGTGCCTTGAACGTCTTCAGTGAGCGTGCACGCACTGTTCCCGAAGAGGAGATTGAAGCAGGAGGTGCGGCACCCTTTGATACCGAGCTGCTCAGGAAGTTTAGTTCCTCCGTTCGTGGTCTTTCGGCACTCGATGGAGCGTATGCCGAGAAATGGATGGGATACTGGAAGCAGGTTGGTTTTCTGGCTTGATGTCGCAGCTTCAGGTACCCTCGAGTGACCACGCGTCGAGATCGTAATCCAAGTTCTAAGTCTCATTGTACCATGTTTTCCTTCGTACCGATTCTATAGGCTTCCTGAGCGGCGGGTCGAAATACTTCTAAGGGCAGTTGTTTCGTAACGAATGTACTTTTAGGTTACATGAATTCATCGTCCCATGTACACGTTCTGCTTAATCTCCAGTGCGGTCGCTAGCCCTTCAATATTCAGTGCACCAATCGCACGGATGCGGATAAGTGAACGTCCCTCCGCTGCAAGTCTTATTGGCTGCTGTGTCAAACCACAGTCACTGTTATCTATGCAGGGTGCACATGTTGCACATGCATGAGCTGTCCAAACCTGGGGGTGCCAGCAAAGTGGAATCTCATGCTATTGATGCTATCGACTCGTGATTGATTGATATTGCACCAGTACGAAGTAGATATATTCGCGGAATACACTCATTTCGTCGACGAGTGACTGGAATGGCCATTGTTACTGCCACAGCAACACTCTCCCTACGATCTAGGGACCAACTCCGCGAGAACAATTAAAATTCGACGCGGTTTAGTATCTATATAGGATGTTCGAGGCCTAGGTGTCCCTTCTATCAAAGTCGCTGTTTGAAATGCGCTGGAACACGGGTCGTGCGGCCGCCTGCCCGTACGCATTTTTGTAGAACACAACGTCGCCTTCGTCTTCCACGAATTTACACGCTTTGAATACGCGATACATTTCTGACCAGCCGCTGGGCTTGCCCTGTGATTGAATACCGAACTCTGCCAGACGCTTACGAACAGCGGCCGAAGCTTCCCAGCTAGATGAGTCTGTTAGCTCACCTCACAGCGACGAAAAATGAGAGTAACTTACGCGTGGTAATGGGGAATCCTACTATTGAGGTGGTGTAAGACATGCGTCTCTGATATACCATGGCCAGCATAGGCGCCAATATAGCCCATGTAGTTTCCGAGCCCTCCGAGGAGGCTACGGTCCAACGTCGACAGCGCACCACGATGGAACGTGAACTCGGACTGACGATAATGAGGTACCATAGGGTCTGTGTGGTGAAGGAAAGTCACTAAAGCGAGCCAATGATTAACCCTATGAAAAGGCCGATTTATTGCACGAAAACAATATAATATCGATATGTACTGACCAGAAATACGGGGCCAGATAGATACGGAAGACGATCAGGAACCCCCAGGTATTGGCTGCAATGACGATACAGGCCAACCAGATGAAGACGCCTATATCAGAGAGAACGATCTGCTTGTATTGGTGAGGTTTAAACAATACGGACTGGGGGTTGAAATCTGAAACGTAGCATCAATATGGGTTTCGAGTTTATACATTGTGAATGCGTACGGCTCGTCCAAGACGGATAGCGTAGTTGACCTGAGACGTTCGTGGTGACATACATGGGCCAGCCAATGAACTTGTTGCAGAAGTCAGCAAAATAGCAATGCCGTGTGGGATACAAGAGCATACCAGATACGCTGCAACGGTGAGTGCGGCCATGATGGGGGTATCGCCAATAGCCTCCCAAAGCTCGCTCATTACCTCTCTGGACACACTGGCGCCATCTAACGTCTCCGACGTAGAATCGAAAGCAGGTAAGCCAAGTTCTGAGCGTGTCTTGGGGACCCATGTTTGGTCCTCAGTCAGGTGAGCGGTGGATGCGTGGTGCTTAGCATGAGTGATGCGCCAGGAATGGTACGGCACTCCGAGACTATGTGTTTTCATCGTACATCACATTGCGAATGATAGAGGGCACAAACATACCTGGAATGGAGGATCCATCCGACGACGTGATTGAGCTTTTCCGATTCCGAGAAGGCCTGGTGTCCGCATTCATGAGCGCAGACCCAGAGGCCGAACATAGGGAGACTACATCCGAAGGCGTACAGGGCCCATAGAATGAAGTGGAGGGACGAATGTAACATGGAGCTGGGCAGGGAGGGGTACTCGGGTGTAATAAGAGAGTCAATGTAAAGCGAGGTTCGGTATATGGCCACGATGAGGACCATGTCGCATAAACTAATCATGTTTGCTAACATAAGTACGCGTCAAGCCTAGGATTGATTCACCGATAACGTACACGTATGACGACGATCGCAATGCTGATCGCTTGAGACAATGAGGTCTAGGAGAGGGCTGTCAATAACTGACGGCAAAAATCATAGAGACAAACTTACGGAATAGCAGATAATAGGTCTTGAACAGTGATGTTACGGCTAGGTATAGTGACGGGGACTTGCTGTATCTTGATTCTCGCGTTGGTAGTGGTTTCTGTCATCGCGTGGAGTGGTGCAAAGAACAATAGACTCGGAGTAAAGTCGACACACAGAGCGGTGTGGGCTTATAGATGAGGAAAATCTACGAGCCTTGAGGGTCATATGGCGACAATCTTATAAGCACGAGCATAAGTACACTTGTCGAAGGCATGAGAATAAGACGGCACACTGTCACCTTTCTAGTTAAAGTGGGTGTAAAACAGGACCATACACATAATCCGAGTTTCGCAACTGATCGTCTCGGATCATCAGGGTTTTGAAGCTTGAATGAACGCAAATTTCGGGGGTGTCGGTAGTTGCTACAAAAGGTGACCGGGGGCAAGGAGTCAAGGAACTTTCCGACGCTGCCAACGTAGCGCCCACCTTGTTATTGGCCGCGTTCAAAGGTGAAGTCGGCTGTATGCAGTATGATGTATTCCGATGCTCGTGTCTTGAACATGTGAGCCGTTATCAAGAGCATTCCGCATAGACTTCTATCTTTGTATCGACCTTCTGAAGCATAGACGTCAGACCATGGGCATAACCCGCATGATACATCACGATCGGAACCAAGTTAACACAGCGCAACCCCAGCACAGACATCAAGCCGCAGCTTTCCTTCTGGCCAGACCTACAATGAAGCCAAAGAAAACAAAATACTTACCCGAGGGCCCTTACCCGAGCGCTTCAAAACTGTGCCTGAGGGGAGGACGGTCTGTGCGAGATCGCGTTGAACATGTAGCTGTGCTCTCCGCTAGAGCTAGCATAACCATAGTCCACGGTGAAATCGAGATTCGAATCACATCCGGCTAGCCAATAACTTAAGGCATATGACAAATCATTTTTCAGCTCACTATGTATATCGTCTGGAAAGATTGAGAATGTTTAGAATATATCGACGGTCAGGCATGAAGGAAACAGGGGCGCACATTTGACACCTATATTTTACTCTCAGAATGCGTCGTCTACCAAGACTATCGGTTGTCAGAAGGGGCAAACTGGTCAGTCAGTGTTCGTGTGTTACGGCTTTACATGCTCACGTCTCCGATGCCATCATGCGAAGCAACTATGCGAAGAAGAGCATGCTCAACGTGAGTAGCATGATGGAAACCACACCCGACATGACACCGCCCACGACCGCAGCCATCCTGGTCCCCGACCTTCGCAGCATTGGTCAGTATTTAAGTAAGCTCTAATCGTCCGGTGCATGAATAGACTCACGTTGATGAAGATGTCGATGCTGGAGCCGATGTTAATGCCGGGACCGAGTTCGATGCCGGAGCTGAGTTTGTTGCTGAAATCGGGGCTGAAGCTGGAGAAAATGTAAGTGCTGAAGAAGATGCAGCGCCGCTGCTCACGGCTTCGAAGCCGGCCGCGGGCCAGGTGGATACTACGACTTTGTCAAGGTCGAAGAAGAGGCCCGTCGAGTCAACGTTCGCTATTGTCAAGTGGTGCAGGGTAGTTGACAATCCGCCGGAGTAATACTTCATGAGACCAATCAGTCAGGGCCGCAGAGCGAGCTGATATAACACTCACCAGCATGTTTTGAGGCCGAAAGGCAGTAGCGGACCCATTGAGAGTCAGTGGCAGCGGAACCCCGTCCAGTGCAACGGAGAAGGGACCATGGTTACCTGAGGTCGCCCCATAGACTGTGATGGCATTGCCGTTGAATGCAATGGAAGCTGATGCGCCTTTTGTCTGCGTACGACTATCGATCGTGGACTAAGGACATCAGCCAATCTCTCGAAGAAAGAGGGGCTCACTGCATCGTATTGTTGAAGTACTGTTGGATGAGACTATTTGGGGAGCTATCCCAGCCGGGGCTGTATGTGATATTCGGATGTCCGTCGTCGAGGACGACGTCGACAGAGGGAGTGCTAGAGTCAATGCTTTAGTTACTAGTCTTGAACAGTCTACATGGATACCTTACTTGGGATTCCCGTCGCCGGATGTGATGTACATGTAGTCGATATCAAACCACGTAGGATTCGAGCCCTCCCACTGATTCTGCATGGTAAGGTTATGCTGGTCCGCCCCAAGTCCTGTTTGACTGAAGAGCACGACGTTGAAAGTGTCGCTCTTGACTGCACCGTTCCCTGGCGTCACTGTACCGTCCAAGAACGCTGCATATGGACCCTGCGTCTTGGTCAATCGCAAAGAATATCGCGTCGACGAGGAAGGAACGTACGTGATTAGTCCGTTTTGCCCCAATGACGTAGACGGCAGAGCCGTTGAAGATCAGCGAAGCGGTCGCCCCCTGCAATAAGTCAGTAATCGCGGTAGGCTATACGACGTTCGGACTAACGTTATCCTGCGTGGGATGGAAGGTACCATTGGCGTAACGATTCCATTCAGGATCTGTATGAGACGAGTCACCCCAGGCTCCGTTGGCGTACACGATTAAAGGGCTAGTGTCGGGGACTTCAAGAGCGTTGAGTTCAATTATGGAAGAAAGAAATACACGACTTACTTGTCAAATTGAATTCTGGCATATTCTAGACCCACAGGACTGCTCCAATAATGCGACTAGAGTTATGATCAACTGCAATTTGGGGCGAGGACGGAGCTTCGGGATGGTGGACAGAGGTAAAGCGCGATGGCGACCAAACCCACGCTCTTGAGAGGGTAGAAAAAACCCTGTGATCCATACTGCGATCCTTCGAGATGATGGGTTGAACTATAGCAACATTGTAAACGCCTACTTGACAGTTGTAAGATGGGAGGAGACAAGCCTGTACATTCTTCATACGCACTGCTTGCTGGTACCGCGCTTTGAAATGTGATTAGATCATGATCTCGGCAGATCTAGCGCTCGAGAGTAGAGAGAGCGCTGTTCAATGAAAGCTTGGTCTTGGGCGACCATCACAAGATTTCTAGTTCCACACACCGGCTTACATTTGCTTGTCATCGAGAGAGGGTCGTATCGTTATGACTGCCCGCCGACCCCAGGAGCATAACGGCGAAGATGGACAATGTTCTCCTTGCTGAAAGTTCGACGGTCCAGCATAAGATCGAAATGTAAGCTCTATGATTGATGTGGCTGATGATTATGCCCACTGACCGTGTCGTGCTGGGGTATCTATCCCCGAAGGTCGAACTTGGTTTTTTTCGCCGAATTTGCACTTGTCCCAGCCACTCTACGTGGGAAGTTCGTCTATAGCACTTGCATATGATGTGATCATAGCCTTGATCATGGCATTCTACCTCTATAAAAGACGAACAGGATTCCGCGGGCAGGAGTTCGTTGTGCCTCTCGTTCATGGTCGTTGGTTAGCGCCAGGCCGGATGGGATAATAGCGAGGTTGCTGATCTTGACGATCTCTGTGGGTGGCTTGACCGCGTACGTACGCTATCGTGTTCTCTCTTGTAACCTACATGGCTACGCTGATCATGCCGTAGTACAATATGGATGGCTGCTACAGTGGCTGTACGTATTTCGTATTCAGTGGCGCAACGACGCCTCAGACAGGTCGAATTCAACAGCTCGTGGTCGCGCCGAAGAAGCTCTATGGTTTGTTGCTTACCCCCGCAATGCCTAAACGTAAGTAGTGGTTGATCACGCTGATCCAGTACCAGTGTACACCAACTTTCTGCTCACTATGTACGTACCTCCACCTGAACAGCGCAGCAAGGCCCGACTGAGATATCCTCTTCCTCGCCGATAGGTTGAATACTTGGAATTACGCTGCCGGCATCAACACATATCAATTCCCATCTACCAAATTCTAAATCAAATCCATTCCACTGGCCCACTTGAACGTGAAGGCTAGAGCAGCTGTCACGGTTGAACCGGCTTTCTCGAGTCTTGACGTCACGGCTTCCCGGACAACGGCCAAAGCAGGTATAAATCAAACTCTCAACAAAAGTTGAACTGCCTCTAATCATTTAGTGTCTTCCACCCGCCGCTTTCGGGCGGCCGTGGTCGCTTCGGAGGCATAGGAGGGACTCAGGACGACGAACATATAAGCTTGTGTTGTTCACGGAGACCTGACTGTAAGCTACAGTATATGTGACCCGTGTGGCAGTATTTGTACCCTGTCATACTTTGTCTATCGGTCATCTAAATCGACTAGAGGGTATATCAAAATTCATGGGCTGCTACATCATGATCTGCAAGTAACTGCCTCACGAGCGCCTCCCTTTGCGGGTTTCTTGGAATTATAGAGCATCGGAACTCGCGAGGCGTTCTTTGTCATTGCATCAGCAGGTGAAACGCAAAATGAAGTACATCATACCGTAGGTGGCCTGTATCGAATTCGAGCGGGGGTATATCAAACTCGCCCTCCGCGCTCGTGCAGGGTCTGATATCGAACACGGACAAGACATGAGCGATGTTGAGGAACATCATAGCGTGAGCGAAGTGAATTCCGGGACATGCCCTGCATTGATATATGAATGCCAGAGAAAGGCGAGTGGTCATGCACTCACCGCCTACCGAACCCAAAAGATATGTACAACAGATCTGATTCAGGCGGATAGCCGTTGACGCCCTCGTAGCGTTCAGGTGTGAACTCTTCCGGACGGTGGAATGTCGCGGCATTCTTCAATATTGCCCTGGACAGAACATCAATACCTTCCACACGGAGAAGCTGAAAGAGAGGAAATACCAGGTATTGACCATTACCCATGCACCTTTGGGTATCATATAGCCCTCGTAAAACTGAATTAAGGTCAGCAAGGTGTCACTCGGTAATCGTTAGCACGACGCTTACATCGTGTACGTCTAAACTATGAGGAATGACTGGGACTACGGGATTAAATCGAAGGACCTCCGCTATGAGATGGTTCACGTAAGGCAATGCCGCCTGATCGCGCATTGTTGGTAAGCGGTCGTGACCGACGACTCGGTCAATCTCCTCTTGCGCTTTCTTCTGTATATCTGGGTATCGAGCCATTACAAGGAAGAAGGTTCTGATTGATGCGACAGTCTGTCGTTAAGCGCTTCAAAGACATATCTAGCGTCGCGAAAAGGAGCACGTACTGTATGAATTCCGCCTGCGAACATGGTCCCAGCGGCTGTCATTAAATTGAAAGCATCCATTCCAGATTTTAATTTTCCGTTGCTATCCAGGATGGCGCTTGCGGTCCAAGAAGGAGGCGCTGTACCTTTTATCTATACTTCATGAACGATACTTCTGGGCTGAGTTGGCGGTAAACGTACGACAGCTTCCTCGACCATCTCATATGGGATTCGAATGACATCACGAGAGATTCTTCGGGCCTGTTCAGCCCATCGACGGAAGCCCGCACCAGGACACCAAAGCGGAAGAGAGGCCACTAGAATAGTATGAACACAAATTTGTAGAACTGACCGGCGGGAACTCACGGATAGGAAAGGAATCACAGAGCCAACGCCCAGGTTGCGTGGCTTGGGCAGTTATACTCGAAAGCTGTTCAGCCATCGCGATATTCGGATCGCTCGATGGGTCGCATTCAAAGCCGTACGTCAGTTTGAGGATGACAGCTCCAGCCTGTCTGCGGAGCAACTTAACACGAATCGTAGATGCCAAAAAAAAAGACAAACGCACGTCCTGATATGATGGGAGAAATTAGAAGGATCTTCTAATAACGCACCGAGCAGTCGATAGGATCCCAATTCTTGCACAGGATAAGATAAAGTCATCGAGTGCTTGTTCACCCAAGAATGTACGAGACGGCGGCATTCTTTCAGACGTTGACCATACGGGAGGAATAGCAGGGAGGTTCGTGCTCGTTCGACCAGCTCTCCTGCCATGACCTTGGCGACGCTGTCAGCAGCATAGAGATGTTGTGCAAGGCTCACTCACTAGTCGCGGTTTTGTGCTATATAAATTTGATCGCTTTTCAAAGAGATCTACGGCAGCTTCCAAGGTATTCAAAAGGATAAACCTTCGTCCAAATACATGAAAATGAACTATAGGACCTATATCGAAAGTCAGGTACTGGAGGCGACCAAAGTACAGAAAGTGGCTCACCGTGTTCTCGGGCCCATCTAGTATATGTTCTGTAGGAGTCAATCAGGGAAAGTTGGTGTATGTTGCCGAAGAATGGTAGAGGGGCTGGTCCTGTTACGAAGGATAAGACAGTGCCTCCTCAAACATGTAGGATATTACGAACCCGGCGGTAATGGCAACTTCCGTCGAGCAGAGATCCTCTGGTAAATTATACATAATGGTACCAGTATTGCGAGAGAGAGATACCATGGAGAAGACATGAAGAAAAGCCAAGTGGTCGGTGTCTGAGGAGATGCTCAACTTGCACGCGGTCTATATTACGACCATGAACTTTAGACCGCGGCGATGAGGTTATCGTAGATATCATCTGACCATGCAAGCCTTCACCAAACATCGGAAGATCGGCTTGAAGAGAACATAGTATGGACATGAACTGACCAGCTGATCACAGGTGTGTTGAGACATCCGGGCATTGGTATGCCACAGTTGTCTGTTGGCTTGATGGGAAGGCTGCGGATGACTACAAACAAGGTGGATTTAGCTTTTCCATATGTGCCTGGTGTGTGTGACATCTATTTCATATGCCGTACCTTCAGCCCTGACTAGACGTGTTGTGAGAAACTTTGACCGTTGTCAATTTAGCCAATGCGACATTCACGGAATGCTATTGGCTTTGTGAAGAGATTCATTTGCAAACGAAACTTCATATAGGCGATAGGGTCGAGGTTGAACAATGACGTTTGGCTTTGTAGTCGAGAGAAAGAAAGAGAGTGTCTGAATAAGTCGGAAAATTGTAGCCGTACTCTGCGCTGGTCGCCTAGTACGGCTAACTTTCTCACGCCACAATGTTGGGCTATCAAATTAGCGCCATCGCTTTTCCGACCTAAGTTCCTCCGCGTTACCTCCTCCAGGCTCCGGACTGTCCATACGGTGCTGAATCATTTCACATACATCGTCCAAACTCCCACGTCTATCTACGAATGCTTCTCATACCGGACTATCTCGATTTCGGAGCTTGTGGAGCTGGTACAAGCTGGTACAAGGCCGTGGTCAGCCTCGCGTAAAGCTTGAGGTACTACAGCATCCTGACAGTGCATCCCCTCATACTCGCTCTCGAAATACGGTTTACGGTTTTGACATCTATCTTTACAATGACAAACGATTATAGACCCACCGTCCTCATCACTGGATGCAGTAGTGGAGGATTAGGGGAGTCTTTGGCAATTGCGTTCAAGGAAAAGGGTGAGTGAAAGTTGCTTGCTCGTAATTAGGTGGATTTCTAACACCATATAGATTTCCGCGTGTTCGCCACTTCTCGAACGCTTACTTCCATGCACCGGTTGCATGAGGCTGGGATCGAGGTCTTTGAACTAGACGTCACTCACGCAGACAGCATCGCATCGATACGGAAGCGCATAGAATATTTGACCGGAGGGACGCTCAATATCTTGGTCAATAACGCGTAAGCTCTTCATGAACTTTTTGAGATTTGGCTCTCACCTTGGAGCATATTCTAGCGGTCAATGTAAGCTGGAGCATGTATATCGGCGTATCGATTTCCTTAGTATATCGCAGCCTACCCGCAAGCAGTTTCGGACACATCCTTGGCCAAAGCAAAAGAGATCTTCGACGTCAACCTTTTTGGTGCTCTCGCGATGGTTCAAGCGTTCCTGCCTCTTTTGAGGGCGTCGCACAGAGGTCGTATCATACAAATGGGCAGTCTCTCGGGTGTCATACCGACACCGTTCGGTGTAGCGTACAACACGAGTAAAGCAGCGCTTCATTCGCTGAGCGATACGCTTAGAGTTGAATTGGCTCCATTCAAGTAAGCAATCGTGTCTATTAATCTCTGGATATCTCACCTCGTCGTAGTATCAAAGTCCTCAATGTAAGAGCCCCAACATTGCATTATTTCCGCACTCACATATCCCAGGTTGTCCTTGGAAGTGTGCGAACCCATATCACAAAATCCTTTCATCATCTCCCGGATAATTCAATCTACCTGCCAATCAGGGACATTTATCAAGCTCGGCGTATTGAACATTTTCATGGTAAGCGCATTGAAGCTACGTAGTCTTGCAGTGTTTTATCCATTTTCCTTAGATGGTGCCCTGCCTCGTCAATCCATAGCAGATGCAATCGTGGCCGAGGCTTCAAAGGATGACCCACGTGCTTGGTGGTGGGGTGGCAAGAACGCCTGGATCACTTGGTTTCTTCTCGTATTCACGAGTCGTCGTTTCATTGTGAGTACATACTATCACCTGTCCGAGATATCATATCTCAAGGAAATCCAGGATCGGATATTGAGCCGCATCTTTGGTCTGAGCAAGCTTACTGCGATCAACGCCCGGGAGAAGTCTGCGTAAGGACGTTTTTTTTGGGGGGAATGCATCAGACACATTCCAATTTGTTGCTTCCACTCTTCTCCGACATCCTCGTATAAGCAGTCAAACGTGATGCTGTTCACGTCTTCACTGAGCACGTTCACTCCATATCACCTTATCGCGAAGTCTGTTATTCTGACTGCGGTCGGCCACTGTATCATCACTGCCATCTGTTGATCGAGGGTACGGCAGATGAACGCGATCTAATGTGGTTCCGAGCAGGGTCTTCTGACTTGACGAAGGCCGAGAACGCCAGTGGTATTGGCGCTGCATAGTAAGTACCAGTGTCCCTAGAGCCTCCAACATCGATATCTAAACTAGACAGAAGAATTGTATTCTTGCATCATTCACGACCTGATGCTATGGGCCCTCGATATGCGTCCACTATCACCTTCATTGGGAAATACTGCTGAGCAAACTTTACAACGCACAGGATTGATGTACGTTCATTCGTTGTCAACTCAAACTGAAAACAGCCACTGACTGATGCGATTGTCGTGGATATGCCAGTCCTCACTTGCGACCGGACAGCTGAGGGAAAGTTCACGTCGTGATTGTTCGCCGCTGCGTACTCATCAGCTTTTGATGCCATGTCTATTACACGACCTGCAATGCGATGGTAGAGTAAGTTGAGTGAAATCGAGCCTATGTGATATTACCTGACCTTCAAGTTCTTGCAATCAGAGTAAAGCCCTGGACGGCATGTTTCATCTTCAAAGTGCGCACGCTAATTCTTGAGTGATTACATCGTATGTTGAAGGATAGCATCTTAGGTCTTATTGCAGCCATGGCAGCTTCTAATCCCTCAACTGACATCTGTCCTCCACACGGCGTGGCAGTATCCATATACAGCTCTGACCCAGCAATCTGCGACGAGGCTGGCAGCCGGTGTCCCGAAGAGCCTTGTACGAGCTCGGTAGCTTCACAAGCACCATTTGCTCATACGCATCAGGGAAAACCTGCATTGCTAATTGAGTGCTAATGTATCTAAATTATGCTAATTGAGCTGAATTAGGAGTAATTTATCTAAATTATTACTAAATTAGCAGTGAAATAGTTGTGAATTATCAGTCAATTAGCACTAAATTAGATAAATTACTGATAATTCAGCTCAATTAGCATAATTTGGATACATTAGCACTCAATTAGCAAGGCAGGTTTTCTCTGATGCGGCTCCATCAACCGGAACGATATAATAGAAGGCACCTTGGAACGTACCAAATCTCGGCTCAAGCCGATTGCTCTCATAACTCCGCTATGGCCCTCACCATTGAGAATACTCTCGGGGCTGCTTTCATTGGTAAGTCCGTTTTCGGCCCCCATAGCTCTCACGCTTATAATTATGCCGCCTAGGAAACATCGTAGTCGCTGTGTAATCACCCACTATTATCCTGGTCGGTCTGCGACTAACCATTATCTTAGTGTCTATGGAATTACATGCCTGCAGACGTACATGTACTATCGGCGATGCGGTACAGATCATATAGTTATGAAAGTTCTTGTAAGTGCATAGGCCTGTATACGAAACATAGACGGTGAAGCGCTTAACTTCAGATATTCATACTGTGGTATGAGAGACACAAACTTCCATGAAAGACGCGCGATTAAGAACGGTCTTCATACAGGATCTTGGATACACTCCATCTCATTTTCGTCACTCACTCGGTTTACTTCTACTGTATAGTCAACTTCGGTGTGGCCCAGGACCTCAGTTCAATCATCTGGTCAGTCCACTGTCAGTTGCGATGTCTACCCTATGACTGACCCTCGAAATACAGGAGTGTCCAGGTAGCTATTGGCTTGATATCTTCCGTAAAAGGTGCTAATGGATTGGCCCGGTACCGTAGGCCAATTATCTTTCAGGGGTCAGCCAGCCACGTCTTTCATCTACTAACTGAAACGGCTATTAAGTACTACATTCTGACAGGTGTTCAGTGATGTCATAGCGATGTCGTGAGTAACGGAATCTCTGGTATTAGCTGCGTGACGGACTAAATCTTGCAGAATCTATGTGTACCGGCTCGTGAGGTTAGGTAGCAACCTCCGTCGTTCCTTGCAATGCGTAGCGCTGACTTCAATCAGCTTCTATGTCCAGGAGATACCAATATACGTATACAATCGCTATTGTAAGTCCTCTGGGCACCCACAAGCGATAATGGCTCATTATCCACCCCAGTCTGCGCTAGTTATCATCTACCTATGTACGTCTTACGCTCATTGTGAACGCGGACTCACTCAATGTGAGGTCACAGCATCGGGGATCGGTGCGTCTTTCAAAGCTTGCTGGTGTAACGAATACTGACAGTGATCAATAGCCGTCGTCGGCGTTAGTTTTGGGAACAACTTTATGACAGTCCTTACGAACTTTAGCGTAAGTGGAGCGGCATAATATTCTCAGTTAGATGCTCTAACATTTGCTCAGTGGCTCTGGTACTTATCATTTAGTACACGGCTTATTGCCGATGTGTCTATTTCTGCTGCCCTGGTCGGCCTGTTGAGGAAAGCTCGCAGTGGTATCAGGTCGTGAGTTCCATCTGCTCATCCATCGTCTCTTTGTGATACTCACACGAGGATTTCCGTTTAGCACCGATTCTATGATACATGTACTCGTCGTCTATACAGTCGATACCTGCATCATAACAAGGTCCGTCGTGCTTTTGCCGTGCATCTTGACAGAATCTTTGAAACTTGTCCCGTAGCGCACTGACACTAGCCGTGATCGTTATTGTGAGTAGTGCTCCGTAACGGTTACCGATGCATCACTAAAAGTGGTACTCGCAGTGGGCTGCTGCCCCAGAAAACTTTGCATACTTGCAGATGGCAGTATCAGCCTTACTTCCCGAGAGTAAGTACAGGCGTTCTACTCGCTCGATATGAGCTGACCGTATAGCAGCCATGCTAAACTCTCTACTCGCACTATTGAACTCCCGAGAGTATATCCGCCGGAAGGGAGAGGTCGGCACCGTATCTATACACTTATCAAGGTTGAGATATCCGGGATTATCCCCTCCCGATCAATCTATACAGTTTGCCAAACCAGATGATGAGGTTCGTCTTTCTGTTGATGTGGTCATGTACCCATTACTGAGCGACATTATCAGACACTGGTCCGTGATAACGGCAGTTCTCATATCGAGTCCAAGCAAACTAGACATGCCCTCATTTAGTTGAAATCTGCGACGGCTCCGGAGTTCTTGTAACATTTTGTTCTCGTGAGACTCTTCGGGTAGTAATGGGGAACTTCCGACATTGAACTTACGAGTCTCTTGCGTACGTGTACATCGTATGGATCTCGAAATTTCCGTTGTCTTCACTCTAGACAACTACTTTATGGTAAGAGAAGTGTGGGTAAGGATGGCTCATGGAACAAAGCTAGATACTGTATGTACACCGAGGCCTAAAGCGACGAGCGAGGCAACGTCTACCACGACTACTGTCAGAGCAGCAGTGATGAAACGTGGTGCAAATACTTTCCATATCATAGAGTGTCTCCTATGCATCGCGCCTGCGAAGGCGCTGCTCAGTAATAATGTACTGTGATATAGCATCATTGCAAGTGAAGCACGTAGAAGCTCTGTGAGAGCGACGGCTTCGAGGGATGGAGCGCGGGAGTATGGTTTTAGCTTCCACAAGACTAGAAGAGGGGCCGATAACGCTAACAGGAACAGCGGCCCACATTCGTTGATGAAAAGTGTGACCGGCGAGATAGCGAGGTTAAGCGTAGGTGTGAGGGCGAAGGCGGTCTTCCATTGAACAGACGATATCGTCATCTGGTGTCCCGTAGCATAGAAGGTGTGTAGCGCAAGCACAGCCAAAGGCACGACCTCTGAAAATCGAGTCGCAGGCACCATGGAGTTACGTGCTTTGGATCCGCCACTGTATGAAGCCACGGCGGGCGAGCGTCTGGCATCTAGTGCTGCGATGGTACGGGGTTCACGAATGCTGGTCGTCATCTCTATGTAAGATGTCAAAGCAATCATTGTAAGGGCGAGTACAATTTGACCCGTGAGTTGATTCAAGGTGTGGATCATACTGAAGACGGTGCACCACAGAGCAAGGTAGGATGATGCCATGGATTCGGTTGACGAGCGCGAAGGTTTTCTCCTCAATAATGCACGGAATGCAAGGAAAGCGCTGACGATTGCAGACCATCCGAGGGATGTTCGTATTGGACGTAGAAAAACCGAGCGCTCCGGAGTGATTTGAGAGACCTCTATCCATTCCATCGTCCAAGCCAGACATCCTTGCAGAAGAATCAACGGGAACGACTTTGAGAAGAACGGCTGGGTCAACGCCTTGTCATTTCCGCGGGTACGCAGTAACCCGCGAATGAAATAAGGAAGAAGCACGACGAGTGGAAGTGCGAGTAAACGAACGACCATCGGGGGAGACGTTAGGGAGGCCGAGGTGAAGAATGTAACTGTACATTGTGGATGCTGCTCTTCTCTACACACAGTGCTTGTCGCCATGAGACGTACACAAATCGCGAAAATGCCGGCAAAGGCGAAGATACGAAGACGTAGGCGGGGAGTCGGTGCCCAGAACGCCGCGAGAATTGGGCGAGGAAGGGCGCCGAGGAGAAGGAATGTCGTGAGGTGGTCTTCCCAAATGACAAAGAAGACAGATGCAAAGGATGCTGAGTGGAGCACGAGAAGCACTGGTATGCTTTTCAGGCACGCCTTTGCAGATATATTGAGTGGGAATGCTCGCGAGGGACGCGCCAGGAAGATCAAATAGAGCGCCGAGAATCCCGCGGTGAAGAATATCGCGAGCTGTAAGGATTCAACGGCGGACAAAGGGGATGGGCGGCCAAGAAGCATGAGCAGTGCAGCAAGGAATCCAGCGCCAGGGGCCCGCATCGTACCTTGCAGTATCGACTTCGTCCATGCATCCCTTTCCGCAGCGGTTTGGATAGATGAGAGTTTGTGCCATATTGTCCACAAAGTAACGTTGGCGAGACCTAGCAAACAGAGGCCCAAGGTAATCAAGTCGAAATTGAACTGAGTCCACGAGCTGCGACATACAGCCAGCGCATTGTCAAGATATTTATGAATTTGTACCCAACTCTTCCCAGGCTGTGTCTTGATTTCACGGCTACCAGCGTGCTCGAACGCTCTTTTCCAGAGGTTGTCAAGGGCCGTCCATGCATCGTCTTGTTCTCCTTTCGGGATGCTTGCTCGATATTTCTCCACATAACGATGCACTTGGGCAGCGTTGGCACGTAGCCCATGCTCAAACTGCTCTCCAGATCCGTCTTGCCAGAACAGTTCTGGGATAATGCTCCCAAGATTACTTGCGGGCATTGGGAGTCCCAGAAGAAGCGAGATGGAGGGCGCAATGTCGATTTGTTGTATCGAGCGATGTGGAACCGTCGCATCTGGGAACACGGACTTGGGTAAGAGGTCGGCTGGTATCAGTGGCTGAGAAGGATAAAACGGTTTGTGTCTGTTATGAAACCAGACACCAACGGTGACTTCATGCTCTGTGTCGCATCCGTGGTTCCCTCGACGGTCCATGCCATGGTCCCCCATTACGACCAGTAAGGTCTCATTATCCAATAGTTCAACGACATCGCGAAGCATGTTGTCCATGTGTTGAAGTTTCGTCTTCATAGCTGGGTGCGCAGGGCCCACGCGATGCCCAACATGATCTACTCCGAGAAAATGGCTGATAATTACGTCCCATGATGGTTCCTTTTCCCGAAGCAGAGGAAGAACACGGTCGATAATACCATTGTCGACGGTATCGAAGTCCTCGACGTTGAAGGAGTCGAACGAATGGGTCAGATTATGATTGAATGCTCCGGGGAACATTGAGATCCAAGTGTCATCGCCGAAGAAGGCAATCTGGAAACTGACTGTCAGTAGTACATCCTACGCACACGGTTGAAACACATGATACCTTTCTGCCCAAGGAGTGTAAGGAATGTATCCAAGATTCCGCGACTGAGAACCCAAAACTAGTGCCCAGGTCAATGAAAGTAGGTAATGTACCAGCAGTTATCCCTTTGAGACGCTGGAGGGTAGTAGTAGGGGGGTCCGCGTAAGCAGAGAATAGCAGAGAGTGCCGCGGTGTATCACGAGATAGCTCGCTCGGTAGTCGGAGAACATGGTGGTAGATAGGAGACGGAGGTTGCGGAGGATTTGGGGCGACGAAATCAAAGCGAAGTGAGTCTATTACGAGGAGGACCAAGCGTTTGTATGAGGCAGGAAGACTATCGTTGTGGCTTGGTGAAGCAATGTCTGGACCGTATGATGGAGGCTGGACAAGGAGGAAGCCTTCGCTGAAGATATATATGCCTGCAAGATGAATGAAAGTCAACCAAATTATCACTAACATACATCCCTGCAGTGCAGGGCCGTCCTGGGGCTTCTTGGAACGGTGCATTGACGCGGTAAGAAGCCAACAAACACTTACCGTGCCACTATTCATGAATGTCGAACTTCAATCAGATGGGCAGGCATGATGATACCGAGAATGTCAGCGGCGTGACACTGATACGAGGTTGTCGAATTTGTGTACTGGTTTTCTCGCGCACGTCCTGAGGGAAGGCGTTCGACAGGCCTAGGTGTACAGCCGCGTGCTTTCCACGCGAGCGTTTGAAGAAACCATAACCTGAATCAGTGGTCGCTTTACCCTTGGGTCTTGACTCTTTACGAATGTCTATACGGCCAACCAGAGTTACCAGACGATACAGCACAGCAATCATATCATCTAAGATAATTCACAGACACTAAGTAACATACAATAAAGAGTAAGGCAATAAAAGCTACAAATCAGCGTTCCAACGGTAAGTTAGCAATGGAATGCAGGGTATGCTTGGAAAGATATGTCGACCAAGGTAGAGCACGAATCATAGTGAGCCACCCACTCGTCGTTTTATCGAAACAAACTGAGCAGACAATGGATAGCAATTCGAACATCCAGAACGGTAGAGAAAGACTACGCTCGCCTATTAGAGCTCGAAGCAGTAGCTTCTTCGTAATCTGGTGGTGGAAAGTCTCGGTGAGGGTTCATCGTCTCGGCGTCGGACGTAGCCATAGTCTCTCTAGGCGAAGAAGCTTTTATGAGTCTATCATGAAAGATGTTACAAGACGAATGCTTACTTAGATGTGGATTGTGTATACGACACCGTACCAGTGAACGGTGCACTCTGCGTGCTATGAGCTGATACAAAAGCGGCATTGTTCTGTGAGGCTGTGTATGGGTTGAGGACGAAAGGTTGGATTGAAGTCGCTTCAGGATCCGGACGCTCGCTAGCTGCAGCATATGAGCGTTTTCGCTGTCGTCTAACAAAGAAGAATACACCGAGAACAAGAAGCGCAGCACCAACAACCGCTGCCACGACACCGCCCGCGATCGCAGCTACCTCTGGTTTCGATCTGGGTTCTCGTTAAGCAGCGTTCAAACGTGTTTCGAGCTCATAGCTCAGAAGTCAACGTACTTGGTGGCCAGAGAAGCCGTCTCGGGCGTTCCGTGAGGAGCAGCCGCAGATGAGGATTGGGGTACTGAGGTACTGCCGTTTGTAGCTGAAGAATCAGCGACAGGCCACGTTGAAACCACGACTTTATCAAGGTCGAGGTACAGACCCGTCGGGTCGACATTGGTTATAGTCAGAGTGTGTAACGTCGTGGATAACCCCCCTGAGTAGTACTGCATATACTTAATCAGTAATGCCGACAAGCGTATCAATATTGAACTGACAAGCATATTTTGTGGCCGAAAGGCTGGAGCCGAACCGTTGAGAATAGAAGGGATCGAGATCCCGTCCAGCGCAATAGAGAACGCGCCATGATTTGTGGACGTTGCTCCATAGACGGTGATAGCATTACCATAGAACGCAATGGAAGCAGATGCGCCTTGCGTTGGCGTGACGCTAAGAAGTTGTATTCTATAAGCCAATTGCGGCTATATCTGACCGAACTCACTGTAGCGTGTCATTGAAGTACTGCTGGGTAAGGCCGTTTGGAGTATTCACCCAGCCTGAACTGTACGTAATATTTTTATGCCCATCGTCGAGGACAACGTCGTTGGAAGGGGTGCTAAATCAGGTTATTTGTTTCAGTAGCTTCTGCGGCGCATCCTGGTGCGCCTTACCTAAGATTCCCATCGCCGGATGTGACGAGCATGTAGTCAATGTCGAACCATGTAGGTGTAGAACCGGCCCACTGATTCATCATTGTGAGTGAATGCTGGTCGGATCCAAGTCCTGTTTGATGGAACAATGAGACATTGAAAGTGTCTATGGAGGTGGCTCCGTCTCCCGGTGTCGCTACACCATCTAAGAATGCTGTATATGGGCCCTTACAACAAAAGATATCGTTGAGCAACATATCCTCTAGCACGAGAGGCCGAAACATACGTGATTAGTCCGCTTCGCGCCAAACACGTATACGGCAGATCCGTTAAAGGTCAACGATGCGGTTGCCCCCTTTGATAAGTCAGCGATGAGAAGAAAACAAGCAAGACGGGCCCTACGTTAACCTCTGTAGGATGAAATGTGCCGTTGACATAATCTTGCCACTCCGGATCCGTATGAGAAGAGTCCCCCCAACATCAGTGAACCTTTGACGCGTCTGAATAAGCTATTCAGAGCGTTCAGACGCGTTCAAAGCCCTTCAGACGCGTTCAGACGCTTCAGACGGCAGACCGTCAGTAAGGTCTAATTTTTCGAGGCTGTCACGCGCAGAATTCTTATTCAGACCGCACACTTGTTCAGACCGCCAGAAGCACAGATCACATTTAACCCATATTGCCATTAATATGCGCAGTACTGTACATAAACTAGCTACTATACAACGATAACATAGTGACTAGGGGAGGTGTGGCTGTAGACTGCAGATGTGGTAAATATTCTAAAGAGGCTTGAAATCAGCGTGCATTTGGCATGGCAAAGACAAAAACAGATTGCACCCTACATACCTAAACCGCCACGTACAGAAACTTGAACTCCACAGTCGCTGAAGCACCTCCCCTAGAACACTTGTCCGCGCCGCCTCCGATTTGTCGGGTAGGGTAAGGAGTGCATAGCGGCTGACTCGCGGTCGTACCAATTCAATGCGAGACTACGGAACGGTGCATGGTGAGAGCAGCTGGAAGGTGCAAGCAGGGGAGACGGAGAATGGCAAGTGGTAGAAGTGAAAGAAGGAGTGACGTGGCCTTCAGGTGAGACAGCGCTCCCATAAAGCGCCATGAGCTAATTGGTCGCGGCACTCTGCGGCAGCGTCTCCTGGTCCAACGCGATTTCGAGCTAAGTCTTTCTCGCCTGAACGAGGTTATACGGCTATGCACTTGAAGCTCGTGCACTCTCGATGTCTGGACTCGAGAAATGCATGTTCATACTGTTGATTACAATTTGGAGTTGCAGATATATTAAATTGTATGTATATACATGAAATTATGGCTTATTCTCTGCGACACAATGCATTTTTGAGTGAAATCAGTCTAAGTCTCGAGAGATCCGTCTGCGGTCTGAAGACGTCTGAACGCTCTGACGGTCACTGCGCGTCTGAATAAGCTTATTCAGACGATTTCAGACGCGACAGACGTTCAGAGCGCCAAAGGAATACTGATGAATGTCCATCGGCATAGACGATCAAAGGGCTAGTGTTAGGAACTTGAAGTGGCTGAGTCCAACCGCAAATATAAAGAAGGGGGTGGCTTACTCGTCAGATTAAAGACGGGCATTGAGCCGTCATCCAGGTTACCGCCAACGGAAGTATGCTTCACTAGTCAAGAACGTCAGCGGGATAGTGAGTCGCGACCCGTGAGCGTGTAGCGGAACTTGAAGGGAGAGTAGAGGACACGGATACTGGAGGCAAATTCATTAAGTGATAATCCGGTGCACGTAAAACATACTCCACAATTCATCGAGACGAACGATCATTTGATAGAGGTGCTACGATCTTACAGTTGATAGATGCAGGACGACAAGGAAAGGCACAAGCTGTATTTTTTTAGGGCGCTCATCGGTCGTCGCTAGCAATGTGAGCGCGGAGCACTGGCGATACGCCGTGCACGTGTGGCAGCTAGCTACTGCTTGTTTGAGATCGTGGTTCATCATGCTTGGTAGCAGTGTCCATCTAGCGTGTCGATGCGTAAGCTGACTAGTACTGTGTTTCTAAGGGCTTGTAGATACATCAGCATCAGCTGAGTGACTTCAAATCCCAAAATATGGAGTAAGTCGGGCAAGAACAAAGCCAGCGGCTCTCCGCATCGCCGCGAGTTCAATACCGCAAGTTCACGGAACGGCTCTTTGTTGTCCGGAACGACTGTGATATCAATCAAGAAATCGACAGCGCGTCACGCCGATGCATTTGACTCGGCGTCGGTACCGATAGACAATGTGCGTTGACTCCGAGTTCTCGCCAAAGCATGCCGGATAGTGATCATCGGTGAGGGATACGAGCTCTACTGCTAGTTTATGGCTGTTTCCATATCGTTAGTCCCCGCATAAGAAAATCACACACAGCGAAATGATGGCACGAGAGGGCCTCACAACTCGTCCTCCGAAGTTTCATTTCGCGTACAGCGCCGAGCTTCTGCCTAATCATGGCGGAGGACGGGGCAAGCGGGTGATGGAATATGTAGCTCCGTGCGAAGCGACAGTGTGTGATTTCCTTGAGCTGGGGCCTAACGATATGAAAACAGCTGTAAGATGAAAACTCACTCAAGCTGAGCGAGCAAGGTTGAGAGATATCGGCCGCCGCGAATGCCACGCGACGCGTGATGGTGGCGTGAGAAGCGACGCGTCGCTCGACGTGTTTGATTTCTTAGCTGCCAGGTTCAGCGGACTGTAACCAGACGCAATACCAAGTGATCCTAAGTCAAGATCGAATGAGACCGACAAGATGTAGCTGACACATGCTGTAACGGTCGATAGCTCGGGAGATACTAATTAGTTGAAGAACTCGCAGGTTGAACTCGACGCAGTCAAAGGGGGCACATCAAGGATGGACGAAGCAATTGGATAACACTTGGATATTACAAGGCTCTATAGTACTATACAAACCAAGTCCTCGTAAAAGTTCGTTAAATCAATCGCGGCACCATTGGAAGAAACCCTTTTGGCACGCACGAGAGGCGGCATTGGGCTTGGCAGTGGTGGTGGTACTGATGGGGATAAGAGACGAAATCGATGACGAGGATACACTGGAGGAGCTGGAGGGTAGGGAGATGGAAAGAGAAGAAGACGAGGAGGAGGAGGAGGAGATGGGCAAAGAGATGGAGAAGGAAGACGAGCTGGACGAGGAAGGAAGACTAGACGATTCAGACGGTAAGGAGATGGAGAACGAGGAGATAGAAGAAGAGGAGATAGACGATGAAGGAAGGCTCGATGATTCAGAAGGCAAAGAGATGGAGATAGAAGAAGATGAGATCGAGGACGATTCAGAAGGCAAAGAGATTGAGATAGAAGAAGATGAGATCGAGGACGATTCAGATGGTAAAGAGATAGAGATGGACGACGAAACAGAAGAAGACGGCAGGCTAGACGAATCGGAGGGTAAGGAGATGGAGAAAGAGTCAGACGAGGATGGGAGGATGGAAGAGTCGGACGTCAAGGAAATGGAATCAGATGAAGACGGGAGGATAGAGTCAGACGTCAATGAGATGGAGTCAGACGAGGAAGGGAGGTCGGAAGATTCGGAGATTGGGTCAGAGAAAGAGGAGAAGGACGAGAAGGATGAGAAGGAAAGGCTGTCTGACGGAGCCGGATCATCCGAGGACGAAACTGGAAGGGCAGGTCAGAGAGTGTCATATCTTTATGTGTTGATTTACTTACCCTGACGCTTCATGAAGTAGTTATCGGCACGCTTCGCGTTGCACCATTGGGTATAACCCTTAGCACAGGCGCGGGAGGCAGCATTGCCCTGCGAAGTGCTAGAGGCGGAAACCGAAGAGCTCGAGGAAGACGGGGCCGACGTAAGGGAGTTGGACGACGAGACGGAGCTGCTGGAGACAGAGCTGCTAGAGATGGAAGAGCTACTGGAGAAGGGCAGGGAGATTGAGATGCTGATACTGCTGGATGAAGACGACGGCAGGCTGCTACTGGATGATATGGAGGAGCTGGACACCGATACGGATGAGGAGACCACCGTGGACGAAGACACGGACACGGAGGAGGAGACGATGCTGGATGACGAGACCGAGACGGACGAGGAAACAATCGTCGAAGAGCTGACGCTCACTGTGGCGACGGTGAGTATAATTACAGTGGACTCAGAGGTCTACACACCACTCTGACGCTTTCCAAAATGGTTGAAGTTGGCGCTGTCCAGGTGGCTGGGATCCACGACGTTTGCGTCAGCGGACGAACCGTCATTGCCAACATTGGCCCCAACATCGACTAGGTTGCCTAAGCTCTGGTGTAAGTAACACTCACGCCGCAAGGTTTCCGAGGTACTTACCGGGATTTCTACGGACAGTGACAGCCAATGCGGCGGCAGACAGTGTGGCGCAAACGATGGACAGCCTGAGGACCACCATTTTGGCTGAGTACGACGATGTGGGTTTGTGAGGCAGTGACAAGAACTCGCACCCTTATTTATACCTTTCTTTCCTTGCTCTACTGCGTCGGTGTTCGTGCTGGCTAGCAATCATTTGCGCGACGGCGCGCATGGAGTGGAGAGCAAAACGTCACCACCAGTTGCATCATCTGCGCAGATGCGCATGTCCATCGTCACCGATTTTCCAAGGGCCACAACGGAAGTATATGAAGTGTAATGTGCGTCGTCACTGTAACCGATTCAGGTATCCCGCTCGTGGACGTTTGGTACTGCCCTAGGAGGGGTGCTCGAATTCCTCCGAGACCTAGGCCTTGTCAACCGCTTCCCACCCAGCAAGTCCTGCCACTCATCTTCCCTCACCCTCGATGTGCAGCCGTGCCACATATCTCTCCGGACTTCTTCGAAGCGCACTACTCCGGCTCCTCATAGCTTTTGGCTACCCCGCTACCGCCATCATCCGCCGCCATCGGTAGAAGCGGCTGCGCGCAATTTCAACCGGAACCGCCGCTGCTTCAAGCACGTCATGGTCGTCGGGTTTCCCAAAGAAGTAGCGATCGATCCGCCTCTTGCATCGCATTTCAATTCGGGCTACTTGCGCCATGCGGTAGTACCGCGCTGGAGGTGCTGGGTACCGCTGAGCCGAGCAAATCGCAGACGGAAACCTCGCACCACTGTGAAACGTGCCTGCGGGTGGTCCTGAACGAGCAAGATTCGACCGATCCGGCCGTCCACAGGTCTGGATAAATCGTTTTTCGACCCCGCCCGAGACGGAATCAATGCCTCAAGCGACAAATTGGACTTTCACTACCCGGAGACTGGGGGACTCCCCTTCTGGAACAGCGATGCTTCGTTAATAGCCACCCTTGACACTGTGGGGGTCCGCTTAATGGAATCCCATTGGTGTCAACGACTCGTGTATCGATCAGGGACCGATACCCATCTCGCAGCTAGTGGAATCATCGATCCATCTAAACGCTTGCAGGCTGGGAACGAATTACTTGCCCCGCTCTTTGAGCAAGAGCAAATAGCAGCGAGACTGGGAAGTGTAAGCAGCTAACAAACGATGAGACACGTTTGCTGAGCGCTCAAGGGTTTTAGACTGGCAGTCAAAATTATTATGTCTGAGTCGAATGGCTACAATGGCCAGCATTGTTCCTATGAGCCCTGAGAAGGCTCCGGCTCGTCGGTAGGATAATCCCCATAGTCCTCATCTGCATCGTGTCCAGCATTGCGATCATCCGACGGTGAACTATAACCATCATCGCCATCCCACTGGTCCTTTCCCTTTTCGTCATCATCCGAGCCCCTCCCAGAACCCTCTCCGTCCACAGGCTTGGCAGAGTGGTGAGCATCCGGTGACGAATGATGTGTCTGGTCGTCGCTGCCGCTATCCCAATCGCTGTCATCGCCTCCATCCGCCTCTGTCGAATTATTTCCATGACTCGGCTTGTATGTACCCTGTGATGGATGGCCGTGAGGGGCGACATGGTCGTGGTGATCGTTGGGCTTGCTTGTAGGGAGAGATGGTACGGCCGGTAGCGGGCGAGAGGGCGGAACGCCGGAATCGGGCACCGCGGTGGCAATAGTACTGTCCACTCCCGTAATATTTAGGGCGGCAGCATTGTCTTTGCAAGCGGTGAGTGTGGCCCTCTCAGTGTCGGGACTGGCAGCCAGGCCTGTAGAGAGGTGTTTAAGTAAATGCAATACATACTTGGAACGAAAGGCTACATACCAGCATTCACGAGAGGGAAAGCGTTCGTGAGTGTAGTAAACGCGACCAGCGCGGTCATGATGGCATTCAACGCGATCATGTTGATGAGGGATTGCAGAGTAGAGTATGGATGAAGTGGTAAAGCGTCGAAGTTACTGGCCTCCACTTGTACAGCTCGTCCTTCATTTATGCTGTGCTTGACTTTGTTGTTGTTGTTAACGCGGGTAGTATGTGGGCGGTGAGCTCATCCCGTACTGCGGGCCGACTATCCACATTAGGCCGAATCCCGACGGAAGATGTATTGGGCGCCTAGATGTCGGGAGATCAGTGTGGCGTCGCCCTGTTACACCAGGTTAAAGCGCTAATTGACAAACTACGTAGAGGAGTCTTTGCTTATAGTGCATCTGCTTTACACGAGATAGTAGCACAAAAAATATCACACATAACACCTCAGTATAACTTGTAGCAGGAAACTGTTCCTGCGTGCACCGCGCCGGGATGCCCGCCCAAACCCAAATTTGGATGTGGATCGTCGGCCCGACAGCGGGACGGGCGGCTTTGTGGCGAGGCGTCTAATCAGTGGCCACAGCGACAAGCAACAAAGCTGAGAGTGTCATGTCGGTGTCGGGGTGACCCAGCACGGACACCGTCCATTACCGAGCTAATCCCGTACTACGCATAGCACTTGAAGCTGAGGACGACCGCCTCGGATGGTACGAGTTGGCTACCGCCGCCGCCGCCTTGGGTCGCACTAGCGCTGCGATCGCGGCTGTATTCTGGAACCCGCCCCTGCCAATGCTAAGAAACACAGCCCAAGACATTGACTCGTCTGGGGAAAACCGGCGTCCATGTGGCAAGGAGGACAGGGGTGGTATGTTTTTGGTAAACGTTCCCTCGACAAATCGAATACTTCCGCGAAATAGGAGGACGAATCAACTAGGTATAAATGCAGAGAGATTCTACTCACCGAATTCCACACCTTGTCGATCCAAAAACCATTCAACATGGTGTTGCTACGATCACTCATTATTCCTGCCGCTTTCACGGCCGCTGCGGTGGCCATCACAATCCGTCGTGACAATGTCGGTGAGTACTTGCTGATTTAAACCGCGACAGTGCATACTCACCTTCAAATTAGATAACGTCGACGACGCTATTCTTGAACAAAGAGATCCAATCCTTGCCAATGTCGGTCTTGCTGGTGATGAGGGGCGCATCTACGTTGGACAGGAGGGTCCAGTCATTGGTAGATTCGCTAAGCGGATCGGTAAGTAACCTGTCGTCGTTGAATTGAATTGTACTCATTGGACTACAGTGAGCAGCACGATTACGCCTGCGCCGTATTCCTCCACCAGCACCGCGTTTGCCACGGCCGCGTCCCAAGGCAATGCTTTCGGAAGGCGTGGTCTCAAGTACTGGTTCAAGCGTCAGGGTAAGTCATCATATTCTGAGAAAGTAATACGCGACTCATAACAATTTCTTGTGTCACTACAATAGGTGGATCATCCTCAGATTCTTCCTCGTCTTCTGACGACGCTTCATCTTCGTCAGATGCGGATTCTAGCTCGTCTGCGGACCCTTCTTCGTCTTCGGACGCGCCGTCCAGCTCTGACGATGCATCCAGCTCTTCCGAGGATCCCGCATCCAGCTCTTCCGCAGACCCATCCTCGTCGTCAGACGCGCCGTCTAGCTCTGACGATCCTGCATCAAGCTCGTCAGCGGACCCATCGTCATCTTCAGATGCGCCGTCTAGCTCTGACGATCCCGCGTCGAGCTCTTCTGCGGACCCGTCATCGTCATCAGACGCACCGTCCAGCTCTGACGACCCTGCATCGAGCTCGTCGGCGGACCCATCATCGTCCTCGGACGCGCCTTCTAGCTCCGATGATCCAGCTTCCAGCTCTTCTGCGGACCCGTCGTCGTCGTCCGATGCACCGTCCAGCTCCGATGACCCTGCGTCGAGTTCGTCGGCAGACCCCTCATCGTCATCGGACACGCCATCGAGCTCCTCTGAAGATCCGGCGTCGAGTTCTTCTGCGGACCCATCTTCGTCGTCAGACGCACCGTCCAGCTCTGACGACCCTGCATCGAGCTCGTCGGCGGACCCATCTTCGTCTTCAGACGCTCCGTCCAGCTCCGACGATCCGGCGTCGAGCTCCTCTGCAGACCCGTCATCGTCGTCAGACGCACCGTCCAGCTCCGACGATCCTGCATCCAGCTCGTCCGCAGACCCTTCGTCGTCGTCAGACGCGCCGTCTAGCTCTGACGATCCTGCGTCGAGTTCCTCTGCGGACCCATCTTCGTCCTCAGACGCGCCGTCCAGCTCTGACGATCCGGCGTCGAGCTCCTCTGCGGACCCGTCCTCGTCGTCGGACGCACCGTCCAGCTCCGACGATCCTGCATCCAGCTCGTCCGCAGACCCTTCGTCATCGTCAGACGCACCGTCCAGCTCTGACGACCCGGCGTCGAGCTCCTCTGCAGACCCGTCATCGTCGTCAGACGCACCGTCCAGCTCCGACGATCCTGCATCCAGCTCGTCTGCAGACCCTTCGTCGTCGTCAGACGCGCCGTCTAGCTCTGACGATCCTGCGTCGAGTTCCTCTGCGGACCCGTCCTCGTCGTCGGACGCACCGTCCAGCTCCGACGATCCTGCATCCAGTTCGTCCGCAGACCCTTCGTCATCGTCAGACGCACCGTCCAGCTCTGACGACCCGGCGTCGAGCTCCTCTGCAGACCCATCGTCGTCGTCGGATGAGCCATCAAGCTCTGACGATCCTGCAAGCTCGTCGGCGGATTCATCTTCGTCTTCAGACGCGCCGTCCAGCTCCGACGATCCTGCATCCAGCTCGTCGGCAGACCCGTCATCGTCTTCGGACACACCGTCCAGTTCTGACGACCCCGGATCTAGTTCATCAGAGGATCCAGCATCGTCCTCAGATGACCCTGCATCTAGCTCATCTGCAGACCCATCCTCCTCCTCGGATCCCGCGAGCTCTTCCTCCGCAGACCCCTCTTCGTCTTCGGACCCTCCCTCGTCGTCCGCAGAGCCGGGATCTAGCTCGTCCATAGTTTCCTCAACCTCCGCTCCTCCCTCGTCATCCTCCGATCCTGCGTCATCTTCTTCGGCAGATCCTGAGTCGAGCTCATCCGCGGATCCCTCGTCGTCGTCTGATGCGCCCTCGAGCTCTGATGACCCTGCCTCCAGCTCTTCTGCTGATCCGTCATCGAGCTCTGACGATCCCGCCTCGAGTTCGGACGATCCTGGATCTAGCTCCTCTGCAGACCCGTCGTCTTCGTCAGACGCGCCGTCTAGCTCTGAAGATCCTGCCTCGAGTTCGTCGGCGGATCCTTCGTCGTCATCAGACGCACCATCGAGCTCTTCTGCGGACCCATCTT
>SWBT01000090.1:0-161820 GCA_005298045.1 Pleurotus ostreatoroseus
ATCAGCCAATTAGGCGCCCAAATAACGAATGGCTGGATTCACGGGCGCTTAATATATCCGGGAAATGATATATCAATACTATGACTAGTAAGTCAATAATGATATATCATTTATAATACTAATACTGGTGGTTGCGTGGGTGTAAGTAACTCCACGACGCTGCCAACTTGGTCTTGGAACCAGCCGCTGCCCACCTGTGACCGAGCCGGAAAGGAGCGAAGATGTATGTAGAAGCAGTGAAGGTAAGAAATTCCGTCAATTCATCCAGAGAGACGCCTACACTATCTGGCGTCACTTCCCCCGGCGTGTTCCATGCTCCTGCTGAGGCCTGGGGCTTGAGGGCTTCTCTCTTCTCTCCCTAGGACAATGGGTCTCCGGAATGGAGGAAAACAAAACAAGATTCGAACCGTCATCATCAATACCTCGTGCATCCATCATCGCGGCTTACAGCCATATTCTGTTCCGTTGGACTGCTGCCGGACTGTTGCAACTGGACTCGCCACATGGGACGTTCAAATTTCGGTAGCTTGTCTCTACATTACTTGTCTGCGAGGTCATCAAGGGTCATTGATATCCGCTGAGACCGCGTCGGAGCGTTTCTGATTCATCAACACGGCATCCTAGATTGAAACCGGTTGACAGGGAAGTGCGAAGCGGTAAGGTTCTCCGCCTTCAATTGCGTATTGTATATCGTGTCGGCACGCGCACGTCTCGGGGTGACGGGCCGGTGTGGTTGCACTGTGAATCATTGTATGGTACAGCCTTGAAGGTACCACATCTAATACCATGCAATCAGCAACGACATCTGCCCCTTCCTATTCTGAAAGACATGGCCCGCTTGGACGAAACTGACTTTCAAGTGGAACGAGCAGCCGTTACAATGCATTGCCAAAGCTGAATAGAAATAATGTTGGACTTATTAGTATTCTATGTCACTTCATCAGGGTACAGTCTAGATCTACGGGTGAATGAGTTGATTCATAAACGGATGAATAAACGGGTCGATGGGAAGATGGACAAACGGATAGATGGATGGATGGATCATCAGTCAAAAAAGATAGATGGGATTCGCAATAGTATGATTCAGGTGGACATTTCCTCATGCGGAAGGGAAGCCAGTTCAGGGGGGTCTGGGAGCACGGTTTGTTTGCACAACAGTTATGATCACATCGAGCTTTCTCAGGTAAGACGGTATCTATGCAAACGCATGGTGTTGATGTACTAATTATACACATTGGAGCTGGGCATGAATGCTACGACTTGCGCCATCGACAGCCAAACCTGATGAACTAAGAGTTAACAATGCACAAAGTCACCTAGTAGATGTACTTACGTTGTAAAGTATGTAAGACATTCTATCGGACTCCTTGGAACGCAGAATGAGATACCGTGCAGTAAGCGTAAACCCTAATCCCAACAAGACAATGCAGTACAGAGGCCCATTTTTCCAATAAAGACAGAGAAAAATAGACCAAACCGGTAGACAGATGGCCATGATGATACGACTGGCCCAAGGAAAGACCAGCGGAAGAGTACGCCGGCCTTGAACGCGATCGCCTTCAACATCCTCAAAGTCTTGGGAGTGAATGGTGGTAAGGACGATTAGGGAGCTTAACAATTGAGCATACACGATACGATGGCTCAAGGAGCACCGCTCTGTATGAGTAATCAGCAATATTCTTTTTAACTGATTGCCAACGCACCGCAAGCTACATATGTTGCGCCCAAGTTGAATGCTGCATACCCAAGGGCATTACATACATTCCTCGTAAACCAATGAGAATCGAAGAACAGCTCGTTGTGCAAGAGGATGCCGATGGAAAGCGCAAGGGATGGCCAAGATGCGCCATTGTATAGAGAGGAAAGTGCAAGGCATGCGGGAAGGAGCGACCATCGTAAGCGGAGCATTATGGTAAGCGATATTCGTTTAGCGGGAAGAGGTCGCCACGGCTTGTTGTTGAGGTCTTCGCCTTCGCTCAAGCTCTGATTGGAGATGCAGAACTGCAGCAAATGAAGCCAGACCCAACCGATCGTATGTGGAAGTCGGCGGTACTTCATGGGGCTAGGAGCTGCGACGGTACCAAATATTGTCTGGAATGCGACGACAATTAGTAGAACTAAGCACTTTTTCAATCGGGTACTCACGATGGGAATTAAAATTGTTTTCATATCTGACTTAGTGAACAAGAAGAAAGTGTACAGGATACTAGGTATGCCGGTAAAGATGAAGAGCATATTGACGACAAGGTAGGCCCGTACGACGTGGACGATGTCCGCCACAGCGACGCGAATTTTTCCTGTGTGGAACATCGTGGGTCGAGAATATGTGATTAGTATAGCATCTTTATCTTTGTATTCGACGAGAGTTCCTCTGCACTGCGAAGAAACTTCATGCCGTTTCGTCAGTTTCAGGGATGCGCGCGCAGGCGCATGGCCCAATGTATTCTTGTGAAATGGCCCATGATGAATTCATGAGCATATGGCTGATGTTACTGATTTGTACCGAGTGTAGACGATGCGCTTGCTTTGATGGAGTCTTCACGTCAAACCGGTCAACATGGAGGATGGAAGATAGACACTTCGGATGCTGAATTCAATTGCATGCGCTCAAGCGCTTCTGTGACATCGGCAAATCCCGAATTTGGCCCACCTCCGGAATTCGTGCACAACACCGACCTCGTTCAGATCTATTCAGTACTGACTCTCAGATGCTGTTCATGCACATGCGTCTTCATGTAGACGTAAGATTTGGCAGCCTTCGATACCCATGAAACTCTTGCTGCCATCTTGATATCACTGGGGGCACGCTGCACAGTTCAGGACCGTCGGGCCATGTACTTTCCGATGCCCTGTATCGTTGTTGTCCAATCTATTGAACGCTGGTCACAGCCCCGCTATTTCAGCTTTAGGATAACATCTTCAACTAAATAACGCATGTCTCCATCGTCCTAAAAGCTGGCGCATAGGGCTAACTCGTGTCTAATACGCCTCGCGCTCGCACTCAAGCTTGATACACTGGTGTCCAGACCCGACTACAGGACTCTTCCAGAATGTCAAATTCTACGTCGCCCCTTCTGCCTCCTGCGATTCAAGAGATCGACTCGCTTGTTATTGGCGTGTACGCTGATATCATAGTAGAAGAGTATACGACTCGTAAGGCATCTGTGATATGCCAGTATCTATAGCTAAAACTTTTCGGCACAGTCAGCTCGTTCGTCGTACTCGTCTGGGAGTACATGATCACATTCGATGACGAGGTAAGGTACCCAGTCAACACGTTTAATATTGCTTTATTTATTCGTTCTCTAGTGCAAATACTTTTGGGTGCGTCCATTCATATACACCTTACGAGAGCATTTAAAATTCATGGCTTGACCAGAATTCTCCGTTCTCGCTTACGAGCTTTCTGTACTTCTTTGTGAGCCATATTTGCTGACTTGTGCCTGATACTATACTTACACTCGTATAGAACCGCTACGGTAACATTATTTTTCGTTTCGTGAACACCCTATGTACGTGAAGCTACGATCTTCAAGTCGGGATATTTGAACTGAGTATCGTGCAGTGTGGTTACTACCTGATAAATCCTTCAAGGTAAGCAATGCTCAGGCATAGTTTGATTGAGTCTGGGCTCATCTATCGTTTACAGACGTACGTATAGCAAATGATACCAGGTGGCGAAGTGGATTACTGATCAGCTCGCCTTTTCTCTATGTAGATGTAAGACTTTTTTCTTTCAGTACTTTTACCGTCTAAACGTATGATGCTTAGGTTACTACTTCGTTAAATATGTGATAACGGGAACGTGTACGTGCCAATTCGTTGTGATATGCTATAACGCACGGTACTAACTAAACCTAGCAACGATGTCATTGTTTGTGGCAGAGTTGGTTCTTATTTTGCGTATCTGGGCTATTTATGGGAAGAGCACGAAGATTCTCATTGTTACAACGGCTTTATGGCTTTGCGCATCGGCTGCGTCCTCGGCAGTTCTGGCTGTGCAATCAGAGCATGCGTACGGTATGATCGGTTCATACAAAAATATCTTGTTTTGCCTTGGCTGACAGACCCATTAGGGACCAACGAACCGCTTCCAGGATTGTTCTTCTGCGTTGTGACTGCGCCCATCAATACTTTGTACGCGTACTGGTAAGAAAGCCACTCGGTTTAACTGAACCCAGCCCTTACCTCTTTGCAACCCCAGGATTCCGACTGTCGTGTTCGAGGGCTTTGCGTTCATTCTAGTCGGATATAAAGCTTTCATGCACGCACGAGAGCTGTCCGACACGAAGGGCATCACCAGGAAGTCTATTATGAACATAGTCTTCCGGGACTCGCTCGAATACGTGATTGTGTAAGTCTCCGAAGAACATATCAGGATACAAAATCTGACTCAACAACAGCATGTTCTGTGCCGCACTTGCAAACGCTATGCTCTATCGTTTTGGTCGGGTACGTATCAGATCATCTCATGACTCTATCCGCATGGTCCTGATTGATATGATACAATTGTAAACGACAGCCTGGGTTATACAGCATGGCGCAGGGACCGACAATAGCCCTGTTTTCCATACTTGTGACCCGGATGTTGACGAACCTTCGTAAAGCAGGGGATCGCTCCTCCGGTTATACTACTCGTTCAGTGACCAAAGAAATGACCTCCCTTCGTTTCGCGGCCAGACACCATCTGAAAAAAGCCCACTTACATGTATAGTACATAATAGTTCTAACATAGCTATCTTCAACTACTATCAACTATCTGCTACTATTATTCACTATGATTCACTATTTTCAACTATTCTCTGCTATTTTCAACTATTTCTTGCTATTAATAGTCACAAATAGTTGGAAATAGTGATGAATAGCAGAGAATAGTGAAGGATAGTGCAAGATAGCTAATGGTAGTAAAGCATAGTTGATAAGAGTGAAGTATAGTCCTCTTGGTCCTATTCGACCAAGTGGGCTTTTTCCAGATGACGACGAGGAAGCCAACGGCCCTGTTCAAATTCACTCCCAGGCTATAACGACAACAAGCATGGCTATAGAGGAATTGGAGCTTCAGGACATGAGGCGCGATGCTGTCTGAGAACGGCTGTCAGAATCGATTAGACAGCCAACTATGCGCCGCGGAAGAAATATTTCTCATGTATTGTGTGTACAGATTGCAGTGACTATTATTTATAGATCACGTTGTTCAACAGTGAAACGTCCGATACTCGAGACTTTATTATGCACCATTGGTGCACTATTTGGACCGGTCCTCGAGCTAGAGATACAATATGTAATCGGACCTCCACGTACGCTGTTAGTTACTTCCGCCGCGTGAATGCATCACTAGCGATACTATAGTAAGCACACCCCGGCATACTGGAAACTTTACAGACTGCGGGCGCATATGATCATTGCGCCGAATACATGAATCGACCTTCAGGCCTTAGGCCTTAGGGCTTTGTTCATGATGTGCCTTACAACTGTAGCCGATTGGACAATGTGTCAGGGGTCAGAGACTCAGAGCACGGGCTCAACGATCCCCTTTCTAGATTGACGGGATACCATAATGCCAGCTTGTTTCAGTGCGATAGATGCAAGTGGTACCGGTGGAAGATCTCGGTGTGTACGATTCGGTTTGCAGCGCATCCTAGGCGTCCTGTCAAGGACATATACATGGAATCGAGATCTATGGAAGACAGATAGAAATATTGTTTAACTTGCGCATCGCACACATAGGATAAAATAAGATGGTAAGCGACATTATTCCTATCCCTTTGAGACCAGAATTGCCATACATGAGTGGAGAATTGTAGTCGATGGAGTAGTCAACATAACCATAGCCAAAACAGATCTTTGACGCCGATGACTATCCGTCACAGAGTTCCTGATTGAAGAATGTAGCCTCGTGCAACTAGGACAGATATCAGATATTGAAGGACGAATAGCGCGGCACTGCCTTCTCATCCATTCTCACCGCGCCCAAGGCTTCGAGATGGGTCTCCTCAACCACGATGCGGCTTCCGTAAAAACTTCCGCATGGCCTTCTGTAACGTTATTAGGTCAGCCTATTGCCATGACAGAACTTACTTTAAGACGGGACGTATCAGGTAGCTGAAAGGACACCTACCGTTCTCGTAACGAGAAGGCCCCTAGAAAAATGATCATAATGAGTGCGAGCAATGAAAAAGACAATGCGATAAGGGAAGGACAGAAAGGGCTCAAATACTGACCATTTCTTCTAGGCGATATCCTTCTGATTTATATTGTAATCCAGGGTACCGAGCAGCGTCACCCAATCCGATGCTCAGCCTGAATTGATCCAAATGGTATCTCCAACCCGTAGGCACAGGGTAGTACCATGGGTGGTATCGTTGTCTAGGACAAGTGAGTATCGTGCAAACACAGCACGTCAGGCACAACACGGGTACACTTACCTATGAGTATGGAGCCGAAAAAGGCCATCCGTATCAACGCTAGAGGGTATGTCGTCTAACTTAACAACACCATGTGGACGAAACCGAGGTAGGAGCATGTACTTCACAATCCAAGCTCTTGTGTTGAATATGATGGCTATCACTGTCTTGTACACCGCGGGAGGCCTGGGTAGCCTGTGAATCACGTACGAGGATAATCAATAGGCAACGCTTGTGGAGAGTTGGGCGATACACGAACATCATCGCCTCGCGAAGACGATCATCCAGTAAGGCAATTGCGAGGTTCTTGACGACTGAACGCATGCCGATGTTAGGCAATCTAGTACACATCAGTTCAATCGCTCTCTCCGCAAGTTTGTGGCTGTATTCCGTTGGTACCATGTGCCTCGTTTCATAATCCTGTATGCAGGTCACCCCCATTAGTGCGCGGCATTAGTCGTAAGATCCTACCATGTCAAACTCACCAAGCTCCAATCCTCGAGCTCCTGCAAGGTCTCCGGTATGTTCTCGATCTTCATTCGCCGACCAATCTCTTTCCACATGATGAACAGACACTGAAGATTGTTATACACGGAGCATAGCAGGAGACGATGTAAGACATCAGTAAGACATCTTTGATGCAGCAGCATCAGCGTACCTGGCATTCCTCCTCGCTGTATGCACGCCAGTCGTATCTCTCGACAAATCGCTGAGAACCCTCTCGTCAGTAAGATGCAAAGAGATATTCTTTAAGCTTGTACTCACGATTGGTTCGAATATGAAGAGAGATAATGTGTAGAGCATGTCCTCGTTTGACTGCATGGGCCGGGTGTGCATCTTTATATGTCATTGTGAGGGAATTACTCACGATATGGTAACGTCTGTGAAGCCAATTGACACGTGCGAGCGCAATAGGGCCTCGAGGGTCCTCATTTGTTTCATCCCCCAGAGGAAACATAATAAAGGTTGAGATCAAGATCGCAGTCTGTAATATCGCGTCATGACTGGGATAGCACTACAAGGAGGTAACATACGTCTACAGAGCGTTTGCTCATGTTATGACTTGATAAGGTCATCTGTCCCGTCTGGGTCAGCAGACGTGCGACGGTTGGCTGTAGTAGAATCAAAGTGAGTTATATTTCAGTACTACGATCAGTGTTCTCTCGCACTTACTATACCATATGTTTTAAACAGAGCTATAGATGCACCTAAGCGTGACAAAAACGGCATGTCATAAAGCAAACCAGCGTGAGCTAGTTTCTGGGCTTCGGCAGGTGTGAGGCGCCCTTTGGCTTTGAGAGTCTGAAAACGGGCTTGAACCTCATGCAGATAATGATGTCGGAGATATCGAACGACGAGGAGGTATGCTGGAAGAATCATCACCAGTGAACCTATCACAATGGAAGCCATTGCTGAATCCTGAGTGCGACAAGGTGAAGACGACGAGGGTCAAGGGTTGACGGCGACAGCAAGGCTTGAGTTCAAATGTACTTGGAGCATGGCGGACCGAAGGTGTTCTCATCATCAAGGTGATGCACATGGATCCTGTGTCATGATACGACGTATCCTAGATGAGCTAGCAACTCACGGAAGACCAACGTATGGCAGCTTCCTCGGGGTGTTGCGCAACCCATACAACTTTGGCGCTGTCTGAGTTGAATGCAGACACGTCGGTCGTTAGTTCAAACTCCGCTATTTCTTAACCGGTTCGTCCTTTCGACTCATTTATCACGTACATGCACTGATATTTCATCTCCATCTCCATACACGGATCCATACTCTGAAGCATATGTTTTTCTTTCAGATAATACTACATTCGATCGATGCGAAGCGCTTCTCAGATGGAGTTATGATATATATATGAGGAGCCTAACGTTCGTTGTGAGGTATTGTAATAGGCTCAAGCAAGGTTCCTCAATGACCTCCTCTCTATCTCTAGACCAAGTCGTTGCTTGTATCCTTATATCATGCATTGTCTGTGTAGCCGTTGTCTATCCTGATCGCTGTGTTGGCGTCAGTAGTCGCTCCGATCTTCCAGGACCGAAAGGATTGCCTTTCATCGGGAATCTATTTCACGTATGGCCTTATCGACGTCATATGATTACTTGGATGAAGAAGCAAACCCATATCTACGGAAAGCTTTTCACGTTCAATATTCCCGTATGGGGTCGCACAATTGTCATCAATCGGCCTGAATGGCTGGCTCACGTTAAGAAAAGTACGTCTCACTGTCATATTCGATTGCGCTCCAAAGTTCAATACTAACCTAGTCGTGTAGGTGACGTGGTTGGGTATACTCGCGGCTCAGTCTCCCTGGACGTCTTTGGACAATTCCCTGGGGTCAAAACGCCTGTAGCGTCCGAAGGAGCAGAATGGCGAAACGCTCGAAGGACTATCCAGTGAGCTATGTCATTTCATAATATGTCCCGCTTCTTGACTATTTTTCTAGGCCCATATTTGCACACAAGAACTTCCACAATAGCGTAATGACGGCTATGAATGAGGTTTGTATCTAACCCTTCTGAACTTCGGGGTCATCTGAGAGGAGACCCGTAGATCGTCATGGTCACGCGCAAGTTGCTCAATAAAGTTGCCGACAAGCACGAACCGCTTGACTTTCCCAGTACGTTGCTGATAACGCATATTCGAATGCAAGTTCACTTGCAAATAGACTTGGCCGGTCGCATTGCCCTATCCATATTCTTCAGATCTTCGTTCAGCTTCGATGCGAAAATTCTGCGGGAGGATATATCATGTTTGTCGGAGCTAGACCCGTTTACCATTCTAAACGAGTTAAGCACGATTTCTTCTGAGTGAGTCTGCCATACCTTATCACGCCAACCTTTGACACTGAATATACTACGACAGCCGTCTATTCAATCCATACTGGAGGTTCACTGGTTGGGTATGTTTCCGAACCGGGTTTCCTATCAATGCCTCTTGAATTCAAGATCTACCACAGCTTGATGGCTCGAATTACCGATTCAGGAAAAGGATCCGACAAGTCTGGAAAATAATCGAACAATTGATCGAATGGTGCACTGAGACTAAAGATACCAAGATTAGCAATGACGAAACCGATTTCATCACATCATTCTTACAGAGTCCATCGAGCAAAGATAAACTATTTGTTCGCAATATCATGGTGACGATGCTTTTCGCGGAAAGAGACAACACTTCGTCGTCTTTGGCGTGGTCTCTCTACGAGTTGACTCGTCATCGGGAATGGCTGCAGCGTATGCGCGAGGAGGCTGTGGCACTAGGCACGGTGGGACAGGTCCCGGACTATAGCAACATCAACGTGCGTCACACACTACGAGCTTATCTCTACTATACTTACAGCATAACTAGTCGTATAATGTGCACCTCGCCGTCTTCTATGAGACGATCAGGTTGTGGCCCGGTCTCCCTAAGAACGCACGCTACGCCATCCAGGATGACGTGTTACCAGCAATACCCGAGCAGGGCCTTCCTGAAGTGCGCGTAGAGAAAGGATCATACGTTTTGTGGTCCGATCGTTTGATTATGCGAGACAAAACCGTGAGTACTCGCGTGTTGGGTTTCGACTAGGAAAGCACAACTAACACGCTGCATATGCACCAGGTATGGGGCCCCGATGCAGACAAGTTTAATCCCGCGCGTCATCTGACCGCCGATGGAACGCTGATTAAACCGTCTGGTCAAAACTTCCTGTCATTCGGTGCAGGACCGCGCTACTGGTGAGCGCATCGGCTGTGGCTTGTGGACTTGAATAACGATCTTCACCTAGCCCTGCGGCGCAACTCGTACAATACGAATGGGTCGCTATATGGTCGGGCCTTCTCCCATACTTCGATTTCGAGGCGATGGATACCACCAAAGATATACACGCAGATGAAAATCTAACCACTGCTATGACTTCTCCGTTCTACGTCCGTGTCCGAAAGTTGGTCACTGAAGATATCTAGTCGATTACATCCGTCACACTCTGTTCTTCTGTGTAAATATATCTACGAAATATGCTGCATGTAAATACTTATACCTCAGGCATGCACGGACACATGTTCGCTACCAATGGGACAAGTCGGTTAGTCAGCGGGAGACGATGTATCCTCAAGCGCCGACACTGCAGACTCAACCACGAACCTCATGAGCCATATGCCTTCTCATCGAAAAAGTCGTTCATATTCACATTCGCGTGAGGAATCATTGCCCCGCGAACACTCGAGAGACCGTGATCGCTCTAGTTCTCACTCTAGGGAAAGATCGGTCAATCTTCCCAACAATGCCCTAGAGATTTCTGAGTCGGACTACTTTCTACGGAGTGACGAGTTCAGAGTTTGGCTGAAGGACGAGAAACACAAGGTTCGAATTCTTTGCATTCTGGTATATCATCCGTGATACCTGATCTCCTGCAAGTATCTCGACGAACTCTCAGGTGACAAGTCCCGAAAGTTAGTAGCTTGCTGTACACGCACTGTCATAACTGAGAAATTGAGTCAGGTACTTTCGCAAGTTTGTAAAGGTATTGACATGAAGCTCCTATTACTCTCGATGCTTACAAGTTGTCAGGCGTGGAATCGAGGAAAACTTCCCAGTACGCTGTGCCGCTTGTTATGTATGGCTTTCACTGATACACTGATGCTAGGGACGCTGTACTACGGAGTGGAGACCCAAGCAGCTAGTAGCCAGACAGGCTACAAGTGGTCGTTCGCGACGAAGACATCCAAAGCAGACAATGACGCATTGTGTATGGCCCGTGAGGAGGTCGGCGCAGCAACATACAATCGCTCTCGAAGCGACGTTATGCCCCTTCCAAGCGCCCGTGGAAGTGGAAGGATGCAAGGACCGACACTTCCTAGTCAGTCGGATCTCGTTATGGTTCGCGAGGATGCGGAAGCCCAACGTTCCACTGAGCGAGACCTAAAGCGCAAGCGGGAGCGGAAGGAGGTGAAAGAGAGACTTGAGGATGTAGTAGGGCCTAAGGAAGTTGGGAGGGAAGGCATGTTGGAGAAGAAACGTGCGAGACGGGAGGCGGACAAGAGTTATAGAGAAAAGGGAGACGATGGATTCGATATGGACGACTCCACCCTCATGGGTGGCGGCGATAGTTTCCAAGAGCGGTGAGTTGTTTAACGGAAGTCTTTGTTACTCACGCTAAATTTCAACTACGTATCAGGATTGCGCGTAGGGATGCTGCTAGGAAGCGAATGGAAGACAAGAGGTTTACAGGGAGAGAGGATCGGGATGCTGCAGCTAGGGAGCGTGCCGACGCACTTCGACAGAAGGACAAGGCGACCATGGACATGTTCATGCAGATGGCCAAGCAGAAGTTTGGTTGACAGTAACACTACCTCACTCCTATCTACTTCTATGCTTTCTGATGAGCTATCAAGACCATAATCTAAGCTTAGCAGCGTCGTCCATGCATTTGTGCGCTTGAGACTCGGGCATCTCGGGAGCCCAGTAGTTGCCAAATTTGGAAAAGTAGTAGTCCTACAACGAATTGACATTCAGCTGTTTTACATGAGGAGCAATCCGTTTACTATCTTGCATATTATCTCATAACGACTAGATATGAAGAAAATGTCTGGTTCGAGAGTAACTCATTAAATCGGGAAACATCATAGGGTCCAAATCTGATTGGTGTCTCCGGAAGTGCACTGCCAGGTCTGTACCTGGTTATTATTTGTCAACACGCCATTCGTAAGATCGAGGCAGAGGCCTATATTAGATGTCGTTAGTCTCGTCGTTGTGTGCCAAGATATATACAGTCTGACAGACCTTGGCCTTCCAGAGCAATACGCTCATCGTCAGTGTAGTACCACTGCTGGGCAGCGAGGCCAGCGTAGCATTGCCAGATCTTCATACCCTGTCCGTTTGAAGGTTCTTGATATGTCAAAAGCATTTAGGATACGGCTCAATTGATTAGATGATGCGGAGTATAACGTACCGGCGGAACTCGCATCGACACAGAAACTCGTGCCATTGAGCTGGATCTTCGTACTTCCCGGAGAGATCAGCCACTCCTGAGCGGGCGTCCCATTACAATCATAGCTGGTGTTCGCGTAAGAAGTTGGTCAAGTCTTCATAGCACAATCACTCACATTTGCACGGGTGTCCCGTTCGAAACGTAATCCGCACGAATGTCGAGACACTTCGCAGTGTTGCCATTAGGATGAATGGTAGAAGGGAGAGGAATCCCCGGTGGGCGCGCTGCACTCAACGTCCACACCTGGTTATCGTTATTAGCTGTGCAAGCCCAGCTTTGTACTTGGTTCCCGTTGGTCAACACTCCGTTTGTGAGGTCGAGGCATTGGCCCTGGTTCTCCACTGCAATTCGGTTATCGTCTGTATAGTACCATTGCTGCGCGGGGAGGTTGTCGAAGCATTGCCAGATCTTCATCCCGACCCCGCTCGCAGGATCTAGATATTACTAGGTAAAACGAATCAGTCAATATAAAATACCGTACGTACTGCTTCCGGCGTCGAGGCAGAAGTTCGTGCTTGCAAGATGGATCTTCGTGTTGCCCCGTTGAATGTTCCATCTTTGAGCAGGCGTTCCGTTACAATCGTAGCTGAATTGTATGTATCCTCAGCATCCATGGTAGCTCGTGGTAATATCGTTCAAACTCACATTTGCACAGCCGTCCCATCTTGTAGAGCATCTCCGCGGACATCAAGACATTTGTCTACCTCATCTAGTCCCGGATGGATTTCCCACGTCTGTGGCTGCCCAGGGAAGACGCCCGAAGGGCAGAAACTGTGAAAGTTCGTCGTGTAAGAGTAGGTTAAAGGACATACGAGACGACGTACACGATGTCGAAAATCAGGTTTGAGAACAGACACTCAAACAGAGGTGGGGAGGGTGCATGTGCACCCGGAGGTGAGAAGGCCGTAGGAGGGGATGTGAAGGCATCAACGCAGTTTACGTCTTCGCAGTCCGCTGTGCCACAGAAACCCTCTCTCTATTATGTGGGTTATGTGTGAGTCCGGTAAGATGAAGCAGTCTTACGATGTGCAAACCTGAGGCCCATTTCTCGCTGTGATGGAGACACCAGTGTTGAAATGTTCGACGTCTTTCACGACATAGTAATATCCAGACTTCGTAATTTTAGTAATTGTGAGTAACAAGAGCGTCTCAGGCATACCTCAAGGAAGAAGCCAGCTCTTGTAGCGGAACCGTCCTGCGCGCCGCCGTTGGCGTCCGTGTAGAAAAAGCCTGCATTGGGACCAAGGAATTTGGTGGTACTCTGACCTTGCCGCAGATAGCTGTCGTAGCTACCCGCTATGTAGAGGTTGATGTCAGAGGGACAGTTATTATGTACAACATACTGGGTGAGGTTCTGTCCAAGGACGCTGACCGTCGCTAGCAGCGAGAGAAATAAGGACTTCATCTGTGATCGCGGATACGTTGAATGAGTCGCCTGCAGCCCGATTCCTTTATATACCTGCTCTTCGCCAAGGATTGAAGCGACGACGGGCTGTGATCCGTACCAGTAATGGTCACCAGGGATGCCCCCAGCGACCTTTCTCGGCGAGCTCAGGCCGTCTTGCCTACCTGTGCCATTGAATAGGCCGCGAAGACATTGATGACGAAGTCTAGAGTACTTGAATAGTGTCAATGAGGATGCTACAAGTAGCGCGGCGAGGTGTAGACTCACCAAGGAGAGCTCTGGTTCGACAGAACCAACAACAAGTTCCGCGTTGCAGAACTAGAGCGTGACGTAAGTAACCCAAGACCTTGACTTACGCTTCTCTCAATTGAATTCAAGCTTCAGGAACGTGATGGAAATTCAGGCTGGCGACTCGAGATTTTGGCTCGCTCAGCTTTGAATAGCTAGCCATGTGAGTTGTGCCTGATCGATCTCTCGCAGTCCATCAAAGTAGGGGTCGCTAGCCTTGTGAAGGCCTCATGTATTGAGCGATCTAACATAGAGCAGCATTATAAGTAAGTCACAGTATAACGTTAACGTGCGTTAACAAATCTTAGAGCAACGACGATGGCACCCATCCTATCTCGAAGAGCGTATACCCGCTCTCATCCGCCCTTCCCACGCCATCGTGCTTGCCCATCCGGCGTGCACTCAATATCGCCAGCTCCATCGCATCATGATCCCCCATGACATAGGCCTCTGCGCTATCCTGGGTAGACAAGCGAGGGAAGACTGCCTCGACAGTGCTACCCATCCCTTCATGCCTTCCTGTGGAGCGAACGGGAATGATGAGCCAGAAGATGCCATGCTTCTTGTGAACGCAAGTGTCTTTGATGCTTGGACGAATGAGTAACTGCTCAACGCATTCTTTGATCCATTTCGCGTGCTCAGGATGGTAGATCACATCCGCAGCGAGGATAATGTCGAAGGGTTCATGGAGGGGTGCGTCAAGTTCCGGCTTTTGCCAGTCCAAAGGAGTGACGGCGATAGACGTTTCACAGGAAATAGGGAAGTTGGTCGCCACATTCGCTTGTAAATTCCGTAGAACCGAGGGATGATAATCCGTGGCGACTATCTCAGGGCTGAGGGACTGGAGAAGTTTTCCGGCGGCGATGCTTAGCAGACCAGTGCCAGCACCGAGCTCAAGAATACGCAACTTCTTTCCGTGTCTGGATGAAGAAAGCCCAAATGTGTCCGGCGCCATGCACATCTGTTCTGCGAGGATGATCGAGCTTCCCCAGCTTTGCAAGCCGACTGAGGTGTGGTCCTCAGTGAGCAGAGGTGCATCATTGAGTTCGACCTCCACAGGACTGCCTTGCGAGTGAAATGCGCGTGGAAAGGAGAAAGTCCGCGTGACGGCAACCTCTTCGTCCTCGCCTGCGAACGAGGCCAATAGGGAAGCGGCATCATCGACAAGCCGGGCGCGTTTATCTTCCTCTTCCGGAAGGGCGGGATCATAAACCCATGTATCGGAGCGCGCGACGAAGGCGGTGAGCCAGCGGATGGTGAAGTCGCGTTCGAGGGCATCTGAGCGGAGGATGTCGAGGTCATGGATATCCTCGTCTTCGTCTTCTGAGCCGTCCTCTTCGGCAGAGGCGTAACCGGAATCCGGGACGGATATGTCGTGGATCTTGTGGCCTGGGACCGCTCTGGACGAAGCGGATAAGTCCAGCAACGCGCGGGATCTGTATATCGCGTGCAGATTGAGCAGTGCCTGTTCTATCTGGTTTGTGGAACATCTATGAAGGCGCGAGGGCGGCGGAAGACTGGAGGTAGGGGGAATGGGACAGGACGAACGTGCCATCGTCGAATGTCTATGCAAAGTCTACAATGAATCCAGAGTCTACTTTTCTATAGAGAATTTGCGTGTCTGAAAAGACGTCTAGAATAATTATGGCTGTGATGGGTTGTAGCACCGTCTAGAGGGTATATTCTAGCGAGCAGAGCCGGGAAAGCGAGGGATAGCAGTGAGAATGAGAGCAAATTGAGGGATGTGACCGACTGTACGACAACCAAGGGTAACGAGGGCCACCCTTGGTTGTCACTGCGGGATGATAGGCATTTTGAAAGGGAGTGGGTGGTGGTCGGGAGCAAGAGAGCAAGCTCTCAAAATTCTGCGCCCGAGCTTTTGATTTCGGTCGCCCACGTGCGCTCATTTCGGAAGCGAGGTTTAACGCCCAAGCTTTCGACCCGCGGTCGTCTTCATCGTCGACTCATCTCGTGTTTGCCTGCAAGAATGTCTCGTAATATCACAATCACATATGACTTGAACCCACCACAAGGTGTCAACGTGGATGGAATAGCTCGTAGCCGGACGTTATCTCTCCCGGTATCCCAGGCCGCAGAAGGGGAGAACGCGAACAAGCGGTATTATGACGGCCTCCGGACGGCGATAGCGCAAGCAAAAGATTCTGTCGGAGAGGAATTGACAGCATGGAGAGATGCCGTGGGCACTCTGGAGCAAGCGAAAGAACCGAAAATATCCATGACAGAGGAGGACGAGGAGGACGAGGAGGATGAGGAGGCAGAACGCGAGCAGTGATCCTATAACGGTACGATTAGATCTCATATCTCGGAATTTCGAACTCATACTTTTCGTATGTAGCACCGTGTCACGCTTATCTCATCTGACATTCGGTGTATGAGTGTGGAACAAGGACGTAAAGTATGAGAAGTAGAGATACATGAGTCCGGTCATTTGCTCATGACGAAAGCACCTTCTTCTCCTTGCCCCTTGGTCTTTCACGCACAACAAACTTGTTGCTGTTCTTCGGACCCTTAGGACCTGGCTTGCGAGTACGCTTGCCCTTCGTCAGCCATCCCCAGACTGAGCGTGGATCCTTGTTTCCCTTTGATTTTCCACGGCCTCCTCCGTGAGGATGATCGCACCTGCAAAACAAATGTAAGAAATCGATAGTGAGAACCCAGGTAATACTAACCTGTTCATCGCCATACCACGGACGTGAGGGCGACGACCAAGCCAGCGGCTTCGCCCAGCCTTACCCAAACTCCTGCTCTGCCAGTTTGCGTTGCTCACTTTGCCAATAGTCGCCACACAGTCCTGTAAGACCTTGCGAACTTCACCGCTCTGCAACCGAACATGCGAGTACTTTCCTCCACGCTCATGCTCGATGACTTGTGCGAATGTGCCGGCAGAACGAACGAGAAGAGCACGTCCTTCGGGCTTGAGCGTAACGTTGTGTACGACCGTTCCGGTGGGGATGAGACGCAATGGGAGGACATTGCCTGGTCTGAGGGTGAGGCTACGCAGCATTCCGAGCGCAAGTGACTCCGTTGAAGTCGTCTGTGAAGCTCCCTCTTCCTTCGGGGCCTCAAGCTGGCTACCCCGCACATCCTTCGAATCCACGAACCCTGGAACCAAACCCTCAGGAATTCCCTTTCTGAAACTCTCCACTACTTGTCCTGCGCGAAGACCCTCGGGCGCGATAATGTAGCTGTAGGCCTGCTTTACTTTCGGGTTGCGGTTCTTGATGAGCGCGATGTGCGCCGAGCGTCCCGGGTCGTACTCGATACGTACGACATCGCATGCGCCAGGCTCATTGCGGAAGAAATCGACGAGGCGAATACGTTGTTTGTGGCCGCCTCCACGGAATCGAATAGTTATCCGGCCGTGGCCATTACGACCACCCTTCCTGCGCAAGGGTGCTGTGAGGTCCCGGAGGGGGCGACCCTGATAGAGATGGGGTGAGAGGGGAAGTTTGAAGTGGCGCAACCCAGGGGTCACAGGCTTCTTAGTCTTGAAAAGCCCAACCACAGCTTTGTCTCCAGCATCGCTCTTCGGGATGGATACCTCTGTCGCGAAAGTGCGCGAGAAAGCCGCCGCGCGAGGAAGGGTTGTAGCAGAGGAAGATGAAAGAGTGCTGAGAGATGCAAGACTGTTACGAAGCAGGCTAGCTCCGCATCGCCGTGCAAACATGAGGACCCGAGCTCGACAACGGGTCAGACGTTGGTGAACACGATGAGCGCGGGCGTTCCGAGTTGAAGGTAGGCAGGTCGTTGTTTGTCCCGAACAAACAAACGCGTTCCTCTCTTGCACTCTACCGCGACCATGGTCAGGCTTGAACTCGTTCATTAAGGGATAACACTGAATGGTATGCATAACAGGCTGCACAAATCACGACCTCGACGTCCGAGCTGCGCGACATCACAAAAATGGAACGGATTGGTACGTCCATTGATGAGAATTGCTTGTCTAACCAACTAATTAGTGGTTCGTATATAGGTGCGCATTCGCACATCCGTGGCCTCGGTCTGGACGACCGGTTAGAGCCGCGGGGCAACTCTCAGGGCATGGTCGGACAGGCCAAGGCCCGTAAAGCAGCGGGTATGATCCTGAAGATGGTGCAGGAGGGGCGCATCGCGGGCCGAGCTATGCTCTTTGCGGGCCCACCATCAACTGGGAAGACCGCTATTGCTATGGGTGAGTACCAAATGTCATTTCTGTATTTCAATATGACCAATACAATGTTCGGCATACGTTAGGCATGGCACAGACCCTCGGCCCTGACGTCCCGTTCACCATGATCGCTGCAAGCGAAGTTTTCTCATTGTCAATGTCCAAGACGGAAGCTCTCACACAGGCATTCCGGAGAAGCATAGGTGTGAGAATCAAGGAGGAGACAGAGATCATTGAGGGAGAGGTCGTTGAGATGCAGATTGACAGAAGTCTTACCGGGGTGCGTTATCGTCGAAACTCCTCCAGCAATGGCACATTAATCGAGACTATGGTTATAGGCTACAAAAACCGGTAAACTGACCATTAAGACAACGGATATGGAGACCATATATGACCTGGGGACGAAGATGATTGACGCTTTAGCAAAAGAGAAGGTGACCGCGGGCGATGTCATCTCCATCGACAAGACCTCAGGCAAGGTCTCAAAACTCGGCCGATCGTTTGCACGGTCCAGAGACTACGATGCAATGGGCGCGGACGTGAGTTTTGGGCGTTCGGTTCAAGCGCATGTGCTCACAGTCATTTCAGACAAAATTTGTACAATGCCCAGAAGGCGAAATCCAAAAACGCAAGGAGGTTGTCCACACCGTCTCCCTTCACGAAATCGACGTCATCAACAGCCGAACGCAAGGTTTCCTTGCCCTCTTTGCCGGCGACACGGGTGAAATAAAGCCAGAGCTGCGCAATCAGATTAACACCAAAGTTGCGGAGTGGCGGGAAGAGGGCAAGGCGGAAATAATCCCTGGGGTGAGGTCCATATATGCTCGCGCCACGTTCAAGCGCTGACCTTATTTTAGGTGCTGTTCATCGACGAAGTACACATGCTGGACATTGAGTGCTTCTCGTTCCTCAACCGCGCATTAGAAAACGAACTCGCACCGCTTGTAATTATGGCATCAAATCGCGGCATGGCGAGGATACGGGGCACCAAATTCCGCAGTCCGCATGGCTTGCCGGTCGACCTGCTTGATCGTGTGCTTATTGTCAGCACGAAGCCGTACGAGCCAGAAGATATAGCTCAAATTATCAAAATAAGGTGCGTATTGTAGACAAGATGGGAGCGGTAAACTAACGCGTATTTGTGCAGATGCGAAGAGGAGGACGTAACACTTACCGACGACGCTCTCACCGTCTTGACTAACATGGCCCGGGATACCACACTCCGGTATGCGCTCAACATGATATCCACCGCCCAAATGCTTGCCCGGAAGCGAAAGTCCGACAAGGTCGAAGTGGAAGATCTCCGGCGAAGCTACGCGTACTTCTTCGACGAGAAGCGTAGCGTCGAGTGGCTGAAAGAACAGCAAGGCTCACTTGTGTTCGAGGAGATAGGAGGGGAAGAGGCCCGGGATGCGATGGACCTGAGCTGAGCACCGTCCTAGCGAGACGAGGCTGGCCGTTTCACCGAGACCGCACCGAAAGCGGACCGCTCTGTACTTGTGCGTATTACCGTCCGGCCCCGTTATCGTGTCTTCCGCTACTGACAGGTTTTTGCGAAGTTTGTATTCTTGTCTCGTCTAGATCTGCACCGCATTGAATACCATTGTATATCTTGGTGTCGAGATGTGTCTTCGTCTGATGTATTACCCATTCCACGGGCTCGGGTTGGTAACACATCGGTCTCTGTCGCTCATTCCATATTGGCGGGTCGTTTGGGCCATTAAACGCGTCAAATTGGTGGCGTGGAGATCGAATTGCTTAGGGTATAGAGCATGTCTCATCCATGGGTAAGTGTGTTTATCAATGCAATGCTCACCTTTCTCAGGGTCGCGGGCACGTCCTCGACAATACCCGTCGTCCTAACGCCGAACAGAAAGTCACAGTGCAAATCACCAAGAGATGGAGAACGGTGGAACCCACCTATCGCGCCTTATATGGGCTTTTTCTCCCTCGTCAAGCTACTCGGTGATATGTCTATTTCACCGTCTCGGATGCGTCGCAGATGTGCTATCTTTGACGATGAAGCCCTCGACCGCCGTGCAAGCTTCAGCGCGACCCCATGTGCCATGCTGCCAGTAGAAGACAAGGAGATAGTCAGCCGTGCGCGTTGCCCACATGATCTGGGGAGGAGGACGCGATCGGACGACAACGACCTCTCAACTGGGCTTTTATGTCCCACCATCTTAAGATTTCGTGCCGGTGCGTCATCGCTCTGGCCGCCTTGGGAGCTCTTCTCACCTGCCTGTCCCAGCCGTCTCCGTCGATGATCTCGCCGAAACGCCTGTTGTGGGCAACCTTCGCATGAGAAATGCTTCCTCGAGGCGGGTATAAGGTCGCTTCCATGGCCGTGGGCAGGGAACCGGCATCCACTTGCATGGGACCCAAGATCTCGACAGGTTTCCCCGCGCAGTGTAATGGCAAGGTTAAATGTCGCTGATGGCCCTGGGCTTGGTGCGCACCGCACTAGCGTTCGCTGCGAAGTGGCGACGAGGATTACCCAGGTTTCTTACTCACTCCTCCTGGCCCCTCGCAGACGCACGACGTCACGCGAGGACTCCTCTTGACTTCGCTCCGACGGTTCCTGTCGGCACGCCGCGTGCGCCTCTGTTCGCCGTATGTCCGATACAGGCGTAGCGCATGCTACCTCCAGCTGTGGGTCTGTTCTGTTCGCCTTGAACTATACATGCATCACTCCGGTCAGGGCCAGGACTTCTTGGAGATGGCCATGAACGTGGAGAATATGAAGTGGAAGCGCCACAGGACACAGCCCGGCCCGCAGCACTGCTTGTTATATATCACGGTTCGAAAACATATCTGCGTCCCCAAGTTCCGCAGACTACCCGAGCCTCAACCAGAGTATTATCCGAGACTCCCTTCTTGCTCCAGATGGTGCGTCGCTCTGCAGTGCTCCCTCACCGCCACTGACGTACAGCGACAATCCCATGCAGAATTACGCCATCAAGAAAGACCAAGAGAGACCTAGTAAAGTCAATATGCGTACCAAAATCGGTGCGGCATTCAAATCGGTGAATGAGGACGGTTATCGAGTACGGACTCTCCGTCGCTGATCAGATTTCTTGCATATTTTAGCGACGCCAACCCGACTTCGCGGAGGGGAAGCTGATTGTTCCATCGACTCTCGAATCAGAGTGCAGCACTCTTGTGCGTTCATATGTCTTTCGCTGTTTCTCTAGATCTGACCTCGATCGATAGGTAGACTACGGCGACGATTACCTCGCATCTAACCCGGATTATGGCGACCTCGAGGTACGTCTATCGCCTTAGATACGTTGTCATAGAGCTGACACGAACCAGGACGAAATCGACGACGACATGCTTCTAGATTCCAGCAATAGCGCATGGAGACGAAGAGCCCAGGCTTCGCGCCGTCCGTCAAAAAGCCCAAAATATTCCGCGAACCACGCTCAGGTTCGTACCAGTTTCGATCGTCATCACTGAGTCCAACCTCGATCTCATCATGTAGAATCACAGATGCTAGATGACGATGACATGTCGTGGAACATCCCGAAGTCTAACAAGGCATCGATGCCTACCCGCATCTTTCACGCATTAGCGGGCCAGTAACAAGTCACTTGTCTACGTGGTCATCTTGTCTCGTATTTATCTCATATTGGATTTGTCTGCTTGTTGTACACCTAAACTCATTGAATTTGACTGCTTATACATGGACATGGTAGAGTCAAGGTGTGAATACACTATCATACAGTGTGTTTCTATCGTCAGAGAGGATGGTAGTCATTGCGCGTTGTTGCATTGACGGGTTCAAGGTGCTAGAATCTCTTCCTTCCATTGATACTCTTCGTCGCCGGTCCTTGTGAAGAGCGTGCGTCTGTTAGGTTTCTCCCCGAGCTGGACCCAGTCTATCTGCATCGGCTCAATGAGTACCATCGCGAAGTTCGCCAGGGCATCGTGCCATTTCTTCTTATCTTCCTCGTCTTTTGCTTCTTCCAGAGACAGCACTTCGCGACTCCATCCCTTCGGTACATCGTAGGACGCGATAATACTTCCGGGTGCGACAGGCCTGTACCAGGTTGCCTTCATCGCCGGGCGCATTGCGTCAAACACCTCCCTGCGCTTCTGCTCAAAATCAAAAGGCGCGTCTCCGCTGTTGGGCGAGTCCGACTCGGCAGCACCTGACGCCTTCAAAAACGACAATGCGCGGCTCTGAGATGTAGAAGATAACGCGTCGGCGTAATGGTGATGGTCGGGACCGGGTACGATGAAAGCACGGCCGGATACACGAAACTGATCCATTGAACCTTCCATCCACCAAGCAATTTCCACTTCCGAATTGGAAAGCATTTGTTGCACCTTGGGAGCGCGCACATCGGTGGATGTGATCAAGAAAGGCACCTGGGATGCGCCCTTAGGCGTGACAAAACCGCGATGAATCTGCGTGCGGACGTGAGGGCGGTTTTGGGCATCTATAGTAGCAACCTGATATGCTAAAAATATAGAATACGACAGATGAGATCGCGTTGACCATAAATGATCCCTCGAATCTTGGAAAAGACATACCCACTTTGCCCTTGTTCTCCGGAACACTGAGGGCAGTGGTGATAGCTGTGAGCCAACGGGGTGGAGCCATTGCAAGCCAATCTGTGGGATATTATGAGAGAATTGGTACACGACGATTGATTGCTGATACTTGATGATCTGTGCAGCTGTGCTCGTGGTTGGATCCAAAGAGCGAATCGCTAGTTCAGACATGAGATACTGGTATAAGCGCGCGAACAGACCGCCGGTCTTGGTCATGTTTGAGCTCGAGCCGTGAGTTATATCTGCGGCATAAATTTAGTCAATGTCAGGTCAGCTTCTAGTGACTTATATTATGCCCTGGTCGTCATCTTCCTATAAATTGTTGCCGACATACCACATGCGAATTCAATTCAGACCAGGTTAAGCGCTTTCTCGGCTTTTGCCGATCTCACTGTCTCCCGCGACTGGCGACGTTGTGCCTGCTTTCAACCTGATTTAACAGTCAAAACCATATATCTTCCGGATGTTGCTGTAACAACATCTGTCATGACTCAATCTCGCAGCAGACAAAAATTCTCCATCAAGTTTGGTCATCAGTCTGGTTTTTGACATACGTGTCTGTTCTGTTCACTTGTCCTTGAGGCGAACATGATTCAGTACGTATGTTAGTGGTTTATATTACTCGCTAGATGCATCTGACCGTAACTAAGATATGTGCTCTGAGCTGTGTGCTCTTCTCGACCTGCTATGCTGTCGTACTGGAAAATCCAAGGTGCGATTCAGTCGAGCCAGTGGCTTAAGCATAATGCGCTAGCAGGGCCCTTGGCCAAGCGTGCTTCGCACTTCAGCCAACAGACCCGGACCCCTGGTTTGGACAAATCCACGCCACATTCAACCCTGGGTCTCTTGTGCTAGACGTTTCCCGGAGGCTATAGATTTTTTGGCGATGGCAGTGCATCACCCCTAACGTGATCTGTGGCGTATGACAAGGCCTGCATTCGGTTGAAAACGCGTTTCCAAGCTCCCAATTCCGTCTGTGCGGTTCCTATCTCATACAGGCCCTCAAGTACCTGCTGAGAATGTATGTCTGTAGAATCCCTCACGACATACCGCACTTGTTGATCTGTATTGGCACAGAGCCCCAAGAAAAGGTTGCTACTATAAGCGCTATTGGGCTATTGCACAACTGATACCCAGGCTCAAACCTTTCATTCTTTAGGTTGGGTGGGACACAGCTTCAACAGAACGACATCTGTCAATTCTACGTCTTACACTATGCTCACTGCTCTCGTGTTATTCGTAGTAACAAAGTACCGCGAACTTGCGGTCCTCTGACAGAGGACTACCCGCTTTCCGTTGGCCAATCTGAGATGGCTAATCTGAGATATGGATATCCGGACTTCAAGGTACCCACTCTTAAGGGACTTGCTTCTCACACCGACTGACCGGTGACAGTAATCACAGATGAAGTTCCGCGCCCGGAAGCTACTCATAACCAGCATGTAAGGCCAAACGCGATGCAAGGTCCAAGTACATGCGCGCTGGTCAGCGCAATGTCAGCTGTGCATTTAAGCACCGTAGATTTACCTCTGTCCTATGTTAATGCACGTATGTGTTTTTCACAACTTTCCAGGACGCTAACTTAGTAATATTCAGTGGATATTGGCAAACGCTCCAGAGGTGCCGCAATAGGCCTACTCTTTTACGATCATCGTGCGTTCCTTCTATGTATCTTCAATAACATGCTCTCATGGCCTAGATCCAGTCACTAATCTAGACAGAGAAGTCCGTTTCTGGGTGCTAATTAGCAGAATATCGTTCTGACTTTGAAGGTCCTGGCTATAGGTTCAGCTGGTCTGGACAGGGTCTAAACGTCGTCCCGGATTTTTTCTCTACATAATTGTAGGCGACTTTAAAACGACAAAGCCTAATAGCTGACTGTTGGCAGAACCGGCTATTTGCGTTCTCGTACTATGTTTGGGATACCAGTACGTGAACTACATCTCCAGATCCCTGAATTCATCTCGACATCTTCTAGTACCATTAACGCCTGAAGGCACTAATACTTCCTTAGTGAGTGGTTCCGTATGATGAATAACATATTTTTACGATATTCTACAACTCGATTGAAAGAAGTGAGTCAATAGCTAGATAAATATAGAACGCTACTGATTTCGGTCAAGTTGCGCAATATTTTTGGCCTGCGATGGAATTGTGTAAGTCCAAGCTTCGACACGTATAACAACTCTCCTGACGCTGCTACTGCACCAGCACTTTAATTGCTACTTTGCTAGTCCAAAGTAAGTACCCGAGTAATTTTATATGATTTATTAGAATTTGTTTCACTTTTTGCACTCCAGTTATCCTGCAGCTACGAGTACGCCCTCATTTACTATAGTCACGTATACAGCGGACTCACTTACCGACAGATATACGCTCTTTATGCGCGTAGTCGAAAGATATTGACGATTTTACTATTTCTTTGCGCGATAGAAGTCGCGGCGATGACAGTCCTCGTAGCGATTACTCTGGGCTATCTTAAAGGTGTGTATCTATCCACTCCCAATATGCTCAGGTTGGCAGACACTAAATAACGTACTGTCTTGTCAGACCTTTCTATACCATCCACAAATACAGGATGTGCCTATGAAGGCCTCATTAAACTATCCGCATTGTTCTGGCTGCCCGGTCTCGTTGTTGAGCCCATACTTTTCGCGTTGGTAGCGTATAAAGCGTGGGGAAGCGACGTGTTTCTTGTCACAAGAATGGCACGTGAGAGGTACGTTCGGTGCTTTTTCATCGAACTGAGTTCTGAAAGACTTGATGTAGCTTGGTGTACTTCTTGACGTCAGTATCCCACCAATAATGACCCATTGCCTACACTCTGACGTGTTGGGTGCTTTGTTAGAATATTTGCTGAACTGATCTTGAGCACCTGGATATGGGCCTTCGCTCCCCAGTACATCAATGTCGTCAACCCGTGAGTTATTCTTATTCAGTCTCCGTCTATGGCCTCGTACTGACAGCAACAGGTGGTCCGCCGCCCTTCCTTCTTTGCTAGGAAGCAGACTCCTTCTACGTATGCGAGAAGCCGCTGAACGGCGACGAGATGGGTCTTACATTTTGGAGGCATTCGACGATCCCAAGCTACCTATATCGAACTAAGCCCGCGAGGATATTAGATGGCCAGCTACGATCGGTCCACATGGCGTTAAACTTGTGGCATGTCACGACTTCTGCATAATAACATCTGTACTTATTGACATAGTGATCGCCGCAGTTTGACGCTGTCAGATAACTTTCGGCTGCCCTGCTGGCAATGCTCCAAGGATCTGCATGTCGCACTCGCACTCCTGTACAGACTTTTGGTCGTAGAGTAAGATGATCGGTGGCCCCTAAAGTTGAACGTGCACACTTCCCCTTCCGAACTTGGTGAGCGGAGCTGCTGCAACGCGCGTAATTTGATTCCGCGACGCTTGATTTGTAAGACTACGACGAGGGTCTGGAAAGGCCACCTCAGCGACGGCATCCACTCAGTAAGAGTTGGCTGAATCAGCAAAGGCCTAGAGGAAACGTGAGAGGCGCGCTGCACATCCGCTAGCCGACGTCCTGCGGAGAGATCCAGAGACTGCTGCACAGCAAGCGCTCAGTTTCGTACTCACCTCTACACGACCACTACCCACGGAGCATAATGACGAAGACGACGAACAAATCGTCTGGGAAGGACCAGTCTAATGGAGATCAGCCTAAGCCACGGCGCAGACCTGGCAGAGTCCCTGTGTCTTGTGCCGAGTGTCGGCGGTGAGCTGCTACAAGCTACTCCTTCCAACTACCGGGACTACTAACGGGTAACGTACGTGAGTTAGCCTCAAACTAAGATGCGATAGAAAAGTGTGTACTGCAGCCCTCAGAACGATCTTATGCTGATGTCTGTGTCTCGCAGATTCCTTGCGAAACATGCGTGAAGAGGGGCTGCTCTGCTATATGTCCAGAAGGTGCGCCCGTTGCTCCCATCATTCAAGGCTAACGTTGACTTTGCGTCTGCGGAAAAGGCTCATTGACAACGGGCAACAAAATGAATCGGTACGCATGCATCTCTGAGATTCAGGAACCTTCCTCATGACAGCTGTCCAGGCTTGCCTTCGCCGACGCGGAAGAGCTTCAGAAGAAAGTGGAAAGGATGAGAGCTCGGATAGGCTCACTCGAAGATGCTCTACGTGCATTACAATCCTCCGTTTCCGACGATCCGCATCCTCTGCTTCTGACAAACGGGTCTGCAATGGACACAACAAATGACGCACAGGTCAGCGGACCGTCAAGTGATCCGAGTCCCATACCTGGCCCACCTCTCACGCGGGAAGATGAGGAATTCTTGGACGCTTTTGGTGAGTTCATTGACTTATTCTGCCTACACTCTATTCGTTACGTTGGTCCCAGGTACGCTCACCCTTGGTCTGCGTGGTGAATCAAGGTTCTTCGGACAAACATCAAGATCTGAGGTATGTTGACGGCCGGTGTTCGGCAAATACGGCATACCTGACTATTCACCTATTTTGACTAGTATTTGATTCATGTGAGCAGACCAAGTTTATGACCATACACGGCACAACATAGCTGAACAAAAATCAGGCTCCTCGATCTCAAGAGATGAACGCAATGGGATGTTCGTACACAAACTTTCCACGATTCAGCCCTGAGCTCTACGAAGAGGCTCTCAAAGGTTTCGATACGGGCTGTGCGAACACAGAATTGAAGCGACAAGTTCTGCAGATGCTCCCTTCATTGTCTAATGCATGCCGCTTATGCGAAATATTTCTCGAGTACGGAGAGTATATGTGAGTTCGCACTTGCCTCTGTCGCCACACATTTTGTCGCTTACTTGGGCTGTAGCTGGTATCCTATACCTCGTGCACAGCTTTTCGACGAGATCCTGAGCGTAATCTATCGCTCTTTTCCGTACAAGTAAGATCACTGGTCATGACTTAGTCCGTCAGTTTTCTAAACTTACATCCATAGCCCCGGAAACGAAGAGTGCTGTCTCGTGTCCTCTCATGCTGCATCCGTACTGTTCATGGTGTTCGCCCTCGCCTCACTCTTTGACCCCGAACAGCCCCCGAACTCTTTGGCCTCCCGAGAATACTTCATGCTTGCACGCATCTGCCTGCGATTTGCTCCTCCTGCACGAGATACAACGCTTTGGGCAATACAATCAATAGTAAGTACATATCGTTTTCTGTGGGGCAGCAGACTGATACGTCGTCAGATTTATATGGCACAATTTATGGAAATGTCCGATCGGGAAGCCGCTCATTCTGTTTCGCATGCCGCCTGGGTCCTCATGGGTTTTGCATGCAAACTGGGAAACAGCGTGAGTGCAAAGCCAAGCATCTCACATTCTTGCTTGTGCTTATTCTCTATTCCGATAACCCCAGATCGGCCTCCGTAGGTTTTCTTATCGTGTCTACGAGGCCTTTAATTTCTGACAAATATATCAGATGTCAGTAGCTGCCGATGGCGATTAGGTGAAGAGGCCGGTGAGCGACGCTCTCGAGTGTTTTGGCAATTGTTCCTGCAGGATGCCTGGATCGTACGTGTAGGCACTCTCGTTCCATTACCCACACTAACAGCAGTTCAGAGCTTTGGCTTCGGTCGACCTCCTTGTCTATCATTAGCCTTCGTCGACTGCCCGTTCCCGAAAGATCCTGAAGAGTCTACAGACGTAGAAGGACACAAAGATTGGGGATGTATGTTCTTTTCTCACGCCCGCATCGCAGCGTCGTTGACATCTATCCTCCAGTCCACCCCTGGACTTGGCAGTATACCAAGCTCCTACACCAAGTCATGACGACTGCGTTTGCTGCCAAGACTCCTCAATATTCCACCGTGCTTGAGCTTGACCGCAAGATCCGAGACTTCCCAGTGCCTTGGCGTCTGCGTATCAAGTGCGGCCTTGCTGAAGAGTCGGAACCTACGAAGGCGATACACATCCAGCGCTGGCTTGTCATGTCCTGCAAAGAGTCGAGTGAGTTGTGTCCTCAGTCCATCGTCTATTACTTTTTGCTACCTATCTTGGGGTGCGGGTTACTGATATAGTTGTTTGCCCATATAGCGCTCTTGAATTTGCATAGGCCATATTTCGCGCAAGCTCTCAATGAGATGCCCCAGGATCTGCTTAGACATCGCTATGGCCCCTCGGTCATGGCCATTTATCGATCGGCGTGGCGACTAATTGAAGGTGTTAGAGAAACGCATAAGAAGGTCCCACATGTAGTGGAGAGGCTAGGTCTTCCATGGTCGCAGTCTCTGTCCGCTGCTGTAAGTTCACGTCTATATTCAGTCCCCTGCACCCGGCTCATCCTACGGAAACGACCTTATAGATTGTGATGTGTCTCTTGGTCACGCGAGCACCGACTTCCTCGCTAGCACCTGCCTCGCTTCACGAGCTAGACCGTCTTTGCGAACTCTTTGAACAAATAGGCGACAAAGCTCAGACGACGGCCAATAACTTGGTGGGTCCACCGAGGGCGCCCGCTACTACCCTCAGTTTGCTGACATTCTCGACATCACTTAGGAGGTAGTCCAAAAGCTACGTAGGCTTGCTCATGAGGCGTCGAGCAAATCAGACCCGGTAGACCGAGCTGCGCCGGCCTCTACCGAGCTTGATCGTATTGGTGGCAAGACGCATCTAATTTCGCCTGGATCAATGCCCGTTTGCTCCGCCCCATCTCCCTCGTCGTCGTCAAGCCCATCTGCCAACTCGCCGTCAAATTCGATGACAACGTCGTCGTCCTCAGCAGTTGCTACGCCCGCATACGAAACGTTTTCCAGCCCTTGTATGTCAGGTGTCGGTGTTCCGCAGGACCAGATCCATCCGACAATCATATCCGACATGCGCACCTTCGAGAGCTTCACGCCTCCTGGTGGCGTCGGTACCCCGCCAGTGCCTATCGCCCAAGAGTTCAACTTTGACCTATCAAAGGCGTTCCCGTTACCCCAAGAGACGCAGCAGACTCAAGAGTTGTCCAATTTCCAGGACATTCAGAACTATTTCGACGATGCCTTCTTCACACCCGCCGCAACAACAGCAGCAGGAGCATCAGCGACGACGGCGACAACGGCGTCCGCAGTTGCTGGCTCCTTGCCGGCATTCTTGACGCAACCGGACATCGCTCCTGAACTGGATACGTTGCCTCCGCAGGGAGGCAATGCCTCTTTGCCAGTGTTGGACGCGACGTGGCAGTCATTCGTCGAACAGTTAGGATTCTAGCCCTTTTAGAGCAGTGGTGTACACCTATATCTCTACTGTATATTGGTTATTGTATCTGAATAGTGTCTTCATAGTATTTGCATGTTTCCTCCTGTCGATTATAGCTTTACCGTCGTACTCACTCGTGTTCACGATACGTGATCTCCCGAATCTGAGTCCGTATAACATGAGCTCAGCGGAGTCTCAACAGAGCTTACATAAAGTTACTTTTTTGGTAACTTTCCCTAACGTGCGTCCCCTAAGCGCTTGGTGGCTCACTTCCGCGTGCGTGCGACAATGTAACTTCCTCTAACATCTCACTTCCTTCGCCATGGCTGCTCATCGTCATGGGTCTACTATCCTCTTTTTTGCCACGGCTGTTCTAGAGCGCGGCGACAACACTGTCTCCACGGACAACACTCAACACTGCGGACGTCACTAATGTCTTCGACGCACGCATTACGGTCGACCGTGCAGTTATCTCTGTCGTCATCAAGACCTCTGAGCCAGCCTCTTTCGACTACCTTGTCCGGTACAAAGCTTGTATTTATATATACATGTCTAAGGCAATGAGAAATGCCCTTCAAATATATGCTTCCACAGAACTAGGACAGCTCAACGGCGAACAAGTCTCTGTGCAGCCCGACTCGGTATCGTGTATCTCATCTGCAGTTTAGACGGAACTTGCTACTGGGCTGTAAGTTTATTTGCATAGAGAAGGTTCATAGGCTATATGCTTGTGGTATGAAACTCACGGCTCGATATCAGTCACTCCGATGAGATACCCCTTGCATATAATGCATACCGAGTTCCTGCAGCTGGACATTGCGCCAGGGCTTCGTAGCATGTCGTGGCTGATGGTTACCAGCTGCCAATAGTCTCAAACATTATCATAGCATCCCGTAACATGTACTACCTTTCTCTAACTTCCAGTAACTTTCGCTAACTTTCTGCAACTTCTGCAAACTTTCCTTAACTTTCGCTAACTTCCTCTAACTTTCGCTAACTTCCCTTAACTTCCGCTTACTTTCGACCATAGAAAGGACTCCCTGAGCCTTTCTCTCACATTTCTAAGCCATTGCTAACATCCAGGGCCGTAGACAAGTGTTATAGTAAGTGCTACTATAGCTATAGAAGCGAAATAACAACACCGTGATCGTTTCGGGCTCGTTGGATTGTGCCAAACAAAGATAATATCAGGCCAGACAGGCCCATTAGGAGAATGGAGCAAATCACTAGCTCCCGTCTGCGACAGTCGTCAGCTCAAGCCTTGCACGCATCTCTATCGAAGCATTGTTGCACTCAGTAACTCTGAGCGACTTTCACAGTCGCGGAGGCTAATGTAAAGTCATCGAGGGTAACACAGAGAAAGTTGACACTATTATTTGTGTACCGCTACGCGACTTCGACACCATTCATGATGTGCACGCTGGCCGAAACGGCCTCCGGTCCGCACCACATAGACTGCCCACTATACGGTCGAACCTGCGGGCTCCCTCATCCTAGTATACACCCGAAAAGATAAAATAGGGCCCGTCAGGAGTGGACTGCATGCGAACGTGAAAGAAAGTTAACGGAAGTCAGAGAAATCGGGACGACGAGGACGGTGCACGACCTAACTGTGAGAAGAAGCGCGCGACCTCACGGACGGGGTTCGGTGATGCCGGTGGACCTCCTACCCCATTGAGTTATGCTTCTGGAGGGTCTACAACGGTCGTATACAGCGCACGTTAGAGGAAGTGAACAAACTTCCATTAACTTTCATGGCTGGGGCGCACGCTAACGTGCACGTTAACGTGGACAAATTAACTTCCCCTCACAAAAGTTAGCGGAAGTTAACTTTGTATGAGGGAAGTTAGCGCCGGAAGTTACTTTCTTAACCGTCGTCTCAACAGGATCAAAAAATACTGTCACGGACGCACGTGCGTGCGCGTACCGTGTCGTCACAGGCGCGGCTCCGCTGGCAGCGGTTTGCTCCTTGAACGGTATCGTCGACGGCGAGCAGGTTCGAATTTCCTCCCTATCTTATGCCGCGCCTATTGTATCCTGGTTATATCGCTGTTTCACTTTGATTGTTGTTTCATAGCTCGTTGTTCACTGTAATCTCTGCCATGGGTTATATATCTCGGCCTGCACTAGAGAACTTGAAGAAGTACTCCTATAAAGGAGTTGATAAGTAAGATCTTCATATGCGCGCAACGTCATTTCTAAGCTGTATCTATGCAGATCACTTCTCTCGCGATTCGTACTTCAGCCGTATTGGACATGGCTCGTTACACTATGGCCTAAGTGGGTCGCTCCGAACGTAGTGAGTGCGGCAGTCTTCATGACAGTAGAATTGCCCTAACCACCGATAAGATCACTCTGACAGGGCTGTGCTTGGTCCTCTTGAATTTTGTAACGTTGTTATACTATGATCCTACCTACCTCGCGGAAAAAGGTGGCGCTACAGGTCCCCCTCAGTGGATATATTTCACGTATGCCTTGATATTGTTCTCGTAATGCTACCTGAACTCACCACTGAAACCACCTAGTTGGGCCGCAGGCCTTTTTTTATACCAGAGCCTGGATGCCATTGACGGGTATGGATGTTACGGATCTGTCCTCAATAGCAATAACTCACTAATAATTGGACAGTAAACAAGCACGACGTACGGGAATGGCAGGACCTCTTGGAGAAATGTTTGATCATGGTACCTCGTCGTTCACTCTCCTGTGTATCCACATAGCTGAGAATTTTTTCTAGGGTGCGATGCGCTCAACACGACTGTGAGCACCTATACCCGAAGTGAATGCAGTCTCGTATTCAACCCTTGGGTAGCTCGAAGTCGTTCTATGTTGTCAAGCACTCAATCTAGGTCGCTCATGGTGGACAGTCGCGTCACAAATAGCGACACTAGCCAATTTCTATCTGACAACATGGGAAGAATATCATACTGGTTAGTCCTGTGTTTCCTGAGCGGTTGGCTCTTGCGTGTCCATAATGTTTGGCCTTCTTAGGTCAGCTTTTCCTTGGCGTATTCTCTGGTCCGGTCGAAGGAATCATCATGATTTGTGTAATCTACATTATCACGGGCATATACGGTGAGTGGAACAAAAGTCGAGCTGATAAAAGAGTCTTATGAGTGATTAGGCCCTACTTTCTGGGATCAGCCTGTGCTTACCTTCTTTGGTGTCGAGCATGTGCCTCAGATCGCGAAGTACATCCCTAACAGAGGCTTGAACGAAGCTTTCATGTGGTTCGGGGCAGTCGGACTTGCTTTCAACATCATTAACAGGTGGACCACACTACGTTTTGTGTAGCGTACCTCTGCTCACTTTCCGACAGTTATATTAACGTGTTCAAAGCAAAGTTCGCCCACGGTCAAAACCCTTTCCACCCGCTTTGGCATCTCCTACCTTTCCCCATCACTGCTGCGATCCAAATTTTCTGGCTCAGTTCTCCTGATGTTTCGCGATCGGCGCTGATCAACTCACCGCTGTTCATTCCCTTCTTGTGCGCTTGGGGACTTCAGTTTGCGCACCAAGTCGGCAGGATGATCCTGGCTCATGTAACAAAACAGCCTTTCCCTTGGGGTGACGCGCTGTGGCTTCTGAGCATCTTCGGTGCCATCGATGCAAACATGCCCAGGCTCTTCAACCGGTTGGTATTCAACATCTCATGTAGTACATCCGCTAATGTTCTTCATATCATAGCCCACCATTCATTCAGCACTCGCCCCACAACATGGGTGTCGTCGTATACACTACCCTCCTCATCTCTCTGATTTCGTATCTGCGATTCTGTGCGATGGTCATCCACGATATCACGAATTTCTTGGGCATCGCATGTTTCACCGTGCGTAAGAAGGATATCGTAGGCGTGTGGCGTCGCGCTGCATCAGTGGATAAAATCACAGACTCCAAAAAGCAATGACTTGACCAAAATTATGAACGTTATGACAGACTTCGTGTTGTCTCCCCAACGTAGACGACAGTCCGATGATTGTACACGCAGATTGGTGGACTTAGCATAGAACTAGAAAAGACGTAGATATGACCCTCGTAGTAGAATGACCAAACTGATTACTTAAAGGTTCAGCTTCCCTTTCACTTGGTTTACGTTACGGAGGCATGTCACGTTCAAGAACCAAACGCGTCGTGCAGGCATAGCAGGACGCGATTTCATAGGCGCCTAGGCACCTGACTCGGACTTTTACTTTGGGAAAAGTTGCATGCTGGTAAAGGTGATACTCCCTCGCCGCTTTCTCGCTCCCAGACACTCCCTTCTCACATCTACTCGCATTGGGCGACCATCGTACAACCTAGTCCGACAAACCCACCACATGGCGACGATCGAGTCTCTAAATGCGGAGATCGCGGAGCGGTCAGCTCTGTTCAACGATGCACGCAAGCAAGGTGCAGATCCTGCAATTATCGAAGAGCATAAAGTGAAGTTAGGAGAACTTAAACGTGCTCTGGGTCAACTTATGGGCGCGGGTGGGTCGAAGGATGCAAAGAAGAAGGACAGATTATTGTTGAAAACGGCGAAGGTGTGTCTGAGTGCTTTCATGTTCTAGCACTGGTTGATCTGATTTATACTAATAGGGTACCAGGGACTTCGGCCCCGGCGAGATGCACTGTCGCGAATTCATTGAGCGGATCGTCAAAGATTGCTTCACGACATACGGCGGCAGCTGTCTCGACACTCCCGTCTTCGAGCGAAAAGATGTCCTCACGGGCAAGTATGGCGAAGATTCCAAGCTGATCTTCGATCTGAAGGATCAAGGTGGCGAGGAGTTGTCACTCCGGTACGACCACACGGTCCCTCTGGCGCGGTACCTCGCTATGAACGGCGCGCTCACGCATGCGAAGCTGTGGCAAGTGGGCAAGGTCTACCGGAGAGACAACCCTGTGATGTCGAAAGGTCGTATGCGCGAATTCTCGCAAGCAGTACGTGTGTCTGTCTCCGAAGCTTGAAGCTGTGGCTCAACGAATAGGACAGGATTTCGATATCGCAGGTTTGTGGGACACTATGATCCCCGATGCGGAGATACTTAGCTTAGTTTGCACGATTTTGACTCGCCTGGAGGTCGGCGACTTCACTATCAAGGTCAACCACCGAAGAATCCTTGATGGTATATTCGAAGTGTGCGGTGTCCCACCAGAGAAAATTCGAACAATCTCGTCCGCAGTCGACAAATTGGATAAGGTACGCTGGAATACTTCAACTAAAGCCAATATGACTCTGAGAATAGTATAGCTTCCATGGGCAGAAGTAAAGATGGAGATGACGGATACTAAAGGCCTCGACGCTGCTGTCGCTGACAAAATCGGCGAATATGTCAAGCACAAAGGTTTCTTGCTCACTGATCTTTCTTATCTACCACTTCTAACAGTAAGGTTTAGGTGGTCCTGAACTCCTCGATACTTTGCGCCAGGATTCTGCACTTATGGCGAATGCGAGCGCGAAAGCTGGAATCGAGGAGATGGGCATTCTTTTTACTTTCCTGGAAGCTTATGGCATTATCCCGAGGGTGAGATGTTTGCAATTATCATATTGACCGGGACTCATTGCTCGTCCCAAGATTTCGTTTGATATGTCTCTCGCCCGAGGACTTGACTACTACACGGGTATTATTTACGAAGCCATAACCGAAGCTTCTGCGCCTCCAGGCTTCAATGCTGCAAATGCATTCGCATCCACCAGCACCCCCGCACCTACACCAGCTCCCGCGCCTAAAAAGAAGTCCAAGAAGTCTGCACAAGAGGACGAGGAAGAAGAGGTTGACGAGTCGCAAGTCGGTGTTGGCTCCATAGCTGCAGGTGGAAGATACGACAACCTGGTGGGTATGTTCACGGCGGCGGCTGCGGGTGAGGGCAAGAAGGCAGCTCAACTGCCCTGCGTCGGCATCAGTTTTGGACTAGACCGCGTCTTCGCTATCCTTTGGCCGAAATGGGTAGAACGGGGAATGCGGAGCAAAGACACGATGGCGTACGTGATGGCAGCGGGAGACGGCCTTTTGACTGAGCGCGTGAAGCTGGTCAAGGAGCTGCGTGAGGTCGGCATCAAGGTGCGTCCAGACGGTCGGTTGTTAGCTGCATACTAAAATAACTGAGGCGCGCAGGCGGACTTCTTGTACAAGAACAAGCCGAAACTTCCGGCGCAGTTCGCGGCTGGCGAGCGCGACGAGGCTCCTTTCGCGATCATTCTTGGAGGTGACGAGCTCAAGGAGGGCCTTGTCACAGTCAAGGAGCAGAAGTGGGAGTTTGTAGATGGCGAAAAGCGCAAGGTACAATCCACTGACCAAGGACTGAAGATCAAGCGAGCCGAGCTCATCGACTGGCTCAAGAGCACGCCCGTCTACCAAAGCTGGTCTACTGGCAAACTTCTGTAGGCATATAGGGACGTATACTAGCGTACAATACGATGCTGAATGCAAACCCTGATCATTTCACTGTGACAACTTCCAAGGTTCGGCGTAGGTAGGCCTGAATAAATTAAGGTACACGGCGTCTGTCCAAATATTTGTGCGCCCACGTGGCTCGTTGGGGGCGGTCGTCGGGGGTGAGACAAGCTCGAACCGCTTTTTCTCAGCGACCACCACCGCCGACAACGACCGCAAGCGACTTGCACAACACCCAGCACATTTTCAGCATGGATGACGGTACGTCTTCAGCATCAGCCGCCACGAGGACGAGAACTTGCACGACGAGGAGAACGCGCTTCCTTTCGCCCGCAGTTTCTTCTGCCGGATTTTCCGCCCCCTTTCACCGCTGTCTTCTGCAGCCTTCAGCATACCGTTGATGCTTTTTGAGGCACGATGTCCGTATACTTTGTCGTCTATCGGCTGAAGGCCGAGTATATGACGCGGACGAGCACCGCGCCCGCGACGGGGGACCCATGTTCACTCGGCTTGGCCTTTGCATCGGTGCAGAGACTTTGAAGTAGTGCTGCACGTCCTCGGTCGGCTCGACTCCAGCACCCATTCTCCTCCAACTCCCAGCTTCGCTCGTCATCCTGCCCGCACCCGACTTAATCGACCCTGACGTCTCATTCACCACTTCTTTCCCCTATCCGCGTCTTTCAGCCTGGCAATCTCAAGAAATGGGTTCCGCTGCCAACGGCGGCGGTATCAGTATCCCCACTGGCGACGCGCCTATGAGCAATGGCGCTCAGCTCGACCACCAGACGTGGTCATCTGCCGACGCTGCCTCTCCGAGCCGGACTCAAGGTGGCGAGCCTCCCAGGCGGACCAGCCGTAGCCGTAGCCCTGGTGCCCGAGAGACGGAAAGCCGGTACAGACACTGTCACGCTCACCAACTCACATCACTGATATGTCTATTTTCAGCGGTCGCGAGGAAGCCGGGAACAATCCTGGCAACAACTTGCACGTCTCTGGTTTGAGTCACCGTGTCGACACCCGGGACCTTGAACAGGCCTTTGCCAAGGTCGGCCGTGTACGTGATTCAGTCGTCCCCAGCGCCATGAATGCCAGCTTGACATCGCCACAACGACTATAGGTCAAGAAGGCACAGGTTATGTATGACCCTCACTCGCGTGAGTCGCGCGGTTTTGGGTTCGTCACCATGGAGTCTGTGGAAGAGGCAGATGCCGCTATTACTGCGCTTAATGCTACTGACTTCATGGGCAAGACTATCACAGTGGAGAAGGTATTTTGTCTTCGTTCTTACCTGCTTCTGCCGTAGTCTCAACTGTACATTCGCTAGGCTCGCCGTGGACGCGCCAGGACTCCTACTCCTGGCAGGTACTATGGCCCTCCGAAGCGTTTCGACAGTGAGTGACTTTGTTTTATTAATTGATGTTTGTCCAATGAATGCAATTCCAGACCCCGTGGAGCGTCCGTACGATCCCCGACCTTACGACAGCCGATACCGCTCGTATGATGACTTACCGCCTTCTCGTGCCCGTCGCGGCGGCTACGACGACTACCGCGGACGCGACTATGACCGCGGCTACAGGGAGTACGACCGCGGAGGCTACGAAAGAGGCTATGACCGTGGTTACGACCGCCGCTACGACGACAGAAGGTACTAGGATGGGAGCATATATATTGTCTTCGGCTTCAAGTTCGGTGTTCGACAGTCCAGGTCGGGTTTCAAAATTACGGCTAGGCTGGTAACAGTAGCCCAGGGGTATATGTTACATTTCGTATTTCGCCGTTCAGGCATCGCTTCCTCATCTCTTGTACGCACAGCAGGTTTTTCTGTAAGTCAAATAAAATGATCTGCGTAATTGTGGTTGTATGAATCAGTCCTCCTAGTTTGACCCTGAACTAGGGGTTAATCAATTAAGATAAACCAGAATCTAGGGGCTTCATTAATACTCCTTGTCTAAGCTGAAAGGGAGAAACTCTTGTGTAACGAGCCTCGAAAAATGCATAGGATGAGAGCACAGTACATTCCGCGGTTCCGAGAGCCTCTGCGTGCTGAGCAGCGTCCTGCAGAAACTGTCATAACGGTGCGAGCGAGGCGCGTTGGAGCGAGCGTCCGGAGGAGACCGGTTCACCCCATTCGAGGCAAATTCGCGGCGCGCCGAGCCCAGCGACCAGAACCTCTTTTCCTCCGCACCGGGGTCGACCTTCGTTTCACTCGTCCTCTTCCTCGACGTCGAGCTAGTCGAACAAAGCACTGAGCAAACCATCGACCACCATGCGTACTCAAATGCTCGCTCCTCTCCTCCGTGCGCGCCCTGTCGCCGTCCGGGTCGTACCCATGCTCGCTCGCCCCTCTTCTAATGCGCATCAGCAGGAGACCTTTGAGTCGTTCAGCGAACGCTATGTCAGTTTCTTCCAGAACGCCCAGGATCTCTTCGAGGTGCAGCGTGGATTGAACAACTGTTTCGCACACGACCTCGTTCCTTCGCCCTCCGTCGTGGAGGCTGCTCTCCGTGCCTCGCGACGCGTCAACGACTACGCGACTGCGGTCAGGATCTTTGAGGGTGTCCGGGAGAAGGTTGAGAACAAGCAACAGTACCAGGCGTACCTGGACGAGCTCAAGCCTGTGCGGGAGGAGCTTGGTACGTGGACATGCGCTTAACGGTTTGTGAACAAGACGCTGACCGTAAACCGTGTATACTCAGGTATCAACGTTGTGGAGGAGTTGTATAGCTCTTAAAAAGTGCCCCCGGGACACTATAGAGTACATGTGCGCGTATCATCCATTCATTCGTCGATGTCATGTCCTCACGCACCGCTCTACAGTGTTCATGGAAATTCGGAATCAAACTCAGTCCTTTCCTTCGTGTATAAACTGCTCCAGCAGTACTGTGTGTGCTCAACTGCCTTCGTTTCAGGTGCAGTGTACACAACATGAGCCCGTCAGTTCTGAGTCGGCAAACTGAGCTCTGGTCTCCAATACCTCTTCGGAACCTACACAGTAACTTAGCAGCTCGTATTCGGTGACAGTGTATATCCTCTTGTAGCTATTTTAATGGATTTGAACCCTCTCTGTATCTTCTGTCGCCGCTATTATCAGGTTGCGCACTTCCCTCCGCCTCCTAACGATGTTCGTACAGCAAATTCCGATCCAATCCGCATCCGTACATCTGTCAGTTTCGGAAAGCGTATGTTGTTCTCACGTATGTTATTCTCACGCCCTTTGGGCGCCGAGACCGGACCTACGCGCCGTGGCCGCTGGCGACGTGCTGCGACTTACCTCTCTTCTTGACCTCATTCTTACGACCGACACTTCCCGAGTTACACTATGGCTGACACTGAGCAGGGAGCAAACAACAGTATGTTCACCAATGTCATATTCTCTGAATGTAAGAGAATCGGATTCTCACCACACATCGTAGATCAGCGATTGTTAGCTGCAGCCCGCGAGGATAATGAGGAGATGCTACTGGAGATCTTTGAGCAAGGAGGATTTGACATCAACTTTCAAGATGGGTATGTCTATTTGCGATTCTGACATGTTAGTCTGACTTTGACTGTAACTGACGCCCATCATAGCCTAGGTAACACTGGTACGCGTGCGATATCTTCTACATAACGTTGAAGGACGCTATTGACACGCTGGCCTGAATGGATTGCAGCTCTTCACTATGCGTGAGTATGTATTGTACCGTCCTGGACGTAATCGATTGTCGATCTTACATTGTGACGACCAGCGCGTCGCATGGCAGCATGGACGTCCTCGAGCACATCCTGTCGCACGATGAGTGCGATGTAGACCCCGTCAACCGCCTTGAAGGTGCGACACCGCTACACCTTGCGGTTCGGCTGGAAGACGAAGAGACTAAGAAGCTTGTGGTCTCGAGCTTGTTGGATGCCGGTGCAGATACTAAGTGAGTGCACCATCTACTCTTCTAGACTAAGACCTCCCAACGAAAGTGGCATATAGTATCAAAGACAAGAATGGGGACACACCGTTTGACCTGGCTGAGGATGACAAGGTTATTGCCGCGCTGATACGCAAGGCGAGGGCGCAGGCGAGTGTCTCGATGGACGACGTGGCAAGCGGTGCGCAAATCTATATCTGGTTCAGCCTTGTACCTCCCTGATGTTAGCTCTAGATGATGACGGAGAGCCTGGCTCAGGTTCAGGCTCCGGCTCTGACGAAGATTAGACGGTTTGGTAGATATAAAGGGACTCATCTATGTGCAGTTCATAAACCCGGAAGTCTGTAGACTAGTCAAGACATTAACCGCAATCCTTATAATCAGGAAACGCTTCCAGCGTGCGCGGTCGGTAGGTGAGCGTGGCAAATGTTCTTATAGTATTACTACGTGCTGTACATCCAGTAAGTCCGTCCTTCAGTGCATCATCGAGTACGCTAATACTTTAATATCATTAGCCCAATGCGCAACTCTACGATCGAGCCAACATTGCCTCATCGCCATACTCCATATATCCTTGAGAACTTACCTTCCTCATGGGTGCTATCATTGAGACGGTCTGATCACATCGTCATCAGCATGTGGCTTTCGATACAGAAGCGTCCCTCAGGGCGCTTGAAGATCATGCTCGTCGTTTATAAGGGTCGTCCGTGTGAAGGGTCAGATCCAGTCATGATTTCACTCTCTCTTGTGTGTTCGTTGCTGATCACAAGGGCTCTGAGCTCCTCTTTTGCCCCGTCAGGGCAGGAACAAGCGGCGTTCAGCCGTTTTTCCGTCCCACAGTCCCAGGGCGTTGATGACCTCGTCTCTAGCGAAGTCCTAGGGGACCATCCTATTTGTGAGTTACTACCACGGTCGCGCGTCAAGCATCATGGATTGACGTTGGTGTAGACGCACAGGTTACTTTGACTTCGCTGAGCGAACATTCTCTCAGAGTGACGGATCCGGATCCCTCGTTATGCGACTCCACGGTCAAGCAACATGCTGGCTTCCTCGATATCACCAACGGGAAGCATCTATTTTTCTGGTACGTGCCCAGTTTCCAGATTGTGGGCGTATGACGTCGAATTGATTTCTCTCCAAGGTTTTTCGAATCTAGGATCGCCCCGGAGAAAGCCCCCTTGACCCTTTGGCTCAATGGCGGCCCGGGAGGAAGCTCCTCTGTCGGGCTGTTGTTCGAACTGGGTCCTTGTACTATCGCGGACGAAGGCAAAAACACAACATTCAACCCGTATAGCTGGAACACCTATTCCAACATGATTTTCCTTGACCAGCCCGTAAACGTAGGCTTCTCTTATTCCACCGACAACTCGACGGTCAACAACAGCCCGGACTCCGCTGAAGATGTATGGGCGTTCTTGCAGCTATTTATGAAGAAGTACCCAGAGTACGCGGCGCTTCCATTCCATATTGCGGCAGAAAGCTACGGAGGGACGTATGGCCCACACATCGCCTCAGCTATTCACGAGAAGAACAAGCAGCTAGCATCTGGCGCGTCGCTCAGTAACGACGTCAAGTCGATCAATCTAGCATCGCTGGTCATTGCCGATGGACATACTGAGCCTCTCACTCAGTTTGCTTCCGTGCCTGACTATATATGCGATGGCCCGTACGCCCTGCTAGAGTCCAATGGGACGGAGTGCGAGGACTGGAGGAAGAAAGTCCCGACATGCGAACGATTTGTGCAGACATGTTATGACTTCGATACTCCTATGACATGTATCCCAGCCAGGGAATACTGTTGGACGCAGGTGTGGGAGCGTATGAGAGGTGAGTGGCATCGCTCTAGCTGTATATCAGACGTACTCAGTTGCATGAAGCGTTGAAACGGAACGTATATGATATCCGGCAGGAATGGTTAGTCTTGACTCATATCCCTGGACAAAGCCTTATTTCTGATATATGTGCAGTGACGCAGCCGAGGAAAGCTGTTACCCTCAACTCGAGTGGATTGAGGCTTGGTATAATACTAAGTCCACGAAGAAGAGACTCGGTATCGATACAAGTCTCAGTTTCAAAACTATAAACAACGATGTAGGAAAGGCTTTCCATGCGCATGGCGACACAGTCCGTAACAGTGCAAGATTGTTGCCTGATCTTCTAGCGGACGGTATTCGTGTCCTCTCCTACGCTGGCATGACCGGTGAGTCTTCGGGACTTTGATCCTGGATGTCGCCGGCGACTGAATCACTCGTTTAGACATGGCATGTAATTTCATCGTACGTCAACAATAGCGAGTACCTCGTGATGTTATTTAGCCTTGCTGATCTTGTCCAGGGCGTGGAACGATGGATGGAGAAATTGGAACAGAAGTTCCACGACGAGTTCCTGAACAGCGAGACCCTGCCGTGGACTACTGTTGAGTCGCGTAAGCAAGTTGGCGAGGTTCGCTACGCTGGTGGTGGCGGTCTCACTGCGGGAAACTGGACGTTCGTCAAAGTATACGAAGCTGGGTAAGTGCTTCCTGAATCTCCCGCGAATGGACTCTGATATGCTCTCGCCAGTCATATGGTACCGTATGATCAGCCCGAGGCTGCGCTGGTACGTGGTCTCTATTGTAGCAGCTACTCTCGTTGACGTCGGCAATAGGACTTATTTAGCAGATGGATCTTTGACTTTCCGTTTCATCTTCCAGGTCAAAACTATACTTCTCTGAAGGACATGGTCATGGCTTCCATGTAGTTACACTCTCAAATCTTACTATGTGCTATGTGATGCGATGAACATGAGCATTCGCACCATCTCTCGCAACCGTTAAGTGCTGCGCATATCCTCTGAGCTGGGTTCTCACTCGAAGGTCTGTCTCAAGGTCCAATGATGAGCGATCATGCACTAATATCGTCGTTATCAGAAGGCATAAATTGATCGCAGCGAATTGTAAGCGCCCGTTGAGTTATAAATTGAGTTCATTCGTCATTGTAGCGGAGTATCTTGTCGCTAGTACACCGGCGACGATGCGTCTTGCGGCCCTCTTTCTGCTCATCCTTCCTTGTTCACAAGCTTTTCTTGGTTCAGGCGATCAGATCCCCTTCTCGGTGGTCACGTCTCATGTTCCACCGAGCGCGGTGAAACAATTTGAAGGAAGTAAGTATGATTTATACGGCAGACCAAGACCTGGCTTACATCAATAGATGCATCCTTTAGCATCGCTTCACTTTCTGGTTATTCACTAAGGGTAGCGTCCCCTGATCCTTTCCTCTGTGATCCGACGGTCAAGCAGCATACTGGCTTTCTGGACGTGGCCGACGACAAACACCTTTTCTACTGGTAAGAATTGGCTGTCGTTGTCACTTGTTATGCTCAACACGACTGTCCAGGTTCTTTGAGTCAAGGACCGCTCCAACCGAAGCGCCTCTGACTTTGTGGTTGAATGGCGGGCCTGGTGGAAGCTCGTTGATGGGTATGCTGCTCGAAGTAGGACCATGCACAATCGCGAATAACGGCACGAGCACGGAAGCTAACCCTGATAGCTGGAACAAATATTCTAACATGATCTTTCTTGATCAGCCCGTAGGTGTGGGGTTTTCTTACTCGAGTAATAATTCCACGATAGACAATACGCCGGATGCCGCTCAAGACGTTTGGGCATTTCTCCAGCTATTCCTTGCCAAATTTTCCCAATATGCGTTTGCCCCATTTCACATCGCAGCGGAGAGCTATGGAGGGACGTACGGCCCGCATATTGGTTCTACTATCTACAAGAAGAATCAGCAACTCGTTTTGAAACCTGGTTCTACCTTCAAACGCCTTAACCTTGCGTCGATAATACTAGTGAATGGGCACACAAATCCCAAAGTCCAGCTCGCTTCCGTACCAGATTATGTGTGCGACGGACCGTATGCACTCCTCGATCCGATTGGGCCAGAATGCGTAGAATGGAAGGGAAAGCTCAAAATTTGCCAACGCCTCGTGCAGACTTGCTACGATTTCAACACTCCTCTAACGTGTATTCCCGCCGACTTGTATTGTACGGAACAGGCGTATGCTCCGTTGATGGGTAAGTCCATGATTTTGGAGCTCATTGAGAGGCTGACCACTACACAGGCTTAAAGCGAAATCCATACGATGTCAGACAGGGATGGTGAGTTGCATGCGGTCAGTAGCTCTATGCTAGATTTACAGTTGCGGGCCCAGCGAAAACCCTTCGCCAGGATGTTATCCGGAAAATGAATGGGTTGAGGCATGGCTGAATGATACGAGCACCAAGAAAGCCATTGGCCTGGATCCTTCCCTACATTTCATCATGATCAATTCTCAGATGAATGATGCATTCCACGCGCACGGTGACTCCGTTCACAATGCTGCACTTCTGCTCCCGCCCCTTATCGAAGATGGCATTCGCCTCCTTGTTCTGGCTGGTATGACAGGTCAGAGACGTTCTTGATCATATAATACATCAACTTATACATTAGATAGACATGATGTGCAATTTTATGGTCTATGCTCCACTATTGCCATCAGTATGTCTTTCTGACACTCTTCTTGCACAGGGTAACGAGGCCTGGGTCGAGGGCCTTGAGAACAAATTCCATGACGAGTTCAAGCAGAGCGAGTTCCTACCTTGGGTGACGCAAGAATCGCACAGAAGAGCAGGGGAAGTGCGCTATGCGGGTGGCGGAGGATTCACCGCGGGAAACCTCACTTTCGTGAAAGTATACGAAGCTGGGTAAGCAGTGATCAGCGACCCTCTAGATCCCATGAGCGTTACTCACATTGCATCAGACACATGGTACCGCACGATCAACCAGAAGCTGCTCAGGTAAAGTTCAACACAATTTGCCTCAGATTATAACTTATTTCTATCGAAACAGGATCTCTTCAATAGATGGATTTCCAACACGCCGCTTCATCGTTAGGTGTTCGCACATAGCAGGGAGCTCTGCCCAATCTAGATCTATCGCATAAAAAGTATACGTTCGCAAAGAAAGCCCCGGGACTGGGAATCATTTCAAACAATTCGGTGAGGTTACTGTGCTTGTGCGTGCAACATCCTCACGAAATCAGAAAGACGGAAAGTCGTCGATTCAGCTTGAGACGATTGTTCCATGGGTGGCGCTTACTTGTAGGAGTATCTCGTGTGAACCTTAACGAAGGAGCGAGGCATGTGCATGCTAGTGTGAAGCGCTTTCGATCGTTTATAAGGGCAATCAGTCCTGATTGAGTGCTCGCGAGGAACCACCAGCATGATACCTATCTTGTTCTTGTTACCGCTGACCATAGGAGCTTTAGGATCACCTTCTTCGTCAGAATACGAGCCCCAAACACCTGTCTGTGAGTCTCTTGCTGCACTGCTGTCTGATAGCTAGTTCACGTAAGTCTGGGTATAGACGATCCGTTTCAGCTGCGCGAATTCTCAGCATACTCGTTGAGAGTATCGCATCCAGATCCCTTCCTTTGTGATTCAACCGTGGAACAATATGCCGGGTTTCTGGACGTCTCCGAAAATAGGCATCTGTTCTTCTGGTGCGTAATTCTCCTTCATCGCGTCCAACTATTCACACATTCCTGGCATCAATACAGGTTCTTCGAAGCCAGAATCTCCCCCAAAAAAGCCCCACTCACGGTCTGGCTCAATGGTGGTCCTGGGGGTAGCTCCTCCATGGGCATGCTGTTCGAACTAGGGCCATGCAATATAGCAAATGAAGGGAAGAACACCACGTATAACCCCAACAGCTGGAACACATATTCCAATATGCTGTTCCTCGACCAGCCTGTCTACGCAGGTTACTCGTATTCATCTGATAACTTAACGATCAACAGTACCCCAGACGCAGCAGAAGACGTTTATGTGTTCCTACAGTTGTTCTTCGCCAAGTTTCCGGAGTACGCTACGTTACCTCTCCATGTCGCCGCGGAAAGCTACGGAGGCATGTTCGGCCCTCATATTGGTTCAGTCATCCATAAGAGGAACAAGGCGCTGGCCGCTGGGGGGTCGTTAGATTTGAGGATCATCAATCTTTCATCAATCATCTTGGCGAACGGGCACACAGATCCCAAGGTTCAGTTTGCCTCCATCCCTCGATACGTCTGTGACGGCCCATATGCAGTGCTCGATCCCGATAGTGCCGAGTGTAAAAGTTGGAAAGAGAAGGTTCCGACTTGCCAACGCCTTATCCAAACTTGCTACGACTTTGATACGCCTCAAACATGCATTCCTGCCACATATTTCTGCTGGTTTAAGATATGGGACCCTTTGTTCTGTACGTTCGTGTGCAGACATCTGTTTCATATCGCTCAACTAACCGTTTGGCTGTAGACTTGGACAGAAATGTGTATGATGTTAGGAAGAAATGGTAATTTCACACTGCTTCACATGTTAGACGACAGAGTCAGCTGAACTGTCCCGTATAAAATATAGTGGCGATGCACGGCACAGTGACTGCTATCCTGAGTTCGGCTGGATTCGAACCTGGATGAACAGCACAATAACCAAGAAGGCCTTGGGTATAGACCCCTCACTCGCTTTCGAGCTTATTAATATCAGGGTTCAGCTTGCTTTCCACGGACGAGGAGACTCTGTCCGCAATAGCGCTGGACTTCTTCCTGAACTAATCGCTAGCGGGATCCGATTACTAGTCTACGCTGGAGTGACAGGTATGTCAAACAGACTGTATACTACAGATAATCTCTCATTATGATATGCTCTTGCTCAGATCTCGCTTGCAACTTCATGGTGCGAGAGGTCTCACATGGCGAACCGTTTCATTGTGTTGATTATCTGACTAGGGAAACGAGGCCTGGGTAGAGGCGCTCGATAACGTATACCACGATGAGTTCAGGAACAGCCCCTCTTTGCCATGGACAACCATCGAATCTAACATGAAAGCTGGAGAAGTTCGTTCTGCGGGAAGTGATCACTTTGGTGCGGGAAATGTGACGTTCGTCAAAGTATACGATGCAGGGTACGTTGATTTGTCTACTGAAGGTCATGTTCTGAAGCAAGCACCAGACATATGATGCCTCATGATCAACCCGAGGCGGCATTGGTACGCATGTTGTACACTCCTTTGAACGGAACTAACGCCATGTACCCAGGATCTATTCACCAGATGGATCTTTGATACGCCGCTGCATTTTCCTTGGGATGATCATGCACCTCAATCGCTACAAGAAATAGCATCCAAAAATGACTACAGTATGATACAGCAGAGCGACAAATAGAGGATAGGTGGAAGCATAGATGAAAGGATCACTAGGAGCGGTATGTGATACTCAGGATGTAGAGTATCTGCCACGCTAGTCCGCCCATGTAGGTTCTGTCCAGAATTCCACCCGGTGGCGGTAAGGCCCTCCTGCTAGGCCCTCCGCCTCTTCCCGTAGTTTAACAGAACGGTGGACGTTGAGCTTTCCTTTCTTATGCGACTCCGGGATGCTGCGCGCACGACCCATGTTGAAGCTATGCGGTACCGCGTCAGTTCCATCTCGCAAACTCACAATAAAAGAAGTACGCACTAGTATTCGTTCACCCACTTATTATCAGCTCGCTGTACTTTATGCCGCATTGGTAGCCATTCCAATATCCACCAGAATGGAGCCAACGCTAGCTGGTCATACATCGGTGACAGCGCGTCTGCCAGGTCCTCTTCTTCCTCCGTGAGGTATCCCGGCCGTACGTTCGCGTAGTTGACAAGCGTTTTGGGACTATTTGAACTACTGCCGAACCAGGATCCGAACCATGAAGTCGATTCTGGTGGGGAGGGCATGGTAACATTGGGCGACGACGAGATGGGAGGCGGACGTTCGAGGACACTCGGGTAGAACCTGCAGGGGTCAAGTCCAACGCCGCGGAGAAGCTCAGCGTGGAAGCGAATCCCGGTGTCGGCGAGGAAACATTGGCGAATCATCCAGCGCAAGGGGATTCGTGCAAGGGAGTGTGGAGTGTCACTTGGGACGGAGCCGCCGCCAACATCTGCAACGCATACAATCGTTAGTTCAGCAGCCGCGTAATTCATTGGGTAAGGCTTACCGCAATGGCAGCCGGCGAACCAGACTTCCAGGATGTCAGTGATGTGCTTCCCACGGGGCTTTCTTTTGGGTTTGGCCTGCAGCACTGCCTGTGTTTGCTTCGCTTTCCCATTTGCGTCCTCTGATCCTTCCAAGCGGAGGTCTTTGAGTACCGTATTGGCCACGTCCTCCAAGCGCGATTTTACAGAGTCCTCCGGATTCGGCATGTCGCCTGGCTGCGTGCCGAGGCGCTCCTCAAACTGCTGAGGACGATTAAAGAGGTTCGCCTTGAACTTAGCGCGATGCTCGTCCAGGCTGACGGCGTGCCGGAAGGTCTTGATCGAGGTGTTGCTTGCGGTGAAGGGCAGTGTGCGCGGGATGAGACCGACGGAGGATACTGTGTCCCATACACCAACAAACTCGATGTCGACATCGATGGAAAAGGCCTTCTTGAACGCAGTCGACTGCTTCCAGCCGAGCTCGTCTGTGCGTGTGAACATCTTGTAGGCGAAGGGAACTTGTTGGTGGTTGCATGCCGGGATAAGGCCGACCTGCAATAGGAATAAGAAACCAATCGAGCCGAAGAGGCTCGCAGAGACCAGCGTACTTTGTGTACCATTCCGGCCAATGCACGTGCGGTATATGCACCACGCGAGAAGCCAAAGATGCAGATTTTGTCGCCAGCTTCGTCTGTGTAGCGTTGTCATTCAATACGTTTTCAGAATGCTGTGCTAGTAGCACTTACAATTCTGCATCAGGAACTCGTAGCCGCCTACAAAACATCGTCAGTTTGGTGAGCGAGCCTTACGGATGCAATTACCGACCCATAACGTGTGCATTCAAGTTCCAAGCAATCATCTCGTCCAGGGTCTTCTCCACTTTCGCCATCATTGGCGTGGCAACTTGTGGGATGGTGTATGTACCGATGCCGGCCTGTAAACAAATATGTTTCAGTATGATGTCAATAGAGGGAGAGGGTTCTCTTGACCTGGTAATAGACCATTTGCTCCGCACGATTGCCCTTCTCCAGGAGTGTGAAGAATTCGATGATGTTTGAGTTCTGTAACGAACGCGCTCAATGGAATGCACAATGCTTGACTGTATAATTCTGCAGCTCACGTCGGTGTCGAATTGATCTCCCGTACCATCGAAACAGAGCACTAGTGTGCGTGCGGGTTTCACAGCCGCTGCACTCGTGTTCTGATTCTTAAAAGCCCGAATGACGGGAGGTATGTCCGCTACGTGTGCGTCGACAACTGTCTCCATCGACGCGGTAGAGGGGAGCGCAGAGTGACCGTTTGTGGTGCTTGAAGAGGGGACCATCGTCTGCTTGTTCAGTGAGGTTTCTGGCTGTGACGATAAGGCACGTTTTAGGGCTGTGCTAGCCTGTAGCACAGTTAGTATGGATCGTAAGTAATAGGATAGATGATGGATACCTCCAGGTATGAAGTGCAGTTACGGCGTATGTCGTCCCTAGCTAGTCGGGGGCGCAAGCTCAGCTGGCTTATAGCTGCTCGGGCACCTGCTAGGCACGGGGCTCTTATTAGTATTTGCGCTCCGCCAATCATCCAGTCGAGGAATGTCGGACATCGGATTCAAATGAAGGAATGGAACTTACCGCCCTGCACAGCTCCACCCCCCATTCGTCCCCCGAACCCGATTCTGCTGTTCCATACGCAGGGTGGTCGGTATCTCGCAATCCACCGTCCTATTCTCACGTCGTTCTTCCCTGCAAGGGGGATACAGCAGCTCATCAACGTTCACAAGGACCGTGGCAAACGCGCTATATCACCGGGCACGGGTACCGCTTTCGGCCATTGGACGATTGATCTTATCGGATTTATGGATCTGTCGGATAGAATGACTTGGCATTGCTCATCATCCTAAGCTTTACAAGGGTCATAGGCAGCGTGGCGCAGATTTCAGTGAGGATGTGGTTTGGACATCGTGGTCAATCGAGACGAGAGCCGTACTGTGGCGACTGGGGCGAATCGACGCTTCGACGCTTTTCAGCGGCAAAGCGCCACGTCGCGTCGCAGACGCGTCGAGGGCGCGTAGCGGCCCGGGAAAAGCCGGGAGTCCGCCGTGATGTCAGCAGCAGCTTGTCATTTTCTTCCGCGACAGTCACTCATGTTCTACTTTGGTTCTACTTCAACATTCATCATCGATTCATCCCAGTTCATCCCGCAGCTTTCATGATGCCGTATTGAATCTTTACAAACATCTTTGTTACCGATGCCCAGGCCGCGCGTCGTCACACACATCCGACGTTTAGGTAGCATCTGCCAGGGTCAGTCGACCAACCGTAGGCTTGGGACAAGCAATGGCCTATACGTGGCTTTCTTATATGCATACACTGGGAAATATAACTGACGTTTAGTTCGATAGATGTTCTCAGGGCATACGTATACCTGAGTTCAACATTACTTTGCTACCCACGCCTGGCACTCACAAGGCGACACGTACGCGTCATGTCGACAACGCGTCGCGCATCGCTGACCGCGTTCATTATGCAAGCTCTTGCACCCGAATAACCTCTCGACACCAAAAGCTGCGGTGATTAACACTTCTCAGGCTGGTCTATCTTTCGCAACATCTGGTGGCGACGTTGAGTTGCCTCATTGTTTCACCGGCGACGACTCAGCTGCGTACGATACGTATCAGGGCAGTCGGCTTTGCTAGCACGCCGCTCGTGTCACGTTGAATGATGCGTCAAATAAAGCTTTGGCGCAATCATTGAACTTGGCGTTACGAGCCGACGTCAGGTCGGAAATTGACGGGCAAGCTGAAACTTTCGAGGACGATAGGATGAATGCTCGTATAACAAGGGGCTTGCGCGAGCTTCGATGCCCATGTCATGGTCATGGCGACGCCACAGCACATGAAACGAGGTATTATGAGGAGTCGCGTGAAGCCCATCGGTCCTTGAACGAACGGCGAAGCCTCCTCTAACGCCACAGTATCTTAACTGCGCGGAGCAGCTGGTGTTGAGCTGAGGTCACTCAGACTTTCACGTGCCGACGTGGAAGACCGCGTGCGAAGGGACGAGTGCGAAAGCAGTACGCAGTTGTATAATCTCTGTAGGAACTCGCTTTATCGAACGTTATCGCTGTACAGCTAACATGCAGACTGTCAGTGATCTCGTAAGAGTCCATCCGAGACCTGAGATGAATGCATAGATGCTGTATAGTACAAGTATCAGATCGCGGTCTGAGACCGCTTGAGATAATGTTCCGTGCCTTCGTTCTTCCAAGCTCTTTTGATAAATGAAATCCTCGCGTCGGTCTTGTGACCAGTTGCGTAGGTGTACGTTCTACTTGTCTGCTGCTGTAAGGTTTCGTCAGGGCCGTGCGTGCACGTCATAGTCTATGGCGAGAGCTCAGGCAGCAGCCTCTCACCTCAGTTTGATTTCCACGGTCCACCGCGGAACGTGTCCGCAAAACAGCTTCTTTACATTGGAAGACCGGATATGGCACGACGTTCCATGCAAGAAAGCCGTAGTCTATAGATATGTTCTCGCGAGATTGGCTGTTCTGAGATTGCGAGCCAGGAGATACAATTTCCCCGGCTGTGGTGGCACCGTCCATTGGCAAAGCTCCCATTAGTAGGCTAAGCGGCGGGATTCGGGAGGGACCAATTGCGACTAGCCCGCCGTGCGCTTGCATGGAAGGGAGGCAGGGAAGGACCAAAATGTCCACGTTGTAAGTTCTTGCAGTCAGCGGGCATTTTCTGCGTGCGTTATTGGCGAATGATGACGAGGAAATATGACGGTGCGGGGAAGGCGTCGTGGGTGCTGTTGTAACAATGTGGTGTCTTTACAGCTGCAATCTGGTGAGAGAGGCGTTTAGTCAAGAGGCTGAGGATATTTAGTGAATCGATATGAGTGCGTGAAATTCGACAGGGGTGCTCGTCGATCAGTTCGTGGGCGATCCTCCTAGCGGCGACCAATGCTGTCGGTCGGGTTTGCCGGGAAAGCGTCCGTGTTCGCGCACAACGCATCGCCATAACGCGTCGTGCGGCGTTCAATTGGCCTCCCGCTCCGGTGGTGCATTCATCTGGAAAACAGCCTTCTTCCGTTTGTGCAATACGGTTTCTGGGATACGCCGACGAAGCTGTGCGGCTGGACCCTGCTGCCGCTCGTCAGTGCACTGACACCGATGTCATCAATCAAACCTTCGGAGGCTTGGGACGCGTTTTCCTGTCACAGGAGACATATCCAGGTGCAGTAACACAGTAACGTAGTGCCTGTGTTCTATGCGAGGCTTACTCGTCTGCTCGCCATGTGTGGTCATATAGTCCATACCTTGTCGACCTCCATGACGGCGTCGGCGAGCGTGGTCTAAGCGCATCACAGCGCGCGCCCACGGCGTCACGCGTCACGCGATCGTCCGAATTGGCCGGAGGTAGGGTCAATGCTTGGCTGGAACTCGGCCTGCCGGCGTTCCGGCCACGGACGTGCTGGCTCCGATGAGAGTAGTGAATTGCTAGCTTGCTAGCTGCCTCTATTGCAAACAGCAGGAAGTTCTAGTCAAGCCTGAATAGAATGATCAATGCATCCGCAGTCCTTCGCCGAAGACATCTGTTTTTCTTCGATGCAACCACATCTGTTACGCCGCCGGTCATGCCGAAGACGCCCAGCTACCATTCTCGTTGGGACAGTCAACACATCGCGGTCCATGTAAACAACTGTCTTGACCGCTGATACAACCAATGGATACAGTAGATACAACGTACTAAACTCACTCTGCTTTACTGCTCCCTAAGGATATTTGAACTTTGCGGGTGGTGACCGAGTAACCCCAACCCATCGTTAGGGGTGCTAGGAGAGTGACAGTCACGTAGTGTCTTCAAAAAGTCGCTGGCGGCGATGATTGCTCCCAGCCTGTCATGTCGCTCAACCGAATTAGTCAAGTCTTGAACCGGAACCCTGCAGGCACCGCCAGATGGCGTCTGTCACGACCAGCTTCCATGATGGCGGCCGATGCAAAGGAATGGAACGCTTTCTCCACAGAGTACGGACACAGATTCGCGCTCATGGTCATCTCGACCTTTGGCTGTACCTATATCAACCCTACGCTTGCCTCTGTACCCGGTCCATCTCTCCTTCTCCCTCCACAAACTTGTCGAGATGTCTGGTTTAGTCGTAAGTTTTTTCTTTTCGCACTCGTTGACCCGTACAGTGCACTGAGCAGACCATGCGATAGGCACTCGCTGATGCCGTCCATCTCGAAAACCGCCCTATGCCAAAGGCTCCTGACGGTCGCTACGACTATCAGGTGCAGCCCAAGACGGTTCCGGACAAGACTGCAGACGCGACACACTCGTACCTGTACAAGACTGTCGACTACGTCGAGGGAGCGGCCAAGCGCATCAAGTCGTTCAACCCGAAACTGATCGTGCGTTGACCGCGTCTATGACTAGTTCCAACACTAACCACACGCATATATCCAGCCTGCGTTCGCCCAGGCAGTCTCAAACCCCGGTGCCGTCGACGACCGCACCGGTCTTTTCACCAATGGTCTTGCGTACCTCTGCAGTCTTCCTCAGGGGAGCACGATTGAAAAGAAGCTGAACGACGACGCGATTTCGTTGTTGTACAACTCGCTTCCGCACCCGCCCGCGACGTTCCTCGGAACACCCGCGCCGCTTTCTCCCACGCCCGTGCCTTCGAAGCCACCGACCGACTGGACTAACGGCTCCGTCCAGACGCAGGCGAGCCCGACGAACGGGAATGCATCTGCCGCGTCGCCTTCAATCGGCCAGGGCGCGTCGATTGCGCTGGGCCCTGCACCGCAGATGCCTTTCGCGTTCCGCAGCGCAGATGGCAGCGGGAACAACGCCCTGTTGCCCAACCTGGGCAAGGCGGGCATGCCATACGCTCGTAGCGTACAGAATAAGCGACCCCTTCCACCTCACACTCTGCCTGACCCAGGTGTCGTGTTCGACTCTCTGCTCAGGGCCCGCGAGGTATGGTTTCTCCTTCGTTTGACTGGAAAGGGTGCTTATATGCGCGTTTTTCTGTACAGTGGAAGCCTCATCCTGGTGGAAACTCCTCGCTCACGTTCGCGTTCGCATCTCTTGTGACACACATGCTGTTCCGCACGAACAGACGCGACCCCACGATCAATGACACGTCGTCGTATCTTGATCTCTCGATTTTGTACGGTATCAACCAGGCGCAACAAGACACTGTGCGCGACAAGAGCCAGGGTCGTGGATATCTCTATCCCGACTGCTTCGCCGAGGACCGTCTCGTCCTCGTGCCTCCTGCATCGACTGCGCTTCTCGTGATTTTCAGCAGGAACCACAACGTACGTTTTTCTCAAAATTGAGTCTGTTGAATGTGTTTACGATGGTTATATGCGCAGTATATTTGTGATATGCTGTTGAAGATCAACGAGCGCAAGCGCTGGATGGATCCCAGTCTGGTCCAGGACCCCGCAAAGCTCGCACTGCAGGACGAGGAGATCTTCCAGACTGCGCGTCTTGTCAAGTATGTTTTGATCCTTCTGCTTTTCTTCATTTGAGCACTTTCTGATCACTTATGATTTGCAGCTGCGGCCACTTTATGGCTATGATCTTCGGTGATTACGTTGCTGGCTTCCTTGGTCTCGGCCGTGACGGAAACAGCTGGAGTATGAACCCCTTCGATGTGAGCTCTACGAATTGGTGATCTTCATGTCCGTGCTGATATGAACTTCTATCTGCAGCCGATCAAGAATTCGGACGGAATGCCCGTGGGCCGCGGAGAGGGCAACCACTGCTCCGTTGAGTTTAACTTGTTGTATCGCGTATGTTTTCAATTCCCTGTCAGAAGGATTCAGCACAGCTAACCTCGAAACTCGGGACTCAGTGGCACGCGACAACGGCGGAGACCGATATCGGTTGGACGCAAAATCTCTTTGCCTCGGTGTTCGTCAATCAGCCTATCGAGACCGCGACGCTCAAGGACTTCGGGACTGCCGTCGTGAAGGCTTGGAACGACTTCGTTGACCCGAACCCCCGTACAAGGACGTTCGCGAAGTAAGTTTTCCACCAGAGCTAGTATGCAGCGACTAACTTCGATTGTACAGCTTGAAGCGCGGACCGGACGGACGTTTCAGTGACGATGACCTCGCGCGCGTCATCCAAGACGCGACCGAGAACACAGCGGGTGCATACCGCGCACGCGGCACTCCCGAGATCCTGCGTCTTATCGAGATCCTCGGTATCGAGCAGGGCCGTCAGTGGGGCGCGTGCACTATGAACGAGTTCCGCCAGTTCCTTGGTCTCAAGCCGTTCGCCGAGTTCGAGGAGTGGTGTTCCGATAAGGAGATCGCTCAGACTGCGCGCCAGTTGTACGGGCACATCGACAACCTCGAGCTGTACCCTGGCTTGCAGGCGGAGGACTGCATGCCTCTTGGGCCTGGCTCCGGTATTTGCTGTGGATACACGATGACGAGGGCTATCTTGGGCGATGCGATCGCGTTGGTGCGCGGAGACAGGTTCTACACGACTGACTACACGCGTGAGTATCTCTCGTGGACAACAGAACATGATCTCTGATTTTATTGTGACACAGCGAACAACCTCACTGCCTGGGGCTTCCAGGACTGCGCACGTGACCCGAACAACGGCGCGTTCGGTGCGGCACTCCCGAAGCTGCTTTTCCGCCACCTGCCTCGACACTACCCCGCGAACAGCGCGTACGCGCTCTTCCCGTTCTTCACACCACCGACGACGAAGGATAACCTCACGAAGCTCGGTGTCGCTAGCAAGTATGACTTTGCGCGCCCAAAGCCGCAGCCAATCCCCAAGGTCGTCGACACCATCGCCGGCATCCGCTACGTGTTCGCGGACTACAAGAAGTTCAAGACTACGTACGGCGATGACATGCGGCTGTTGACCGACGGTTACGGGTTCTTCTTGGTGTTCGACGAGCTGGACAAGTGAGTCACTCTTGAGGTGTTATTGAGGCATGAGCTTATTTGGTGGTGTGTAGACACGAAAAGGACAAGGCGCTGGCTATGCACGCGCTATTCCCTACGCCAGACTCGATGGCGCAATACGTCCAGGCGTACAGGAACATGACGCTGAAGATGCTCAAGGACTACTCGTACAAGATCGAGGGGGTGCCCGGCACGCGCGTCGACATCGTGCGCAACGTGATTAACCTCGTCTCCGTGCATTGGGTCGCGGATTACCTATTCAACATCAACTTGAAGACAAAAGAGAACCCGCGGGGTATGTTCACGGAGCAGGAGATCTACGACATGCTCTCGTTGCTGTTCACGTGTGTGTTCATCAACGTCCAGCCTGAGCATGGGTGGGTGTTGCGTGCGGGTGCGAGCCAAGTCGGCTCGATCATCAACCCGTTGATCGAGAAGAGCTTGAACGAGGTCGCACCTGGTACTTCCTCCGTACGTATTTCTCGTAACTCGATCTGCTTGGTTCAATGACTGATCATAACCTCGTTTACAGAACATCTTCTCTGGTCTCGTGAACGCCGTCTCGAGCTTGATCTGGCCCGTCAAGAAGCCGTACCACACTTTCCTGGGCAAACTCGCCGAGTCGGGTCGCCCGACGAGGGAGCTTGTCGCTGAGGTTGTTGGTCTGGCGGTCGGCTCGTCCGTCAACTACGCGCAGGCTGCGGCTCAGGTGGTCGATTTCTACCTCGATGGCGCACGCGCGAACGAGCGCGCGGAGATCCAGAAGTTGGTGCAGAAGACCGACGCTGAGTCTGCTGAGCTGCTCAGGGGATATGTCCGGGAGGCTCAGAGTACGTTCTTAACTAGCATTTTGTATACGCGCGACACTGACGAGCTGTGGTGTAGGATTGAACCCGCAGTTCGCTGGTCTGCTCCGTGTTGCTGTTCAAGCAGACAGCATTCCTGTCGGTCATGGCAAGCCGAATGTCAACGTTCAGCCTGGTGACATTATCTTCTCCAGCTACAGGAACGCCCACCTCAACGTAAGTGTTCCATAACTTGTCAACTCTTCCAGGACATGGTCCTGACCATCTTCTTTTCAGCCCGATGACTTCCCCGACCCTCTCAAGGTCGACCCCAGGCGCCCCAAGGACAGATACCAGGTCCAGGGTGCCGGCTTCCACGGCTGTCCGGGCGTGAACTTCGCTGAGCAGACGATCCCCGAGATTCTCAAGGTCGTCTTCAGCCTGAAGAATGTCCGCCGCGCCGAGGGCGTCGCGGGCAACATGGCCAAGTTCATGATCAACGCCTTCGGCACCGACAACCTCACGTACTTGGATAACACTGGCAACCCCACGCCCTGGCCTGGTTCCTTGACCATCATCGTACGTCACCTTTTTTGGTGTGTGTCTGACTTAGTCTCACCGTATGCTTCGTTTACAGTACGACCAGTGAGGGCTCGTGATGGGTCGTTTCTCTTGCAATCAATGGCTCTGACTGTTTTATGTGTTTTGTCACTTCGTCGTTTTTGAACTCGTATTCCATGCTCTCGCCTTCTGTTGTGTATCGTAGCCGCGGACATCGTTTAGCATCCACTACCTCTGTAATGACTTCTACATAATACCCTCAATCTGTTGCAGTTCAAATGGACCTCCTTCTGCTTGATGTGATCTTTCGGAGAGATCTCACATAAGTGATAAGCACGAGTGTCGCGCAATGGGCAGCGTTTGTTTATGGCGGTGGTCATGAGAGCCTTCTTGAGACAGGTCTCGGGGAATTTGGGATCTAACAAACATACATTCGCCATGATAGCATAACCAGTGTGCAGGTACGATAACGCATCAGCTTGACGTGTAGCAGTACTTGTGCGTGTCGTAAATCGTGTCTCGTCTTTCAATGAGGACTGGTTTCGCATAGATAATATCAGGAGCTCATAATAGTAGTAAGCAGTAGATACCGAGAAGGATCTAATATATGCAAGCGAGGTCGTCTATCTACGGACCGGGTTGTCAGGTGAACACACGTTCTTCAGAGTCTGCCCAGAAGTGCTGCCAGCAGCGCGAAATCGGACCCGGGATAGATCGCCACATACACGCTCGTTCAGGACGCCCAAACGGATCATGGCGTTGAAATTTCAGCATTTCCAAGGCTGAACCACCCTCGGTCCAGGAATTAAGAACTTCCACTTCTGGACTCTCTGGGCTGCACAGGTCTCTACGCGCGATGTTCAACTCTCGCATTCCAAAGATGTAGAGCCGTAGCAAGCTAGGAATCTTGTCCACTACGGACTGCTTTAGGCAGTCGAACTGAAAATGAAGCATAAGTGCACGTATATACGTCGTTTGGTGTGGCAACTCACGTCGATAGTCTGCCCAACGCCTGTCACGTGTAGATCTTCTAGTTTCTTGAAGGAAGTGAGCATATGGGTTGTCTCAGGACGTCTAAGATATGTGGCGTAATCGCCGCCACAGACGATCACCAACTCCGCGACGCTGGTCTTGGAGAAGCAGAGTTGATCGAGGAGTTGACTGGGGCGGGCGGATGCGTTGATAAGACATATAGTCTGGAGCGTCGACGCTGAGCTATCGATGAGACACGAGATATATGTCGCATAGTACTGTGGAATCGTGACATTCCCGGATGCTGTGATGCTGAGCCACGTGAGTTTGCCAAAGTGCGGTTGTGGTTCCGGATAACCAGGGTGTTGGAAGCTGCTTTGTGAGAAGGTTACACCACAGAGGTTCAGATTAAGCTGGAGTAAAGACGACTCTTGGCAAGAGCAGAGCGCATTGAGGACTTGAGGATCACAAAGGCCATACGTTCTGACGGATATCTCGAGAAGGCTGCGGTGACGAAGAATGATGTTAGCAAGCTTGCTGGAGCATTCTTGACGGCAGCCCGGATCTTCTAGCTCTTTGGGCTCGCCAGAAATAATGATGAAGTACAGGTAACCCTGATCCCAATAGAAGGCACGATCGAGTTGTTGGCAGAAATCAATCCATTGAGAAGAGTCCACGACAATGGAGTTCGTGTTGTTACGCCTCACTGGTTCTTCCGGTAGATTTTGGTATGGATCCCACTCGTGCGTAGGTGGGTGCATGTGAACGTCCTCGCCTTGATAATACATGGTTGCCGATGGAATACTGGGGGATGTTCGCTGGAGGAGACGAGGGAGATGCTCATTCAGCTGCTCTTATAACGCACAGGCTACGCAGCCTCAACATGTGCCACATGTCTGTCAAGACAAACCAGGCCAAAGGCCACATCGCTTGTCACGGGTGGAGGGCCAAAGCTAGAAAGAGCCGGGATTTGCTGCGCGAAGAGAAAACGAGCCTGTGGCCACAAGTATACAGGAAGGACAAAGGGCCTATTGACCAACCATGCCATGCGGAATGTTAGAGACTTTGATCCTCATTGAGAGGGTCCTGGGCTCGTTTGCGGCTCGCCGGAATACACCGAGTGGTGATGTACCTAAAACCCAGGGAGCAAGACGCATGTTCGTTTCAGTAAAACTGTAAAAGTATTTGATTTTACTTACGGTAGTAGGACAAGATTCGCTTGAGAAAATAGGATACTCGAAGCCGCTAAGTTCCATGGTTGACGGACTGACCGTAGACTGACCATGGCCATGGCCCAGCGTACTAGTGGTCGGAAGGCCTGGACCTCGCCAAACTTGGGTGTCACGAGTATGTCACGTCACAAACGGTCACGCACGCGAACGTCGAAGCGTCGTACGCGACCGCTTTGGTTTTGCTGTCCTCGGACGTTTCTCGACATATACGATGATACCGCGCGAAATCTCAAGAATTACCCGTGAAATACGAAGATTAGATTACCTCTTGTGAGTCTCTTCTTCGCGTATGACTATCATTGTCGTTTACTCGAAACCTCTAACTCCAGAAATTCAGCTTTGGCTGGCAGCCAAGTTGTCCCAGTCGGTAGCCGATTTGATCCACACTTTCTACCGGATAACTTACTTCCTTTGACGTTGGAATTAGTTGCTATATACTTCGATGCCAAAACTGCCAGACTATAAAGATCGTGGGATGGCAAGAGTCTGAGTGCCTCGTTTCCCCCCTTCTTCCCCGACCTTAGGCAGTTCAACGCGACCTTCGTACCACGACTATAACCCCAACGCAGCCGCTGCCTTTTTTCTCACTCTAACGCTGTCGCCAAGGCGATGGAGACTCCCAATTCGGGTGATATGGGAAACGGGACGTTGAATGTCAAGAGAGATCCCAGAGATACAGATACTAGTGGAGACGCGACACGGGTGAACAGTGGAGATGATATAGTCAATGGCTTGAGCAACGGCGCTGCAGCGACACTCCCACCAGTAATCCCGCCCGCGCACCGAGCTAGAACGCTTGTGTTATGCTTTGACGGTACCGGTGATCAGTTTGATTCAGATGTACATCATATCACAGTCATCTTATAAACCAGGCTGAACGATTTGCAGAACTCGAACGTCGTACAATTCTTCTCCCTGCTGAAAAAGGACGACCGTCATCAACAAATGGTGTATTATCAGGTAAGTAAGTCGTCGTCGCGCATTCATGATTTAACACTGCTATTTACAGGCTGGTATTGGGACATACCTTGCTCCTCAAATCGCGACACCGCTTGCTGCAAAATGCTCCAAGATACTCGATGAAATGATTGCGTGGAATCTTGACGCACATGTCATGGGTAAATGCCACGCAGTAAATTCCTCGAAGACTGCATGTTGACGATATTTAGGTGGATACGAATTTTTGATGCAAAACTGTGAGGAAATATTGAAGCCATATTCAGACTTGATTGACATGCATATATAGACGATGTTGGGGATAAAATCTGTATTTTCGGGTTCTCGCGTGGAGCGTATACCGCAAGAGCCCTAGCGGGTATGATACACAAGGTGATGCTGCATTATTACTGTCTTCATCCTTGCTGACCGTTTCTAGGTCGGATTGTTGCCAGCCTGTAATCACCAACAAGTCCCATTTGCATACAAGATGTTCTCGCGTATGGACGAGGTTGGTTGGGCTCAATCCACGGCTTTCAAGAAGACATTCTCCATGGATGTTGACATCGAATTCATCGGCGTCTGGGATACCGTATCTAGCGTCGGTCTTGTCCCCAGACACCTCCCTTTCATCACGAGCAACACCGCAATTAAGACCTTTCGTCATGCAGTATGCCCTTCGTTCGTATTGTGGCTACATACTCACGTTTATTTAGGTCAGCTTAGACGAGCGACGCGCCAAGTTCAAAGCAAACCTATACCACCGTCCAACCAACGACGAACTTAAGCTAGGCGTTCAGCCAGGCGAGATGCCGAAAAGTACAAGCAACTCAAATATCAATCAACTGTGTGCACTTTCTGGTCCCGATACTGTCATTAAAGCCGACGTGAACAGTCGGAAATGGCAGTCGGAAATGGAGTCGCGCTTTTCGCAGCTAGACGGTCATTTTTCAGAGACTGACGTGTCGGAGGTCTGGTTTGCTGGCTGCCACTGCGGTCTGTATCGGATAATACTAGCCGTAACCCTCTTACTGACACGTCATACTTACAGATATCGGAGGCGGATCGGTGCCCACCGATACTCGTCACACACTTGCGCGCATCCCGTTACGCTGGATGATCCGGCAGTGCTTCCTCACCGGCACAGGCATTCAGTTCCACACTGATCTCTTGAGGACTGTGGGTCTGAATCCGGCAACGCTCTATCCATTCGTCCAGCCTCGTCCTCCTCCCGTGATATCCATGACTCAAAACGACGATGTGGACGCTACCCCAAAGCTGGTCAGAACCAACGTGCAGGATGGCATGGCCCACACATCTGTTGACACAAGCAGCCACAAGCTCACGGAGGAAGAAGAAGACTACCAAGACGCCCTCAGTCCCATGTACGACCAGCTAAGCCTGAGTATGGGCTGGTGGTTACTCGAGGTCTTGCCGGTGACCGACCGTGTACAAAAGCACGACAATAGTTGGGAGAGCGCAATGGCGTAAGTGACCGTCTGCGATATATCCGCTCGACTGACTCTGTATTCGGATGCGATAGTATGAACATGGGCTGCGGACGTGTAGTCCCTTATAGCAAGGGCGAGGATGGACCGTTCAATGTTCACCGTACCGTGAAAATCCGTATGGAAGCGCAAGGGCTCGATGGCGGATCGTACATTCCTAAGGCTCAATTTCGTATCGAGCCAACGTGGGTAGATTAAAGGTGAGGACGTTTGTTGTATCAACGGTGATCATTAGTGACGTCTGGTGGCGGTCATTGAAGGGCAGAGCGTCGATTTTTCAATCTTCATGGGAACGATTCAAAGGTATGTCTACTTCGCTGTTTTCGTGGATCAGTTTATGACATTCATTGGCAGCAATACGGTCTAGATACCAGTCGTTATGTCGTATCATAAGCAGTCATTTGTGTCATGATGAAATTTGATGTCCAATACCGCGCGCTATCCATCCAGCGTCCTAATACCCTGTGGTGCGTTCCATGCGTCTCTCGCATTCAGCTGCTCCTTCGACTAGCGGCTGCTGAGATACCAATTACATATGATATCTCCGGTATCAGTCGACCTTTTCTGGAGGCAGGACGGATAGCACTTTGCCCTATTGTTCGAAGCTTCAGGTTGAAGCGGCGCGCGGAGCTGATATCTATATCTCAAAGTGTCTCTCACTCGAGCGCCATGCGCTTGACCCGTCGTCCTGTTCTGCTATCCGTCTCTCCCTGAGTGTCCCACAGCGGTTAGCCTCCTGTTTTCAATGCATAAGAAGCCTTGCTGACTCTCTTGTCGTAGATCGGTCTAATCATCGTACAGTATCGATCGACCCTTCTGTACCCGTACAGCCTGAGAGTTATATCGTTGGTGTGGCGTTGACTACTACGTGCGTGTTACCTCATAAGTGGTTCCCTTTCTGACAGTAATCGTCGCACCTACAGCTCTCTCGATTTCGTCGTTCTCTCTCTGTTTACGCTGGTAAGCCTTGGGTTTATTAAGTGGGATCGTGAGCCATTGAAACGATATAAGAGCGTATTCCGCGTCGTGCAGAAACAAGACTACCTTAGGCGGGACCCGTCGCGCCGGATAACATGCAGGAGTATTATCGACGATTCGGTGCTCTACACCCCACTGCGGCGGAGATGCAGCCGAGTATATGGGCATCCTTGCCCTATGAACTGTCAAGCGAAGTCATGACGCATCTACCATGGGCTACAAAGTCCCGTGGCCGACTCGCATTGTTATCCCTAACGTGCAGATATTGGAGAAGAAGACTCTTGCCATTCATCTTTGAGCGCGTAATTGTTTGGGTTCGTACCAAGAACAATCTTGACACATCGGCGACTGGCTCGGAAGAGATGGGCGGCAGTGAAGGGGGTAGCGTTAATGATGATTCAGTGGAGTACCAACATGATGCAGAAGAAGGTGGAGACGGTCCGCAGCTCTCTGAGGATGGCAAGGATGGCAATCCGGATGACATGGAGGAAGACGACGACACGGAGGAAGACGACGACACGGAGGAAGACGACGACACGGAGGAAGACGACCCGGTAGCCTGGGATCCGGAAGCCTACGACGGTACCGACAATCTTCGTAAATTCCTTGAAACTTTGGATGAAAATCCACAGCTTGCTTCTTTCATCAAGAAGCTCTCGCTTTGGGATGAACCCAATGGCTTTACCGTAATTTGGGAGTTGAACAACGAGGAGGCGTTATGGAGTAACGCAGAGCTTATCGTGAATGTATTACAACGCTTTCGCCACCTCGATCAACTGAACTTCGACACCATGCTTCCTTTCAGTCCGGCTGCGATCTCTAAAATCATGTCTGAAGGGCATCGACCAGGTACGTAAACATGTCTACAATCATCGGAAGTCATCTAATCATTCAAGGCAGTTGACATAGACGAGCTCGCCGTGAAGTTTTGGGATCCCGATTGTCACCCATTTCACGCTTCAGTCTCTCGGCTCGTAGGCTTCCTATCGTTGTTCGGAAAAGTTAATGAGCTCGTGCTTTGGGATGACATGCCTTTCTTGATACCATTTGAGCGCGATGTCCTCGTGCCTTTTCCTACGCAATTACTACTCTCGAAGATTCGTCTTTCTCAAGGCTCCTCCAATCATCCCAACATCATGCAGGCCATAGTCTCCTCTTCCATCACATCGAACCTGGACTCATTCGAGGATTTCACTCTCACGACTGGCACCATCGATGAGTGGAACACACTCTTCGTCGAACCGGATTTTGATCCTCGGCATCTTCGTATCAATATGTGGGAGGTGCTAGGTAATGCGCTGCATTTGTGAGCCTCTGTCCATCTTACGCAGTCGATCTTGAGTAGAAATAGATCCACCTGAAGCCCCCATCGACCTGTCACGCAAGTCCACGAGTCGATTGGAAGAATTAACGGTCGGCACCAAACTGGGAAAGCAATACCCACCTGGAGTCGTGGCGCTGCCGCAGTCAGAGGAAAACGACCGATTGCTACAGTCTGCCACCAGTCTCCTCGCCACACTCAACAAGCCACGAGCATTTACACTCAAGCGACTTAACATAGTTTTTGGATGCGGCACGCACCTCAGAGAGCTGTTACGCCCCTCCGTTGTCAGACAACGATTTTCTGAACTCGACAGTGTACTCTTCGGGCTGAAGACAACGGGAATACGGCTATCCTTCAAATTCAAGTTATGGACTACTTCAAGCTTCGGCTTTCACAATATCGGCCTTCAAGAATACCAACATTTGTTTCCTCTCTGCCTTAGAGACGAGGGCAACATCCAAGCGTAGCACTGACAGGTACCAGCATGTCTTAACGTCCAAATTCTGTTCTTATTCGAACTTTAACCTTTATAACAGGTGCTTGTGATCTATCCCGGTGAAAGTGTACGGAAGCCAATACTTTCCATCGCAGTGTAAATCTAGTGCACGACTCAGTAATGGCCACCTTTTTTCTACGGAGTCCGTGACGTTTATTCACGTTAGCTATATACACTAGAGGGGGTTTGAGTATTCTCGTGCGATGTCATGTTACGTTGAACGGACTCGGATTGTCTTGCTTCGACAGTAAACTTGTACTTTTAGGGCTCCCTGTATACGACATATACACGGTTAGATTATGCAGAAGCACCGAATCAATAACTAGAAATAGTACCTCTCGATGTCCAGTTCGTCTATCAGCACGCCCTTCTTATGCAGCTTCGGTAATTTCTGTTCGAGGAAAGTGGGTAATGCGCTTAAACCCCGCATGTAGACAACTTGAATGCACAGATGTTCCAGTGCCTTGTATCTCGTCGCTGACAAGGCATTGTCAAGCGGAGTCCAATCAATGGCCTCCAACGCTTTGATCTTCTGCTCGAGTGATGGGGTCCATTCAGTCCAGAATAGGATGAAGATGTCGGTTATAGCCCCAATAGGCGCAGTGCGGAGCATTTGTACTAGCAGGGAGAAAATGGATGGGGAGAGGTTGCTGGAGAATTTGAGGCGTCTGAGGCAGATAGCGTTGGACAGGGATAATGACTTGTATACGTCGAGTTCTATCATGGACAGAGAATGTCAACATATATAATTTATTGCAACGTTGATAGGTCCGCTACTCACCAACTTTGTCTACGCCGAGAGGTACCTGGAGAAATGCGAAACGTAGAGAAGCGCAGCCCTTGATGAAATCGCAGATGGTCTCGATTTCGGGTGTATCTGTGGCGAATTCTAACTCCAAGGAGTGAATCGACGCATTCGACCCCGTCTCTCCAAGGAGTTCCAACATGAAATAGCCCAATAGTGCACGCCTGAAAAATAAAAACTCGAGGGGTAGGCAACGTCGAGCGTTCTTGAACAGTTGGCAAGGCCTGTTCTTGGCGCATTGAGTATCCTGTACCGTGAGCTCCCTCAAATTAGGAAACGAGAATACGAGCTTTGTCAGCTCTCGAGACGTGCCGAGCTTGACGGTATGCATGACGAGTTTCGTCACGGTAACGAATTTCGCCGCTTTCATGAGAAAGCTGGGATGGAGCACGCGCCAATCGCATCCGTTCACAATGAACACCTTCAAGCCGTGCATAAATTCCGCGAGGTAGAGAGGTATCAGATGTGCCCACTGCTTCACTTTTCCTGCCTGGGGGCGACTTCCGACGACGAACGTACGCACAAATTGCCCGATATTTGGTTCGTTGCGAAGGACGGCAACAAATCGGTCGAGCTGGCACTTGTCAAATATTTGCACTTCTCGGTGAAGATGGTAACGGCTGCGGAAGAGCCACGCCTTGCAGGTCAGTGCACAGGCGAGGAGCGTTGTGCGACGGAGGCGTGCATTTTCTATTGTAGAGTTTTCTGACGTCTTGAGGTGGAGAGTGGCGTCGATCGCTCGTTCGTAGACCTCGAGAGGCAGTATCTTCAAGGGTAGCATCCAGCCTAGCAGCCTCGAGTGAGTGATTGAAAATGTATCAGAGGCCGACAAACGAGTGCACCATGTGCTTCATTCTTCGCCATCTTGAGCAACTGTCGATGGTCGGATGTAACAAAGTAGCTCAGCGCTTTTACAGCTGTAATTCGCTGTGCTGTCTAGATAGAGTTACGTCCACTGCCATCTCTCCGAGTCCACGTTCTTGTCGTCTGAGTGTGCACAGATGATGCCACTGTAATCAATGGCATTTCACCTGTGGCAGAAAACCCAGTCAGTAAGAAGATGCTTCCTTGAATCCTCAAAGCAATGGATTTATTTTGAGAGCTCAGTAGTACGGGGCAGAGTCGAGTCCAAAGAGCTGTTGGACCTACAGCGCTAAGCTTGTATACTTCGGCGTCGGCCTAGACCCCAAGCGTTTAAAGGACAAATATGGTAATCCCGCCTTTCGCGGCGCGGCGCGCCGTTGCAACGTTTTTCAGTGTAACCACATCGTTTCAGTGTCTCTGAGCTTCCCTTCGTTGAGGATCCGACAACTACACAATCGAGCTAGCAATGCTTGCGCAGCGAAATCATCATCATTGAGTAGCTCGTGGCAATGCGCGGCGGGCGCATCGCCCCCGCTTCGGTGATGGCCCTGACTCCCATATATGAAGACCTGAACGCACAGATGTCCCGGGTTTCAGCTCACCTCCCGCATCGTGTCCTCGGACTGCAATACACCTATTTTGACATAGTCTTCCGAATCAAGCTACTGTAATAGCTCAATCTACTTCCACGAGGCTCGTTTAAGAGTCATTGACTCCCATTGACGAGGATGTCTAACTCGCAAGAGTATGTCCTTCCCGCTTTCATGTCTGCTACTATGCTCAATTTCTATCATCAAGTCCATGGCACCTGACTGGTATGTCTTATTTCCTTCTTTGTGTGAATGCTATAATGACGGATTTGCTAGTTGTTCGTACCCATGGAGTTCTATTCCTACGTCCAGAGAAGTCATGGCGGCCCATCGTCACTATTACGCTCGAAGACAGTGTCCATATGCCATACGAGCTGATGCTGGGTTGTGACGGCCAGAACCCCAACCTGAAGATGCCCTTCGTGCTGTGCGTACATATGCACGCGTTCTTCCTTAGCTCCCACGAGTAACACTTTGGTCCTGTGCAGAAATGACGTGGACGAAAGCAGCCGACTGGACATCAAGCTCTGGCATAAGTCCCATCGCAAGAGTCGGCGAAAACAGCATATGGTTGGGACGGCATATGTGACTCTCGGCGAGTTGCTGAAACGTCGAGAGATGTCTGGTCAGGGTAAGTTCCTCCTCTTCATGGATCTCATACGGTAACCAACGTGCCTTAGATATACCCATCAGCCTGCGATGCCCGCCTCCACAAAAACGTAGCATTAAGCTAAGAAGCACGCGCCAGTCAAATACTGCGACGCTTACTGTACGAATTCGGACACCCTACGCACTACTCGCAAGATCCTTCACTACTTCCTCAGATTCAGTTACATTGGCCCCTTCGCCAGCGCCATCAGTCTGTGACGGGAGGGAAGATTACTCAGATGATGAAGATTGCACATTCGTGGTCGACGAGCCTCCAGGTACGTGTTGTCAAGAGTAAGAGTAGCATCCTTCTAACGAATCCCGGACACCGTAGAGGGAGAGATCCTGCTTCCAGATCCGTCGAAAGGTCTCAAGGACTCTAATAAGTCTAGTTTGCGGCGACGGAAGTACATCAAGCCCTATTGTGTCAACACCTCCGATGAAGAAGACGTCAGCGTGTATTGTTCTTCGTCGGATGAAGGCCCAGCTTGTGTTTCTGTTAGCAGCGTTCATGAAGAGGGGATCGAAGAATCATGCGGCTCGGGACGACTACTCCCATTCCTCCCCCAACACGTACACCACGAGGAGACGCAGTCTGGTGGTATCTCGTTGTCGCTCTTGGAGAGAGCTATAGATCGTTTCGCGCCCTATCGTGAAATGCTGGATCCTGGATGTGACTTCGGCCTGGTCCAGCGACGGTTGATGGCGGAATGGTACGCAGTTGCGGGTGCTCTACTCGGAGTGGCTGCATTGAATGCGGCGGTGTTTGGGTACTCATCGTCGGATACTGTGTTCGAAATCGACTCGCTAGCGCTGCGATCGGTGCTCTTTGGCAGCATCGTCGGTGCTACAGGCCTTGTAGTCGATATCTGGTTCCTCGTCTTGTTTGGCGGTGCAGACCCAGAGAAATTCGAGGTGTGTTGTCCTGCAGTTTGCACCAGATAATGATTGATAATTGACCGATTACTCGCAGCGTGTGTCCCGCGACGTCTACGGCTCCCATTTTTTCTTCTGCCTCAAATGCCGCTTCCCCACACTCTGTCTCTTCCTCTCCGTCTGCGCTCTCATGCTCTTCCTCCTCGCCGTCGCGTGGACTGCGTGGCCCACCGCCGTCCTCGTCCTCTGCTGCCTCGCGGGCACGCTCCTCACACTGCAGTACCTGGTGTTCGGGTTCCACCGCGCCGTCAACTTCGGTATTTGGCTTGCGCAGCGGGCGTGGCGCGGTATTGCGCGGAAGGTGTGGAGCAATGCAGGCGAGCCGATGGAACTTGAGACACGTGCAGAGCAGCCCGTGTCTGTAGATCTGCGTCGGCCTAGCGATGTGAGAGGCGATGGTGAGCGGGCAAACGATGTGAAGAGCCCGACTTAACCTATGCGGGCCCTATACCGCCGACCAAAACACCTTCGACAAGGCAAGCTTCCTTTGTCGCGCAGGCTGCACCCTCGCAGCGTGAACTCGGGAGTAACACTCCGATCGTCAATATTTCTCGAAGACGGCTCTCTTGCCGTCAAAAATACCCTTCCTGCCTCCTCTTGCTCTCGGTTTCTGTAAACCGTAAACGACTTGCAGTCAACAAGTTAACAGAAGATCGAGCTCACGGACCGGCGTCTATATACCTGAAAACGTGTACTTGAAGATATACCTATCGTGTAATTTACGTCTAGCGGACGGATGCCAGTTCTGACACTCGGCTTACCTCACACTGACCCAATCTATCGGATTTACTAACTCGAACAAGATGCCAAGATTGTACACACGAATGAAGACTCGATTGCGCGTGTGTGGATAATTGCAAACCAGGACTTCGATCAGCCGTCGTCTACATACTACAAGGATGGATCGTAGTCTCCATCATTCTGCTTCTCCGGACTGAGATCCTATTTTGCGTCTCTTGACTTCACCTCCAGTGCTGACGTAGTGCCATCCACTAACATGCCAGTTCCATGCGTACTGGATATTGAACGAGTGTAGGCCCGCCTTGCTCACCCAGTGACGGACAACTACATCTTCTGTCCTCCGTTCTTGCAAGAGGACTGAAAGCTCATCCAGATGTTGACGAATGACCAGATGCTTGAGCTTGGGAAAGACGCTCGACAGATACGCGAAGTTTTCAACCTACGAGAAAGTGTCAGTACTTCATGATGGGATTCATCAGCAGCGGCATACCTTGATAAGTGCTGATGCCTTAGGGCTTTCTATGGAGAGGCGCGATAGCGACGGAAACCGGTAAGACACGGTGTTCATGGTCCTGTCATCCTTGAGTGTATATTCAAGGTCGTCGCAGACGATTTCTAGATCCGTAAGTGGGCTTTTATTGAATAAAGCGTGTTGTATGAACTGCTTCCATACCCTGAGAGTCGTCAGGCATGGCAGAGAAGTATCGGACGGAAGGAATCTTTCTGAACAAGCCAGATCAAGATGAAGGGCCCGAAGTGTGTACGCCGAGGCCCCAATTAATCGACGCACCGCCCTTGCGTAGTGCCGAGGAACCACATGATCGAGAGAGGATATCTTCAAGCTGAGTAGTTCGCCGGTGACCAGATCCATTGCTTCTTCGACACCCTCTAACGTACCCAGCGTCAGAGCGAGAATGCGTAGTTTAGATGTCCTCCGCTTCGGACCACAAAGCTGTCTGAAAAGTTGAAAACCACAGAGGCCCGGGGTTTCTACTATCAAGGCCACAAGACTTTTACAATCGCGAACGAGGTTCGCCAGGATCCGCGAATACTCCATGCATTTTGTCGGGTTTGAAGCTGAGATGTCAGGGCCAGAAACGACGATATACTGTATTTTGGACCAAGGCCTTTCAGGAACAGATGAAACGTTCAGGAAGCCTTCCGTTGCGGTGTCCAGTGCAAGTACATTTTCTTTGGTCCTCTGAGGGAGACCAATCTCCCAGTCAAAATGCCGTGCCGGGTAGTTGAAGAACGGATACATAAGAGTCAATGCGAATCTTCGTTGGTGGAAACGTTAATGATGGAGCACGGTATTTATGCGTGGAAAGTCTTTGGTAGAGATGAGAGCTGGTCCTTTCGAGCATACGAAGTTCGAATATTTATATGAACGTGGGCCCCAGGCTGGCCGCTCGTTTGCGATGGCGTTGCTAGGAAGGCAGTGGACAAGGAAATTTTCAGTACTACGAGATTTGTCGCGAGATGCATATTGAGTCCTACTGAGAGACTGTCAGGTTTCTTCATGTTCGTCGTCGTTCGCCCAACGGCAATGGAAACATGGGAACTTGAAACCGAGCGTCTGGCAGTGCCATTATGACTAGCGCTTAATTAAATGATCCGCGGAGCCACGGACCGGGAGCTCGAAAAGGGCGCCCGAGTTTTCTATCCCAAGTTGACCATGACCACCACCACAAAACTCAGACGTGATGAATGAATCCATTATTTCCGGAAACAGTGACTTATATGATCCAGTGAGCTCTAGTGATTGATTTGAGTAATAGACTTGATGAATTGAATCCCTAGGATTCGCTCGAAATGCTCTCCGAAAGTCCTGTCTCACATGTTACTACTGTTCGATTACGAGGCGGATCGTCCATACGCGTCGTGGTCAAAACCGCATCAATTCGACGCGAACATAGCAGACAACCTCATGATATACGCAAGGAGCTGCGTATATTGCGCTCTCTCTCTCATGCCCATGTACGTTATACAATGGTATTTCTACGAGCTGATATAGGCTCACTTGTATAGATTATCCCCGTATATAAATCAATCTTCGATCCTGACGCCGCTACCATTCAGTACTGGATGCCACTGATTCCCTACAGTTTCATGGACCTCGTCGCATCACCTTCCTTCTCCCCTCATGCTCACACAATCCTTCAGCTATTATCATCCCAAATATCCTCAAGTCAATTCGCGACTCTTTCCCGGTCTATTGCGTATCAACTCCTGTCAGCGCTTGAATATCTCCATACATCGCGTCCACCGATAGCACACCGCGATATAAAGCCCGCTAACATATTGATCACGTCGTCTGGATGCTTGAAGCTTATTGACTTCGGTATCGCGTGGAAACATGAACCGGATGAAAGTGACCTGTGGCCCGAAACTGTGGATAGCATGTGCCCGCACGTATGCACTGGGTGAGTACCTGTTATAATCGATTTCAGCGGCCCAACGAATTAAAGTACTAAGGCAACCTAATCCCAATATCAACACGTACTATCCTACAGGTCTTACCGTGCCCCCGAGACATTGTTCAACCCACAGTCCTATGACGCCTTTGCTGTCGACATGTGGTGTGCAGGCGCGACACTCTCGGAGCTTTTTACCCGACTACGTTTCATACCATCTTTTCAAGACGGAGATGAAGACGATGATGGTCCTATTGCAGGAGAGAACTCTCCAGGGTCATCTCAAGCGCCTTATCGCATACCTGAAGGAGTGAAACTAGGCATTACTCCCGGTCGATGGGAACGCGATGCACTGTTCGATGCGCGCAATGGGACACTAGGTCTCGTCTGGAGTATATTTCAGACCTTCGGGTCCCCCAATGAGAAGAATTGGCCGGTACGTTGCACTCTATATCCGTTACTGACACGTCATACTGAATGCTTCCTTTCTTTCCCAAATCTTACCATGCATCTGTAGAGTTTTCGTACCCTGCCAGATGCGACCAAACTCACGTTTGCAGATGCATCACCCACTGGCCTACGGACACGTTTACCAAATCTTCCTTCAATTATTGGCTCTATCTCTGAAGATATATCCGACAGCAATGCGTCGCTTGATCTACTCACGTCGATTCTGGTACTTGACCCCAATCGGCGGCTTCGTGCCACAGAAGCGCTGGGTCACTCATGGTTTACTTCTACCACGGTGTTTCTTCCGCAGGAACTTGGTAGCAACGGGGAATTAGGCAGACTTCTTTCGATTGCCATTCAGTATTCAAGGCAAGCCATACAAGACGATCTCGTCCAGACATCATAACAAGGCGGGCCTTTCGTACGATTTCCCCCCATGATTACATCCTGATTCTTCAATCTACGTATGCTCTTTTGACGATATCGTACAGCATTCATAATGCGGCAAATACAATCGGCATCAAAGGCACCTTTGAGGCTACTTAGACATCGGCGATGCATGTCAGTGTTCCCTGCTTGTTCGAAATACATTCATCTAATATCGTCTCGGTCAGTGGCACCGCTCAACATGTTACAGTAGTAGAAATGGTACGCGCTGAGGTCAATGGAAGCGGCAAGGGTACTGCCATTACTCTGGCTACACGTCGTGCATGCCAAGGTGGTATCAGACAACGTGCAATTGTCGCAGGATGCAATATAATGACCGCTAAGGTTTTATGGTGGAAGATAGTTAGTTGTTTCCACATGCATGGGACTCATCGATCGCAGAGAACTGAACGAGCTTGACTTGACATTCTAAGACTCCTTGAACATTGGCGACACAGTTATTCACATCAGTTGTAGAGGCCACCTGACATTCAACGTCCGCGCCATTCTGGCATGTCGCAGACAGGACGGAAGTGTCTTCGAGCGTGATGTTTGCACAAGTAGTTCCAAAGTCTGCGAAAATCATTGTTCAGAACGATACAGATATGATGGCAGCAACTCGCCTCCCTCGGGGGTCGCTCTAGTGAGTATTGATGGCCTCAATAGATCTGATGCAACCCCAGTGGCCGACGTTGTGACAAGAACAACGAATATAAAGACGCGTTGCATTGCTACTCAAGAACTCGGTGTGACTGAGAGATGACAGTTAATTGGTCTCATGTGTTGAGTTGGTGCTACTTATATATCTGCAAGTAGTCCTCAATGGTTGCTTGAGTTTCCCGTTACTCACTCAACAATTGATGTCGACGTGTTACAACAGTTGCAGCGAAATTGCTGGCTTGAGAGATGGGTGGGGTCCTCAGATCATCTGCTGTCGGCCTAGGTGTGCCTCTGTGCTACGATGAACGTCCTCATAGCCTCATTAGTAAACACGGTCACCTTCCTCGCCTCTGAGAGACAAGGAAGCAAATTCAACAGACCACGGGCTATCTCAAAATCGTCTAATATGCGCCTTTCTCCGAGTTGGTGATATCGTGGATGACCAGCTCATTGTTATGACGGTTCAGAAAGGAATTACTATGCATATGTATACCACACATTGCGTTTGAAAAGGCTGTAGCGGCACGCGTTGTAATCCGTGCGGGCACGAATTATGGCACTGATGATGCTACTGAGACGTGCCACGTGAATGGGTAAAGGCGAAACATACAATTCTAGACTCCTCGCAGCCGTACAGATCAGGACCACTGCGTCGACTTCGCAGTGCCATAGCTCCTGTGGTCTCCGCGTTCGTAGTGACTATCGTCAATGCCGTATGAGGTTGAAGAAAGCTGGAAGATTTTTCCAAAAAGCACGACGGTGTGCTCGGATGGCCGAGAGTGTGCGTGGACGGCATCTGGCACACAAGGTCTCCGCCGCTTGATCTTGCAGAAGCTTAAGGGTGTATAAGTAGTCCAGGTTGTCTCGTTTGGACTCTTTCAGACTTTCCAGTACCACGGTGCATGTATACAGTGGACAATCTCGCGCTCGTTCCAAGGGTATCTCTAATTGTCCATGCTGCAGGCCTATCAACTTGATCCTGCCCAGTTCTGCGCGCGACAGTACAGGGGTGTCGAGGAGTTCCCAGCGTGCGCTGCGTTGACCGGCTCGTAGATGTGCTTCATCCGCATAACCCCACTGATCTTGAGGATCTATGAGCGCGAGTTGGTAGAGTGCACAAGGAACGATTTGCCAAATGTTGCATTCGATTGAGAGATGGAGTGCAGCAGCGGGTTCTGGGAACATCTCATCGAGGTATTTGCCATGTAATTTGCCACCTGCGCCTGGACGTGTGCATTGTATAGCCGCCCGGCTGATTTGATCGCGCTGGTCGTCCCAGTCTTTGAGGGTTTGTGGCCAAGCCTCAAAGAGAGAGCGTTGAATGACCTTGCGCACCGGGTCAATCGAGTACTGTATCGCAAGCTTGAGAAGACCAAGCATTTCAAGCGGCATATCAGGGTCGCGGGGAAGGGGATTCAGGGTCCTAGAGGGGCATTATTATCGTTCGTACCGCACAGAACAAGGCTGCATAGAAACTCACGACATATCATAGAGTGCGCTTAGGAGCTGCGCCAGGTCGCGGGAATCCGCTGGTACCTGTAAGTGGGGCACGCCATCGTAGTGGGTGTTTGGCATATATCGGCCAAGCATGGTGGACTGTCGGAGGAGTACAGTGCTGTCGACGCGGAAGAAAGTGTTTTCAGTTATTGCGTCTTCGTCCTCCGCAGCCACTTTCACTTTGGAAGTAGACAGTACAACATCGCCGTCTAGATAATACAAGGACGGATGGCATACATCCCTGATCTGTATGTAGAGCTGCCACTCAGTACCAGACGAAATGACGTATCGGAAGACTTACCTTGGGCTTGACTGGTGAATCCATGCTGACAGTAGTGGGGAGGTTGTTCGCGTGTAAATGCTGCAGTCTTAGGAAAGAGAGTAGCGGAGAAGGAGTTATAGAAGACGCCCTTACTCATATTGTTATAATCGGGCGCTGACGTACCGCCCCGAGAAAGCATACGTCGAGCTCTGCATATACAAATGCGGACCACGGAATTTTGTGTCCGGTCATGAGATCCTCAGTAGCTTAACCACAGTAAGACGATTGACGTGCAAGCGAAGATTAGTCGGCGCGTACAAGGGTCCAGCTGGGAATATCACGGAACATCCCAATAGCTGTGCGCACTGGTAGTTCTCGTGCATTCAAGTATCACCACATGCTACTGCCACAGATACGGAGGCGCTGTGTTCCTGGAAAGCGAGTGACAATTCGTGTGTATAAGGTTCTCGGTGTGGGCATCATGATAAGAGGGTTCGTCGTATTGGGGTCGGTTGAATGCCTTGGACGTCATTCGTCCGAAAGACTGGGATAAACGCTTCCGTGTGTCAGTTGAGCTCCATAGGGCGTCCATGAAATCTTGTCTCGTTCGTACATGAGAGCCTGTAAGCTCCAGGTTAGCACGCCGTCTATCAAGCTACGAGGAAATCTTACCGCCTCGGACGTATCTAGGTCGCATGAAGACAGGTGAAAGTTGGCGCAAAGCCTTCCATCGACACAACTCACAGGGCTAGGCTACCGACCATAACCTATCCCATCCCAGAGCACGCAAAGTGGACGCGCATCGGATCCAGTCGCTCCTAGGTTTCCCATGAGCCTCGTAACACAGCCTAATTTCCTTGGAAGCACCTCAGAATATAGTGCTTGCATCGCCTCTAACCACGCCGAGTAGCATCTTGTGTCGATCTTTCAATAGCGAGATGGGCGATACTACCAGTCAAAACGCTACGCCGTACTTAGGGATGACACATACGGATAATTATGCGGAGCGCTGTCACGAACTCATGGTTCTTCCCTGCCACGAGTATGAGAAATGCCATGCTAGTTGGTAGAGCGTCCAGGTCAAGTGGCATATACAGTTTGGACACAGGAACGCCGCCGTAAGCCGTGTGTACATGGATCCCGCACGAAGGCCTTGGGTTGTACTGTCCTGGTCTTTAGGATATATGGTGTAGCGTCATTGCGTGCTGCTGGGAGCGCAGGGCACTTGAGATAGCTTCTCAGGAGGGCGTATGCTAGAGCGGATCAGAAGTGCAGCCCCAGCCCCACATCATCTCAGAATATTGAACAGGTTGAGAATATGCTTTCAAAATAAGAATTAGTTGTATTTCTGGTTCGTACGACCAGGAAGACGCACCTGCTTTGCACATGATAAACGGTGAAGAGCTGAAGTTCAATATGAGAACGCGACCCCGCCGAGTCGACAAACGCGTCGGTAAACAAGGACAAATACCGGGTCGAACCGACTCGGAGGCGCATGGCTCTCGCGTTTTCACCACTGGCAATATGTAGGAAGTGTAGAGTCGTCTTCGACCTGCATATGAGGCTGATTTTATTGCGGCAATAGGTACGATCGCTAGCCTCTGTGCGTAACCACAGGTCGCTGACCGAACTGACTTGAATTAGTTTCAGACCGAACTCGCTTAGATTACCAATGAGCGATCCTAGCTGCAGTCCGTCGAATGGGGTGAGTAATGTTACCGAATCTACCGTGGGATCTGTTGTGCAAACCTATACGGCGTGGATGTATAGCAAATCCAGGAGGTCCGTGGCGAAGGACTATACTACTCGAATGGAGATATCGTACTGTCGGCGGCAAGGGCGGCAGAAAAGCCTCAGCCGAACTCTGAGACGGATGCGGGAACAGCCAGTACTACGCCTAGTAGTCAAGCCACTACTGTCTTTTTTCGCGTCGATAGGATCATACTTTGTCGACACTCCACCGTGCTGGATAGCCTCCTGACCATTCCCGCGCAAGACAACGCCAATGAACAGTACGACGGCGTTGTACATGTGCGTATGTCTGATAATGCAGACGATTTGGCTATGCTCCTAAGGGCAATATACGATATCGGGTAAATAGCATTCATCATTTATCATGCTATGAGTTCTGAATTTGTCTCCTTAGATCGCTTCCTCTGAATGCGTACGACCCGGAGCTTCCGCTAAACATAATGGGAGTCTTAAAGCTCGCCAACAAGTACGACGTTGTCGTCGTACGATCAGCCATTGTTAGCTGCCTCACGAAGGCATGGCCACAAACGTTGGAGGAATACGACCGTCTCGAGCTCCTCATCCAGGATTCCATCCACCAGTGTTGCAGATCATCGCATGGGATGTTGCACGGATTCAACGTGTACAAGGGCTTTCCCGAACCTGCGTCTGCAGTGTATCTTGGAATCGAGTGTCGCGTCCCCGAAATCTTACCGGCCGCCTTCTACCGGCTTGCGCTCACAGATTCAACACGCAGTTGGGACGAGTCAGGAGATAAATCCTCTACGTTAGCGCGTTACGAATACCCAGCCAAATGGCATCTCATACGCGGGAATGCAGACGCTCTCTGGCGCGTACTGCTAGTGAAGGGCAAGCTTCAACGACGCCGCGAAAGTGGTCACGGCATACAATTTACTACCTTGAGGACTTGCAAGGGATCTTGCAATAACGCCTTCGGTGATCTGACCGGTACAGGAAACGACACAGACGACTTCTTGAACGCGTTAAAGATACTGGAAGAGGTTGCAGATAATGGTGAACTGTGCGTCAAATGTGAGCGAGTTGCATTTCGGAAGATCCGTAATGAAAGACAGAATTTCTGGAACGAACTAACACGCGTGTTTGAGATTGACGCTTTGTATCAATGACATTGAACATTGCCAACGAGAAACTAAGAGGGAGTTGTGTCGAGTGTGAAAGTGGCGATTTTCGCATCCCTGCATACTCAGCTGATTCAGATTTGCCGTGGTGTCATTAGACTCTCAGGCCTTCAGCAAGCATTCTTTCACATCACTTCAGCTTGTCCTATAAGGGAAACGCGTATAATGCTCCAGTGCTCTATGATCGCTACACTGTGATCATATCTAGTCTATCGAGATGCCCGAAGGTCGGGATTCATACCAGCTACTCGTCAAGTCGAGCACGCCAGACGGCCCGTGATATCAGGAGAGACGCAGTTATCTGGCAATAAGTAATGAGTATTCAGACTAGGTTCGCTCGAAAAGAGGGTGTCTCCGTGGCGAAAATGCGAGGTACATACTGAGGTTGATACCAACAGGGTTGGACTGGTTGCTGTCGTTCGCACAGCTGCAAACAAGTTCGGTATTGTCCGCCAGGGTGCAGGAGTTACAGTCGTCGGCGTAGTTGCCGCTAGAACGTCGGCCATCAGTCACGAGCCTGAGGCACGGATAATACAGTACGCACTTGCTCTGGCACATCAGCTCGCCGTTGTTGTTGCCGACGCAGGTGTTGAGATCCACGGCCGTGTCACGTGACACAGGAGGGAACGGTGGCTCCGGGTGGCAGGTCGCAGAGAGGGTGTGACCGTCGCCTTCCAGGCTTATATCGGTGCATTGACTATTGAAATCTAGCGGACACATGGTGTGTAAGATTGAAATATCTGAAGAGGATGCAGAGACGCACCGCTGGTCGCCCTGGACATCTTGGCTGCATGACCGAGGGCCGCTGCACGAACGGAGTGCGCTGCGCTAAGGGCAACGAGGCCAACGAGGGCTAACGCAATTCGCCCTCCGAGAAACTGGAAGCGGCTTTGAGTGGCAGTGAATCGCATGGTGGTGGTAAAGACGACGAAAGAGCAGAGAACAGGAGTTCAATGAGCCTGAGAAACAGTGAGTTAGACCCAAGACTCTTATATAGTGGTGGAAGGGACGCACCCGCCGAGTCGTCCCTCGATAGGCATTCTCTGGTGTATGGGATCGAGAGATGGTGTCAAATATCGACGTATAATTTACGTAGTCCGAGGCAGGATATGATCAGACCACGGTGCATACGAGTACTCGAGCAAGATAATTGATGTACAGTTCCTTCGGGATGTGTCCTTGAGCCTTACGCATTCGCGAAAGCGTGTGCTTGCAGTTGTAATGAAGAGCGCCTGGCTGCGCTATTGCCCTGTTATAGTACGCTACTGTACATTCCGGGTGTGTGGCTCTGCATGCAAGTCGGGACTCGAGTATACTTCAGCGATGGCTGGGTCTCAATCACGCGAATTCGCATACCTTATGAAAGCATCCCGAGTGTTGGATGTCCGAGGGTACTCTTTGGCCATCCATCAGCACACCGAGTTGCCATAATATCAGATATCACTCGCAAACGAGGGAATAACCTGTCAGGAAACTTGCTGAAGTGTTCGTTTCCAGATTACTTTCACCCCAAAGATGAGAATACATCACGGTCTGATCAAGACAATGTGGGTTGCCCAAGGCATCGAATGATTCATTTCTAGCCTCTGAGTGAGCTATATTACATGTAAGAGATCGAATCCCGGACTCACGAGTGTTTGAACGAAAGTATTACTCAAAATCAAGCAGGGCCGCACCATTGGCCTCTGCCATGTCCCTGAGTCAAGACCGTGTAGAACAAACGCCACCGCAGCAGAAATAGGAGGTAGAGATAAAAATTTCGACGGTATAGGGAGTGGTTAGGGACTGTAGATCCTTGAAGGAGACAACGTTAGTCTTTTACGAATCACCCTTGATTCGGGTACTCCTATCTGGAACGGGAGGTTTCAGCTCACGTGACCATCAGTCCTCAAAAATGGACGGCGTTTGCCGAGTCTGCATCATCGGTCCGCTTTGCCGCTCACCTCAGGCTGCGGCCTTCAACTGCAGCCTGTGTTCGAAGTTTGCACTGTCGCCGTCTTGCTAATTGGTAGCTGCATCGCGAAGAGTACGTCTCTCATTAAGATGGTCAGGTTTGTTGTCAGTGCGTCTTTCCAGTTTCTCAATGCGTACCCCGCTCATGGTTGCTCGAGGGACTGCATACTCTTGGGTGTACATTGAGTTCTATGCGTGTCGCTTTGATTCGTACAGATGTACTTGATCACAAAACTTCTGTGCAGTGCCCTCTGTTCAACATGAGTGATAGTTTGCCATACCGGCAGGTACTTTCTTGCTTTGAAACTTCGTGACCAGTCACTCGCTGTTGTTGCGACTCATTTTGAGCAGATTCCTATTGAAATGTTGTCGAACATCTGCCAAAAATACTTGAGGTGATTCGTAGTAGAGCGATAGCAAACTGCACCTAGTTGGCGGAAGTGGACGACCAAGCACGAAATTAGCCGGGCCTCATACATTGCCACGTGCTTGCTTCGTGGCGTCACAAGCGCTTGCTTAACCATAGACCCAGACCATCCAGATTCTACTGCAGGCTTGAGCTCATCATGAGGGTGCACAGAATAGGTATTATCTTCTACGGGGGCGATGTTGACAGGTATCATTGAGAGCCTTATGTAACCTAAGGCTCTCAGTCATATCTCCCATACAAATCGAACTGGCCTCGCCACGGAGGCGATAATCGATTGCATGCAGAGAATCTACAAATATACAGTACGATACAAGCATCATATATGTAACAAGAACTAGAGCCTGATGCTAACTTCTATACAATATCGTAAACAGTTGCACAATAGACAGATGAACCAGATGAACTAAATGTAACGGTACACGTCAGACGTCCCACATCAAGTCGCATTCTCCACTTCAGTACCAGTTTCGCTTTGACGTGGTTTTGCCGTCACCATTGGGGGCCGTGAATGAGCCGAGGCGACATGCAGGGCATGGTTATCAATAGATATGCCTGATGCAATTCTATCAGCGTCCCTGTCTCGAGCAAGTAGCAAGCATAGAGCGTACTTCGTGTGGCATTCGACGTCTTGTAAATACCAATCAAGCGATGACTCAGTTCAAACATGTCATTTCTGTGACTCCAGGATTAGCCACTTGTTACAGCTCTTGCTTCAGTCACTGACCTCAGAGAGATAATGATAAACTGTGCGTTCTTCGTCCGATCCTTGATGTAGTTGGCGACGATGGAGACATTGCGGAAGTCGAGGGCAGCATCAATCTCATCCATAAAGTACAGCGGAGTAGGCTGCATGACACTTTAGTCTGCGGCGAGGTTATCCAAGAATAACACAATACCTTATATACGTGCAGGGCAAACACAAGGGCCAACGAACTGAGGGTCTGGAGAAAGTGAATAAGATTCGGTGAGTATGTTGCACGGCAATTGATTCACGCACCTTCTCTCCACCGGAAAGATTGGAAATGTTCCGCCAACTTTTCTTGGGAGGCATGACACTGAAAATTATGCCTTCCGAGAAGGGGTCAATAGTATCGACCAGCTCTAACTCAGCGTTGCCTCCGAGTGTAATCATCTAATGGACCAGTGTAAGTTTGTCAAAATGTGGTGGCGCAGTCAGTTATGAGACGCGTACCTGGTACATCTCCTTGAGCTTCAGAGAAATAGTGTTGAAGCCAGCCATAAATTCGTTGAGTCTCTGGCTCGTCAAATCATCGAAACGTTGCTTCTGCTCGTCACGCAGCCGTGTCACCTCGTCCAAGTCCTGCGCGCGCCTCAGGAATTCCTCTTCGCGTTTACGATAGTCTCTCAAAACGCCAAGGTTTGGCTTCAGGTTCTTGAGTTTCTCTGCACCGACGTATGAGTAGCGGAAACGACTGTATGTCGAAGAACGCACCGTCGAGCAATTCTGAGTCGGCGACTAGCTCCTTTTGGTCGAACGTAGAAAGCTCAGGGGCTGTGTATATGTGTAAGCCATGCATGTCAGTTTTTCCATCCTTCAAGCTGGGCTCCTCGGGCTCGGCCTTGGGTCTATGACCCGAAGGGTCCCCTGCAGCCTCGGTTTCGGGTTGGGCCTCTTGCTCGCCCTCTGCATCGCCGTCTTCTTCCTCCTCGTCACTGAGGATCAAACAGAAATCAGCATCAAGTTCGACTCTACTGTGATACTGGAAGTCGTACTCGACATCAACGAGACGGAGTTTGTCGTGCTCCCTCTGCCAATGCTGCAGGACGCCGTCGTTCTTGGCAGCCGCTGCCTTCTTGTCTTCCATAGCTTGTTTCAGTGTCATCTATATCATAAGTCAGCGCGAGCGAGGAAGACACAGCTCGATTTGCGTACCTCGCGTTGGCGGAAAGCCTGGATCTTGTCGGACTTAGCATCCAGGTCGGCTTTCAAATCGTCAAGCTCTTCTTTCGCATTCTCCGCAGCATCCTGGGCGAGCGTAACCTGCGCTCGGAGCTGGTCGATGTAGCTGACGCATTCCTCGACATCCTCGGTCAATTTGGCCATCTCATTTTGTGCGTCCGAGAGATTGGCTTGTGCGGTTGTGATATTTGCCGAGTATTTAGCGATGTCTTTCTCGGCCTTCGCCTTGGACACCTCTGCCTTGGTGATTTCATCGTTTGCAAGCTGGATGTGAAGGCCAATACCCTCTACTGTCGACTTCTGTTTGAGGAGCCGGGAGCCACCTATGTCGAGAATTTTCTTCTCGAGCGCTGCAATCTCCTCCTTGATGGATGCGCTGCCTTCCTGAGCCTCTTCGAGCTTCGCGGTTGACGCTGCGATTGCCCTCTCCAGCTGCGCAATCCGAGCAAGATCTCCCGAATTAGGCTTGCACTTCGCTCTGCGCGGATGTCAAGACTCAGCATTTAAATAAGTAGAACTTCGTATAAACGTACCGCAATTCCTTGACGCGTTTTTCAAGCTCAGCGATACGCTTGGTGACATTTTGAATCTCCATGGTCGCTTTCTGGATAGCAGTGGCGATGCCCGGACTAGCTTGGGTCAAGGCTTCTAGTTCAGCTTCTTTCTCCCTTAACGCGTGCATCGCTTCATCTCGCTTCTTGTCTGCGACCTGGCTCTCATGCTCGAGCTGACGAAGAGTCTCGGGAGAGACTCCGTCGGTGGGGAGCTTGGAGCTCATGAGTCCCCGTACCACAGAACCTCCACCCGACATCGCACCCGACGACTCGATGAGCTGGCCTGCGAGTGTGACTACACGCCATCTGCGGTTGCTTCCGAAGGCGATGCGATTCGCTTGCTCCATGTTATCTGCGACGAGGGTGTCGTGTGCTGCCTTGTAGAACGCGGGCGCGAATTTAGCTTCTTTGGGCTTGATGAGGTCGAAGAGCCGGGGGACGTCCTCCGGTGTTCTAATCTTGGCCATCCCATTGGTCGATAGTTTTTCGAGCACCATGAAAGATGCACGGCCCAGATTCTGCTTGCGAAGGTGCTCGATACAGCTTTGCCCTTGTTCGACGGTGTCGACAACCATGTGGTTGAGGGAAGGACAAGCAGTCGACACTGCAACATCGTACTTGTCTGGAATCGTGCCGAGACTTCCGAGGCGACCCTATACACAGATTTGTGTGAGTTGCGTTTATCATAGAACAAACATTCATGCTCACATGGAATCCGGAGACGCGACCTTGGGCCCGCAACCGGTTGAGACCTTCAAGGACGGAGCTGCGGCTGGTATTGTCGGCTTGAGACCGTCTGGCTTCATCGAATCTCTGACGGGCACCAGATGCAGCAGACTTTAGTGCGTCGGCCTCGGTCCTCATCCGCTGTTGCCGCAGCATGTGAGTAAGCGTCTACATCGTGTCTTTGTAAGATACCGACCTGAAGCTCTCCCTGGCCTGCCTGCAAGGCCTGATTATTCTCTGCTTGCGAGTTTTCGAGGTCAGACTGTTGAGCAACCTGTGGACAAAAAGTGTCAGATCAAGTGATGAGAAACAGTGCGCTTGCAAACCTTGGCCTCATGCTCCTCCTGCAGTTGCGCCAGTGTTCCTTCTGCCTCTTGAACAGCGTTCTTGAGTTCCTCTGCCTTCTTCGCCAGAGCATCGCGCTCGCCGGCGGCAACGTCGATCTCAGCCTGAATACGGTTGATCTGGTCGGTCCAAGGCTCGAGCTCCTTCTGTTTGGTTTCGATCTTATCATGGAAAGGTCGCGTCTTGTCTATAACATGGCATTATTGGGCTGGTCCGTGTTGTAAAGAGGCATGCTAACCTTTCAGGCTGTCTCGGATCTCCTCTAGAATGCTCTCTTCGCGCGCTAAGTTGACTTCATGCTCCTCGAGCTTCTTCCTCTGTTTCTTGATCTTCTCCGTGTTGTCGGAGATCGCACGCGTAGCCTCATCTTTAGCTTTGTTGTCCTGTGGTATGATGAGTACTTGCATTGACGCTCGTGAACGATAAAACTTACGTCGGTCAAGGATTTTTCCAGCTTCTTGATCCTCGTCTTTGCGTGCTTGCGGCGTTCCTCGAGGCCGACTTGCTCCTTCTCGCGAGCAGTCAGATCTTGTAGAGCTTCTGCCGCTGCTACCCGAACTTCCTGGAGGTGAATAAAGGCTGGTTCAGCACCCAAGTACAGTTCTCGTGTGCTATGCAACGCAGCGCCCTCACCTCATACGCAGCCGACCGCGTGTCGTAAGTTTCCTGAATGGCCTTCACGTCGGCGATATCGTCATGATGCTTCTCAGTCTCCTGCCTGAGCTCCTTTTCGAGATCGTCCTAAATATCAAAGTAAGCAACCGTCTTGTTCCCTGATAGCATACGCACCATCTGCTTGGCTATCTTCTCTTCATTCACGAGAGCAACCCAAATATAGTACTGCCATAGTCTCGACAAAGCCCTGACGTGATCATTCTGGTACCGGAGATAGGTTTCGGCTTCCTTTTTCTGCGCCTCAAGTGCGTTGCGTTCGCGTTCGACGATCTTCAGGCGGGTAAGCTTGTCGTTTCGCTCCTCGCTGTACTTATCTAGTTCCACGAGTGCTTCCTCGAGCGTCTCCTTGTACTGGGACGTCCCGATAATGTCCTCCAAGTACTCAAGCAACCCGTCTTCATGCTCTGAGGGCGCTTTGGGCTTCATTTGAGCGATGGACTCGACTTCGCCCTGCAAGATCAAGAAACGGTTGTGATCGAGATCGATACCGCGACCCTTGAGTAGAGCCTGTACTTCCTTATAATTACTCTGTCGCCCGTTGATGGTGTATTTACTCGAGTTATTCTTGTACGCGGTACGCGTGACAACGAGCTGCGAGCCCGGCACTACTTCGAAGCTATCGGCTCCGGGCTGCAAATCATGAATATGGGTGTTTCTTATCGAAATATAGGACGTACCTGGTCAATAATGTCACGGAAGTGCACCTCAACGCTGCATTCGTCTAGATCTGGATGCCGCGCCGAGTTATGAATCAACTCGGATAGCTTCGCCTGACGCATCTTCGATGCACGATAGCCGAAGACAAAGAGTAGCGCATCGATCGTGTTGGACTTGCCAGAGCCGTTGGGTCCAACGATGGCGGAGAAACTCTAAAAATTATTCAAGACTTATCCTGAAGGGTTACGGATGTCCGTACGCACCTTGTGGAACGGGCCAATTTCCTGTCTTCCCGCATAACTCTTGAAGTTGACGAGAGCCAGCTTATGGATTACCAGTCGCGGTTTGGGTCCTTGCGGCTCCTCCGCCACCACACGAGGCTGGGTCTGGGCCTTAGGCGGAGAGGGCGGCACAACGACCTCCGGCTCGAGCAATGAATGCTCCTCCTCGTCCTCCTCTTCGACCTCTTGGATAGGCTCCGGCCGAACCGGCTCTGACTTCTTGCGCCTCGGATTGGGATCCGCATAAGCCAGCACGTCGGAGTCGTCACCCCCGTCATCGTGAACGGAGGCGGAAACTGACACGGCATCATCGTCCTCTGAGACTTTCGCGCTACGCCGGCTGCGCGCGCTCGAGGGTGGCTGAGCACTAGAAGAGCGGCCACGACGCGACGACCCGCTCGTTGTGCTCTTACGCGCACGGCGTGCGGGCTTCACATCCTCCTGGAAGTCGGAGTCATCATCCTGGGCGTTCTTTGCGGCACGTTTCCTTGCGGAGGTTGGACCACTGGACTTTCTCGACTTAGGCTCCTTGACCTCTTCCTCATCCTCTCCGTCATCCGAAGGCACTTCGACCGCCATTTCGTCGTCAGACCCGTCGTCCTCTTCGGCCCTCCTCGACTTTGCTGCGCGTGCGGTGCGGGTGCGAGAAGGAGGCTGAACTGAGGACCTAGCGCTCCTAGAGCCAGACGCTACCAAATGTACGCTCTCCTCGTCTTCTCCATTCTCTTCTTTGACGACGCTCTTTGGCTTCCGAGCAGAGGATGCCGCTGGACCCTTGCGGGTCGTGGTACGACGCGTTCTTACTGGTTTAATGTCTTCTTCTACTTCTTCCTCGTTGTAGTCTTCATTGTCAAGAGACGGTCGCGATTTCTTCACGGGCGGCGGGGAGTCCTCGAGTTCATCTTCGTCTTCGTCTTCGCGGACTTCTTGCAGTGAGCGTCTTGTACGCGTCGAAACACGTCGCCCTGCACTTGGCTCAGGTGTATTACGCGTCGAATCAGGCTTCCTGGACCGTGAGGCTGGCTTAAGAGACTCTTCGTCTTGATGGGCGGGGGCTTTGTTCTCGTCGGGAGACGTTCGCTTTCTCTTGCTGGAAGGCGGCCTTTCGACAACTTCCGGCTCTATGGAGGCTCTTGTACGCGTAGAACGACGAGGCGGCATAGTTTAAACTTTGAAATACATGTGGTGAAGGAAGTTGAAGGTGAAGTGGTCCTGATACGCGTGCTCGGTCGCCTCAGCTGAACAAGGAAGTCTGTTCCCACGGGGACCTAAGTTTCATGACCAAAGCTTTTGGGCCCGGAATTCGGTATAAACTGAAGGTCTTTATCAAATTTGTGCATATCATACCGTGACAGACCTCCAGCTCAACGGACGGCATGTACTCGTAGTACGGACCTTGACCCGGACATGCCTTCATGGAAACAACCGCATAGCGTAGCGTAAGGTCAGACGCATAGTGAGTATTATCGCGAGGGTAGGTTGAGGGTAGGTTAAGCAAGATACATCAATACTATCCGACTACATCACTAGTATCTGTCCCTAGCGAACCTGAAGTCATGGATCATCCACGAAATTACCTACGTGGTATAAATTTACTCTAAGAGGACTTGGAGGCCGGCGGACGTACCGCCCCTCTCGAATGCCCCACCGGAGGGTTCAGGGAATGTAATAAATGCCCATACGGCGAACGTATCGTTCTGTTGATAGCCATTGGTGGGGCTCTCAAAAATAACAGGCAGCTAATACAAGGCGCATCTTAGATACACGGTTGTGCCTTCAGTTACATAACATGCGCTTACATTTCTTTGGAATGTCACGTAGGAGACATTCTGCATATCCTCCAAGCGTGCCAGGGTAAACGTCGGCAAGGCGGCGCCGTTCGGCTGCGTGCCCTCGAGGTAGAAGTCCACGGCGATGGGCTTGCTGCGAGCGGTGCTCGTGTTGTAGGTAATCGTGATGGGCTAGATGACGCAAGCTCAGTGCGAAGACAGAATACAGGTCCAGCGATACGCGTACCTGGTCAAACCTGACGGTCGTAGGGAATACATTCACGACACCGAAGCGTGCAGCTTCTTGGGCAAATGCTGTGCCGGACGCTGCAGCGATAGACAACAAGGGGAGGAAGGAACGCATGCTGGCTTATTTGGAGGTGTAAAAGCTAGTCTGAGGAACTAGACGGGTGTGAAGAGACTTTGAGCTGGATCTGAGGAGTGTAGGGCCAGTAGCGACACCTTTTATATGTCTACGGCTGTCGCCACGTAGGGCATCGTATGCCGTCGTTGAGAACGAGAACGCCATAGGCCAAGGCGAAACAGGCAGCAAATGGGTACGCGGCGGTGGAGTACCGACGCTGTGACCAATACCTGTGTTTCTCGGGCCAATGATGGAGGAAGAGAGGCAATCCGCCACTGATACATCCCTGTCTGAAATTATCCACCGGCATTTGAGCAAGCATTCCGCAGAGTCTTCATAAACACTCACCTTCACAGACAATGTAGGCACTTGCATGTGAGCTTGTGACAGACCACAGAACGACAGGACTACTCTAGCGGCAGGACCTGGAACATCCTGAGTGAAAGGGCAGATGCGGCTACCTCATAATCCGTGGTGGTTTGTCATAAGCATGACTTCGTCTGCCGCAGGCCGCGTACAGTATGATGTACAGCATTCAATTTGTGGAGTACAGAGCTACCGGCTCGGCCTTGCGAAATGAGGTATCGTCTCGCAATGGCGTAGTCTCGAGGTCTAGACTCAGAACAAGACCGCCACCTGGTGCTGAACGTCAATAGACTCAGGTTACAGCCCGATGATGCGAGGGAGAAGAGAATACCGTACCTGTGCCAGTAAGAGCTCCAGACGCACCAATTTGACGTTGAGCCAGCAGCATAATCAGGAACAGACTTTGAAGTTATACGATGCTGCCAATAGATTGAACGACCGGAGACAGTAAACCGGCGGAGAGAACGGCTGGAAAATAAGCCTTATTGCAATCAAATACGTTTGCTGAGCTGTGGACGACATGCGATGCCATATCACGAAGTCTTCCAAACTCGAGTCTCCGCTACTTGAGGCGTCTGGTAAGTGTATGAGTTAGCGGACGTTCCAGGCCAATGAAGTGGACTTGACGGACTTACTCGCTCGTTGATACGAGCGTATGTTGCATCTGATGTCCTCTTTTGAATGTTGGCACTGAACAAAAACCAGAGGGCAGAGGATTCCAAACGCGTTCACGCCACGGCGCCACGCGTGTAGCACGTGGCTCGCGTGCTAGGCGTGGCATAAGCGCTTGAGGCGGTCTAGATCAAAGTTCTGTGTGCTGAACCATCTTTCGTCCTTCATGCACATCCTCCTGAAGGACTCGCATGCTGCTGCACATATCTAGGGTACGGTATCGTCGAGATATGCATTTGAACTCGTTTGGCTACATTTGCAAATCGAGTCATCAGTTCAGCTGTGAGAAGTTAGAACGCGCATAATGCGGTCATGTGCAGATCCGGGTCTCGCTTACCTTCAAGCTTCAGTGTTGTCGCGGTTGGTGACCGTGCTTAGGTTCATAAGTGACTGCCATCCCTCTGTCAAGTCTATTAGCTCGTGATGGTCAACGTAGTCAAAGTGTTGTTGGTGGGCGCTGGTGAAATCAATTTTGGTGCGTTCTCTCAGAATATCACACCGTCGACGACTCACTCAATCTGTACATCAATTGCCTCAGGTTCTGTTGAAGGGCCATGGAACCATGTACGTGCACACAATACTACTAGCCTCTTGACATGTCGTTCATCATGCCTATATTCTGGGCAGACATTCCGTCTAGAGAGGTATTAATACCGGAATGTCTCGATGCTTAGCTGCTGACCGCTTTGATTTTAGAAAACTAGCTGAGCGACTCAGAGTTGTTGCTCTCATAGATGTTGACACAAACCGCGCGCGTGATGCCCTCGCTTTGAAGATGGAGGGCGCACACCGTGCTGCATATGCAGACTGCCAAATCTACGATAACGTCGACGCTGCTCAGCACAGTCTTCCTGTAGACGCTTCTCCTCAGTGAGCTGCAATCTGACGAAACGTTGTACACGCTTTAATCGACATCTTACAGACTCGCGCTCTTGGGAACACCGCCTCACGTCCGCGGTTCTGACGTCCCAGGTCACGATCTGGAACTACAGGTTGTCCGGGCTTTCCCACAATGCGCCATTTTCATCGAGAAACCTATCAGTAACGCAGGCGTTGCTGACTGCTTGCGTGTCCAACAAGCGCTGTCCGAAACAGGGACACTCGTTGGGGTGGGGTATATGCTTCGCTATCTGAAAGGCATGTGAGATCTAGTTCAAGCGTCGTATATATCCGGCTCACGGTCCGATGCCAGCTGTGCAGAAAATGAAGTACTAATTCTTCAGTTCAGCTTCGTCGTCCAGTGCTCATTGGCCTATGCTCAGAGAAACTATACGAGACAATAGGCTGATAGTGATGGGAACTAACGCTCGATACTTCATGGCATAGTGAGTCGCGTAAGTTTGCGCCTGTTTCTGCTCATACGAATATCCTCTGCAGCGAATTCGCTCGTAAGACGGTATGAACAATCTTACTTCCAATAAGAGTCCATGTCTGATCGCACTTCACATGTACAGTCCTGGTGGGACAAGAGCCTCTCAGGCGGCCGTAGGTTGCCACAAAACACTTTGATCAGTATGTCAAGACTGAGTATGCATGTTAGCTATCGTGGAACAGGCTACCCATTTCTGTAAGCGATCCACAGCACTCATCGACATCATCTGATCGCAGAAACAGGCGATCTTTCGCGCTATTTCGGGGGCGAGGTTGATCTCAGTTCTATTGCTTCCCGCACCGTGAAATACAATGAGTCCCCTGGCAAACTATCGTTACAGGGAACTAACGAAGAAGGCATACTACCGGAGAACCGACTCCCCCGGCTCACGTCGGCTACGTGGAAATACGAGAGTGGTGCTGTCGGGAGTCTAACTCATGCGATCTTGCTCCACGGTGTGTTCATCTTGCTTGGAATATTTTGTGTTTGATGACATGAATACTTCAGATACAAAATACGAAACTGAGTTCGAGGTATATGCGGACGGATACTTCATGAAATTGACTGACCCGTATGGGACGCCCACGTTGTATATACGCAAACCTGGGACGAACATACCCGAAGGTATCTGAATCCTTATCTTTATTCAAACTTTGGAAACTAAAACATCGCTGTCATTCAGTCATCCACTATGAAGACGTACGTTCGACTTGCTTGCTCGTTGCGTGTTATTGACGGCGCCCATACAGGACGACCCGTTCTATTCCGAAATATCGACCTTCATCGACGCTATTGAGAACAACGATGGGGAATCACGCAAGACAATTCTTAGTTCTTATCTGGACGCTTTGAGGACCTACGAATTAGTAAGTTTACTTCAGTACATGTGGCAGCTTGCTCCGAAGCTGACTAGATACAGACACAAAAGATTGCGCAAATGTGCTGAAGACTTTTGCCGAGCGATTGAGCTTATCAGCTAGATACAATGTCATGTATTTGCGGTGCGACTTACGCGAACATTCGCACTGTATCCTCCCGTCCTAACCCTAACCCGCTCTGCCTTGATCGGCAATAACCGAGCAAATTCAGTTTCACTAAAGCAGTGGAAAGATAGCGCTATGGCATCCAGGTTATGTGATACTGCACACCAAGCAACTCGAAATTGACCAAAATTTATTTACATAATACAAAATGTCACAGATATAAGTCCATGTCAACGGCAGAAATAACATTCTCTGCCACGGGCGTTTGTGTGGCGTATCCAGTAGGAGATGAGTAACACAGCGCAGCTAGTAACTCAACACAAGCCGAAGCAATCACAAACGCAAAGAATATAGAACGAAATTGTACATTAAACATCCCTCAAGCTAAACCCGTACCGATGAGTCGTCCGTCTCCCCTGCAGCGCCCGCCCCATCCCACTGATAGTGCGCGTGTGAATGCTTGATGCTCTGCACGATCTCGAGCGGCGGATTTAGTACAGGCGTTATGCTCCGTACACGCTTGATCGATATGCTCTCTGTGGCTTCCGATGTGGGCAAGGCCTCGAGAAATGTAATAGTCGACCCGAGGTGGGGGTCCGGAGGAGTGATCACCTCTTCTTCAGATGGCGAGACTGGGGACTCATCTCTGATGAGAAGAGGGGGTGTTAAGAATGGGTCCGAGTCCAAGACGTCTTCAGGCTCGCATGCCTCGAAGGCGCGCGGATGAAAGTAGCTCCCTATCACATCGCTATCTCTGGGTTTCTCCCGAGGACGTCCCCGCTCCGGACGCTCGACCTCGAACTCCGTTGCATTAGATACAACACCCGTAGAAGGGGATTGCAGGATTGGGCGACGGTCATATGTCCGGGGTGAATAGACTGGATGAGTGGCGGCGACGAGAGCTGGGGTAGGAGGAAAGTGTACATGTGGCGACCGCAGGGCAGAGCATGTCGCGAACGGAAGAATCTGCTCTGCCGCGGATATCTTGCGATGTTTCAAGATAGGTCGAGGGTTGGACATGTTTAATTCGGAATCAGCGTAAGCAGCTGGTGCGAGACACAGAACGAATGAACACGTCGGATTAAGGGCCTGTGTGGTAGGAGGCCGTAAGACCTGGACAGGGACTTGTGTTCTTCCCGACACCCCACGACATTTATAAACCGTTTGGAACTGAGAATGATTGACGCACGGGCACCACAATTCACACTGCTAGCGTCGTTGGAGAGATGGAGCCATCGATGAATGGCGCCTCAAGGTCGCATGCCCAATGAGATCAGTGCGTGCGATTCATGCTAATGGTCGACTCTGAGCGAGTGCACCAAAACACGACGTAGAGGGCTTCGACGATTTCGACCGCGAGACTCTAGAGAGACACGAGGGCAGAAAAGTAACAAAGCGAGTACAGAGATGGAAGGCATATCTCAATCGCGCGAGGCTCGATCATCTTGGACGGTTGATGGTGTCTGTACGGTACAGTAAGCCTGTTACCGGTCGCAGTCTCATGCACCCGCTACCCACGTACCGAAGATCTTAGCCATTACCAATAGCACCGATTCAGAGAGCACGAGACCAGCAACCAATGATGTAAGACCATTTGGAGACGTTTATCGATCAGCATGGAGCGACAGATTATTGCTACCCTGGGCGCGAAGACCCAGATAGACAACGAACTCTAATGATAAATGAGATATGCTATATATGCTGGAGTGGTCGTGAGAAGATTCCATGCGTTACGAGGGTTGTGATGATGCGCAGCGGAGGGAAGGGGGACAACAAGTACAGTTTAACTCTGCCATGGATTGAGACCAAGATTCAGCGTGCTGGATGTCTTCTTCGAATTGTAATCCCCGAACACAGGAGGCGCAATGTCCCATGGATCGGGTGCGTCGTGCCGGACTGCTGGTGAGAGCGTGATTGAGCCGTCCGCGCCGCCAAACGAAAGAGTCGCGGAGTCCGGAGGGGGAAACATAGTGTGTGAAGAGGTCGAAGACGAGCCGTACCGCAGCGGGTTATCCGGCGGCGGACCGCCAAACGTCGATCGCTCCCGTAAACTATTCATGAAATAGCTGCTCGACGACGACGCACCGCGGTCCGACTCGCCAGGCCACTCTGATCCGTGCGCACCAATGTACGACGGCGTCACGGTCGGGGATGGCTGAAGTCGTGTGGGCGTTCTGCGGTCGTGTAAGGATACATCATCCTCTTCATCACTCTCCGCTGCGTGAACGTCATTGAGCGACATTGAACGCGCAAGCGTCGAGGAGAGGTCATGATGGGAGGAGCTGGAGCCAGCAACAGCAGGTTCATAAAGAGTCGAGGTGGGTTTCTTTCCAGGTGATGTTGGTAGAGGCTGAGAGTTAGACGGCGGCGCGGACTCAGACCGACTCGGATGGGGAGTCAAGGTAGGTGGAGCATGGGATGGAGTCGGTGCGGGTACTCGTAACTCCTCGGGTTTGCGCTCGGAGTCATTGATAACTGCTTTCATGGCGCCTAGATCAAAACCAGCAAACTTAGGTATGGCGGTTTCTGGCGTTCCGGGTTCAGAAGTTGGCATGTCTACCTTCGAGGGGTTCAAGACAGGGGTAGCAGATCTCGAGGCAGGAGGAGATGACAACGAGGGTGTCGGTTCGCGCGGGGGAAGGTCATCGTCTGCTGAGCTGGCAGAGCTGGTCTTCTTGTGGAATGAGGAGTACGAAGAGGCGGTAGGAGGTCGAGAAACCTTGACGGCGGACGAATCTGTCTTTTTCCGCGAGAACCAGCTCCGTTTCTTAGGCTGATCCTCCTCCCGCTCCACTATTCTGTCTCCTTCGAAGTCCGGTTCCTAAATTCGTTGTCAAGAACAGTATTTCCAAGCAACGCAAATCTACTCACCACCGGCTCGTCGAAATAATCTGCAGTCACTGGGAACCCAAGTGAATCTAATATGAGTGGCATGAATGTGCGATAGCTCATATGCCCTGCAATCTTATCTGTTACGTCGACGTTTTCCACACCGGGGACGCCTTCAACGGGGCGTAGACCAGCAACGGCACTGAGTCCTCCACTTGTGGCGCGGAAGAGGTAGTTCAGAACCCAGTCGTTACGAGCATACCCGTTTACGAATCGTCCAGAAACAGCGGAGCGCACTTGGATCCAAGTCTTAGTTGACGCCGTCACCGTTGTTCCTAGAATGAACACATCTTGGACAATGCCGAACGCCTTTTGCTTTGCGAGTTCGACAAGAGCATAGAAAATGACGCGAGACCCCAGAGAGAACCCAATGAGTGTAATGGGCCGAACGCCCAGATGGCGATGGATAAGGACATCAGCAAGAATTCGGCCCGCAGACTTCGCGCGGTCGAGCGCATTGGACCACGGGTTGTCGATGAGATAACCAAGCTTCGTCAGGACTGCATGCAATGTTTTAGTAGTATACTGTATGCAGACAAAAAACTCACTGATTGGCCACTGTAGAGCACTCATCAGTGCTGTCATTACAGTGGCTTGCAACACTGTTTGACCGAGTTGAGTAAGGACCTCGGAGGTCAAGATTTTCAATGCGCTACCGGTCTCACGAATCATCTCAGGCTCCCAAAGGACGCTGAAGACGTCGCCGACGACGGGGTCAAGCACACTAAACGGTAACCGGGGATCATCCAGGGCTCCGCTCATGAATCTGGGAAAATGTCAGACAGCTGTGAGCCCGTTTAGGACGGGAAACGCACCCAGGAACAGTCAAGATGCAGTTTACACGCTTGTTATTATGAAGAGGTAAGATATCGAACGTTCGCACATATTGTGTTCTCCTTGCCATGCCGCGAGCAGCAATGCCAGAGCCAGTCAGGACACCGCCAGTGGTAATGACTGCTGCACCCCCAGCGCCTGCCAGGAAGCCCGTGGTACCAGTGATTCCTACTGTAGCAAACGCAGCACCTAGTCCTGCACCGATAACAGGGGCAAGCAAGCCTGCTGAGAGACCGATGACGAGACCGCCACCTAGAAAGATGCTCATAAGTGATGAAACGATCTTGTCGTATATGAGACGCACCTAAAGTTGCTAAACCAAGCATCATGTACCTTCGCTTCCTTGACTTCTTCTTCACCTCTTCTACTGTCCCTTTCGCCTCCAAAGACTCTACCTCCTCTTGGATATCAAGTGCTTCTGTGACCTTCCTTTCGAACTTCACCACATCCAGCCACCCTAGCCCAAGTTTGAGCGCTACATTCTCTAACAGGACCCTCGACCGCGCATCATAGACACTGTCGGCCACGAGGATCAGGAAAAGATCGCAGAGCACCGTCCATCGTATATCGAGGGTGACGTCTTTATCCGCAGCGGATAAGCGTGTGCTGACTCCGGGTACAACGGCGGAAGTCTCCTCCAGTACTCTAGCCGTCGTTTGCACAGGCTTGAGCGGAGGTTCAGGAGCATCGGCCGATTTCAATGTGGGTGTCGGTGGGCTCTCGACCATAGTCTCCGTCTCCGAGATATCGTCGGAATATTGACTTGCCAGCTCTTCCGCTGCGCTATCCCTCATTTCCTGCTCTCGACGTGCTTCCGCGGGGTCATACTCGGGATTTGCGATAGTATGTGTGGTCATGAGGGCAGGAACGAGGTCTTCCGACTGGATGCCATGCAATGCGAGACTCTCGATCATCTTCTGCTCTAACGGACTCATCTATTCAGCGAGCGGACCTAAAACAGCACACAGAGCGCACGTTATTCACCTTCAGTTGCAAGCTCCATATGATAATATAACCGACCCATGATTTTCAAGGCCCAAAGCTCCATGCTTTTGATAGCGTTCTTGAGCTCCTTGTTGTTCACTGCTCGAAGGTTGTCCGTCATCTCGCGCGCAGCTAGTGCACAGAGACCGACGTATGCGATACGCTGCGCTTCCGTGAGCATGTCCTTGGTCTGCTGCATTTGGCTCAGCGGTGTCATAGCCTTGTCTTCGTCGAACAGGTATTTCGTACGCAAGTACACTTCGTCTGACTCGTCCTCTTCGTCAAGCCGCAGTCGAGTGTACTCGCTTTCGTTCTGATCCGCCTTGGCACGCCATTCTTCTCCATAGTAGTCTACGTCTAGGAGGTTGCCTGTAGCATTACTAGTGCCGACTGTAGAGTCTCGCTTCTCGGGTGGTCGATAGTGATACTTCCTCTGATCTTCCTCGTCTAGTGCATTGCCAGGGTCGTCGTCTCGTACGACAGGCATGTCTTGCCAGCCATCGTCGTCGTCGTCGAATATGCTAGGCTCGATGGGTGCGATCTTGGGTATATTAGCCATTACAGTGGATGTTGCAGAGACTATCGAAGAGAGCGTGATTTAGGAGAGCATGCAAGTATAGTCGTGGTCGTCGGAGAAGAGTAGGCGTCGATGTTAGCGCCCATTACGGATTACCGTCTGTACTTTTCGTCCAGGACAACGAATCCGGTCGAGCATATCGTGCGTGGAACTAATCTACAAGCAAAATACATAAAATATAATAGGCCTTAAGTAGGAGGCGTCTTGGTCGCCCTTGCGGTCTCCCTTTCTTGCGCTCGTTGACGTGCTTCGTTCTGCTTCAAAGCCGCCTTGAGAGCACGCTGCCTTTTCTTCCGCCCATTGCCCCTCTTCGGTCCTTCTACAACAAGGTCCTCTGCCAGCCTGCGTTTGCGCCTAGCGGTTTCTTCTGCGCGCTGTTTCTCCCGCTTTTTGTCGCGCTTCCTCAGTGTCGACATAGAAGACTTGAGGAGGGTACCATAGGTCGCGTGAAACTGGTCTAACTGTCCGGGTGCAACCTAAAAAGAAGGTTATGAATAAGTTCAAGCAGCGACATCCAATAGAACACGTACGTGTGTCGAGAACGCAATCTGTTTCCCATTCGTCGCCCGTACCAAACAAGGGTATTCCTTCTTCTCATCGTCTACAGAGGTCATCTGAGCATCCTCCCCATCGTGGGTGACTGCCACATACAGATTTTAGCTGCTCGCAATACCGCTAGTGATGTGCAGAGTATTCGTACGTCTCTTATGCGTGAGCCATATCGATCCCGAATCTTTCGATGATTCCAACAGTGCAGCTAGCTGTTTGAAGAACTATGATGGGACCGCGTCAGAGATCTTCACGGATTGAGTCAAGTCACTGACCGTCTCGTTGTCCAAAAGCTGCATGGACGTAGCATATAATAGTGAACAGGTGAGCGGCAGTTTCTTGCGGACATGCGCGTCGGAAATATTTCGAGCGGAGTCTAAAGGTATCAGGGTTCGGCATGAAACGGTATTTTTCTATCTAACTCCGCTTTATTGACAAATATCGACTAGCCCTAACCCTATTTTATCATTCTCTCTGCCCACTCAAATGACGAGCTTTGCTAATTATCGCGTTTTGACACTGCTCGTCATCTCTTGCCAAAGTTTGGCACGGCGAAGGTCATAAAAATTATGAAGGTCAGCAGTCATAGACCCTTATTGCAACTACCATGTCGTACCCATCGCCAGTGGGAGGGGCCTCTCTTGTCCTCTCCTTCCACCTCCACCACAGGACCGTCGTGATCATTGGATCCAACCGCTTGGCTGCATCTCGTGCGTTTGCAGCGTTGGAAGCGGATTCCAGCGTAGTTATTATCTCGGACGGTGGCGAGGAGGCTGCATGTGAAGAGCTGAGGTGGAGAGCCCAACAACAGCAGCTATCGATTTTAGACCTTCGGAGCCTTCCACGACCGTCCCAGAACCATACCGACGATGACGGCGACGCAGAAGCGTTGGAAGGATACCTGTCGTCCTCTAACGACATGTCGGTCTTGTTTGCTGTGGTCACCGACACACTCCTCAACGGAGAACAGAGGCGAACGCGTAAATCAGCCGCGCACATCGCTCATATGTGCCGTCGCAGAAATATTCCTGTCAACGTGACGGACTACCCGGACCTTTGCGATTTCTCCTTCACTTCTACACACAGGTTTGCGGACTCGGAAACCCAGTCCCCGACACCCTTACAGATTAGCGTTACCACGAATGGCCAGGGCTGCCGCCTCGCAGGTCGCATACGCAGGGAGGTCGTAACGAAGCTTCCGAAGGACGTTGGAGTAGCCGTGGCGAGAGTTGGGAAACTGCGCAGCATCGCAAAGTCACATCAAACATCCGAATCGCTCACGCTGGAAGTAGAGGCGGAATTGAACGAGGAGGACAGCATACTCACGCCCAACGAACCCGTACCTCAGCGTTCACCTCAGATACGCGAAACTGTTGATGAAGCGGCGCGAAGACGCATGAAATGGGTTGCACAGGTCAGCGAGTACTGGCCGATACCACGCTTAGCGAAGATGACCGAGGAGGACATCGCCGGCGTCCTGGACGGAGACGCTATACTACCAGATAATGCAAATGATATCCCAAGCACCGGCGAAATCCACTCTCAACACGCCCTATCGTTAACACCAAGCACTCCGAAAGGTCGTATACTACTCGTAGGCTCAGGTCCAGGGCACCCTTCACTGCTCACCATTGCGACTCGCGACGCACTTACAAAGCACGCTGACTTGGTCTTATCCGACAAGCTCGTTCCAGCTGCGGTCCTGGCTCTAATTCCGCCTCATGTGGAAGTACAAATCGCACGCAAATTCCCTGGGAATGCTGACGGGGCGCAGAATGAGCTTATGGAAGCCGCCGTAGCGGCAGCGAAGCGTGGCCTCACGGTCGTAAGAGTATGTGTATCTTTATGCTTTCTATCGATTCTCTGCTCACGATGACGCTTATCTTAGCTAAAACAAGGCGATCCAACAGTTTACGGCCGCGCTGGCGAAGAAGTCCTGTACTTCCGCTCATACGGATTTGAGCCTATAGTCATACCTGGCGTCTCATCAGTCCTCGCAGGCCCTGTCTTCGCGGGTATCCCAGTGACACAGCGCGGTGCGGCCGAATCGTTCGTCGTCTGCACTGGCGTAGGGCGGCAAGGTCGTGCTGTGAAGCTGCCTGGGTACGAGCGCGGACGAACGCTCGTCGTCCTCATGGGCGTCGCACGCCTTACCCAGCTCCTCGACACGCTACAGTCGGTAGCTCCATCCACGGGACAGAGGGGCGGTGCAGCATATCCTGCGTGTACCCCCATAGCATTGATCGAGCGCGCATCTATGCCGGATCAACGCGCCGTATTCTCTACACTCCGTCATATTTCGGACGCTATGGACAGTATCGGGGAGCAGCGACCGCCCGGTATGCTGGTCATCGGATGGTCCATACTGTCTCTGTGGGCCGAAGGGGACGTCACTGTACTGGACGATAATGCAGAGCAAGCCGATGAGGAACGTGTTGTGAAGTGGTTGAACGGTCAGAGATGGCGAGTCGTCGAAGGATTAGATGCAGGGTGGGATAAAATTTGATGTACATAATGGGGGGACTCCTAGATACGTTTCTTCTTGGATTTTTTGTGTAGTTGGATGTTTCGACGCGTATGGTCAGCTTATATTGGCCCATCTTTTGTCACGAAATGCTACCCGCCACAAGGGCGTGCATCATATCGCTCGCACGATGTGAATAAGAATGACCATAATCGTAGCATTCATCTATGTCGTGAGAAATACATAAAATCTAGATATCGTGATAGGATCGTGTCGTTCACTTCTCATGAGAGTCTGTCATTGTCAAGGACGGTGTATCAGAGAGCTCGCCCTGCAGGTCCAGCTCGTCAACAGCGTTTTGCTTGTCGCCGAGGAAGTAGTCCTTCAGGAATAGATTGCAGATAAGCGGGAGGACGCTTATGCATGTTGCGATGATGCAGATGATCTTCATGACGTCGTCGTAAGCTGGGAAGACATGGATCAGACCTGTCATTCACAATACGAAAAGTGGAAACAGACGTACCATTGCTCACGCCCTCGCGAACAGGGTCGCCAGTGGGATACATCATGACTTGCGTGATACTGCCATACAGCTCCGCAATCTGGTCGGAAGACATTTCTGGGAGGTATTTGGCGAGCTTCGTGGGCATCATCACCGTCCAAACGGCTCCAGCTATGCGATCTATCAGTATGCTAGCCCCAATGTGGGCATCCGGAGTTCTGACCTATGGCATTTCCGCAAGCACCTCCTATACCACTCCAAAGTACGACGACGGCGGTGATAGTGGCGACATCGACGTGAGGAACGGATGCTTGGACGCCGACTTGCGAAGCGGTGGAGGCAAACCCGGAGCCTATCCCTTGGAGGATCTGAGACCAGACGATTTCTGCGTCTGACGATCTCTCGCCACGGGTGTGAATCATGAGACCAACACCTCTACAACCCTGTGTCAGCGCATGTGAACGTCACAAATAATCATAACGTACAGTAGGTGGATGCACATGCCAATAAAGCACATCCACTAAGAAGAAATCAGCGGAGAGTATGTATGAAGAAACACGGAGACATACCTTATAGCGGCGATGGTAACGCATGATGCCACCGGCAACAACACCGAAGATGGTCATTGCTATATTTTGAGTTGCACAGAAGTAGGCAACGTTCACCATTGACCTGGAAAGCAATGTCACCGGCTTATACTCGAGGAAAACCAAAATTATCGTACCATGGCTTAACGATTATGACCCAAGAATACAGATATGTGGACGTAAGGTTCATAGACATCTAGTACCTTCGATGAGAGTGGAAACTTAGACATCAGGAATTGGGTTAGGACTTACGAAGTCAAAGAAGCACATCCACGTTGCTCCCACGAAGGTGCGGTTGGTCAAGAACCGGAGGGGTACCACAGGACGTTTGGCCGCCCAAATTTCCCATGCAGCGAAGACAAAGAGGAGAAAAATGCCAACGACGAGCATCGCAATCAGAGAACCTACAGCGCAGTCAATCACTACGCGCGACCTTTTATCAGCTAAAGCTACTTACCATTGTGCCACCCGTGGCTCGTAGTCGAGCTAAGTGTGAGCGGGACTAGGATCAGCGCGACGGCGACGACGAGCAGGACCAGACCAATGAGGTCAAAAGCCTCCGTCCACCGCCAGATGAGCACAGGAAGTGAAGTCCGTTTCTGCCTGGACGGCGTGGTTTGCTCCGCAGGGCGACCCAAGGCTTTCTCGACCAAGCCCAGACGCCGTGCTTTGCGCTCAGCCCAGAACAATGTGAAGACTAAGGGCGAGAGCGACACGGGCACCAGGATGGTGAACATCCCATCTAAAAGTGATACAAGCGGTGAGTGATGAGCATAAGCGTGGATAAATTTGAGCACAGCGTACATCCCCAGCGCCAGGTGGAGTTCTCGATGACTTGCGTCGAGATGTTGGCCCCGACGAAACCGTTGATGATGAAGGGCACTGCCATGAGAGCGTTGACTAGGCCTCGCCATTTCAATGTTGTTGTATCGGCAATGATAATGGCTGTTAGTAACTGTAGCCCTCTGCGTACGTGTATCAGTAGAACTCGCGTAGAAAAGCGCATAAATAGCTACGTGTTGCCGCTAGGGATAATATCAGACTGATATAGCGAAGTAAGAAATCCGGATAACTCACATCGAAGAGAGAACTATCCCTGCTCCTACAGCCCCAAGGTTACGAGCCGCGGCCACGACGATATAGCCGACGATGTAGAAGATCACTTCACCCGCGTCAACCACTACAGAAACCAAGTCGGAGGGATGCAGACGTACAAACAATCGGGTATGTAGTGCCTCGAGTGGTTACATCCGCTAACTTCGCGATTACAGGTTGGCCAGCAGAAACTGACAGGAAACGATTTGAGATACGCCCAAATCCATCGGAGAGCAAACGTACTGATGACAGTTTGTGCAATTTCAATTGACGAGATCAGGCTATGTTCCTCGAAGGAGGAGGCCACATAAGACAAGTATATGGAGGTCGTACAGCTGTCCAAAGAATACACATAGGCCGCGAGAGAAAGACTGAAACAGAACCTGTCAGCTTTTCCATCAACTGTATTCAACTTCATCACGTACCCAAGGAAAAGTAGCCATTTTGAATATTTGCCGTAGACCTTTTCTGCTGCTTCGACCGTCTTGACACCTGTATAGGCTTCGGCCTCCCCGCTGATGCTCGCCAGGGTACCAGGATCAGCAACTTTCTCATCTGGAGGACCGTTGAAGAGATCGTGATCTTTGGTGGCTTCCTGCATGATTCGCTGTGCGGGGAGGATGAAGAGTCGTCTCAGGGGGAAGAAGGTGAAGAGGATGACACAGATGCCTGTTCCCTGGCGTCGAAGTTCCGCTGTTCAGTGGCTCACAGGTCTTATATAACGGCTATCCTACCTAGCACATTAGCAGCCAAGCTGGATGAAGGCGTCAGCGCGCACATTTCACAACCTTCACAGACTGTCCCAGACCGCTCCATGATGAACCCGCCCGCAGAATTTCAGGACTCTTGTACATCCGTGGGGTCGACACGACATAGAATCTATTTCCAGAGCGTGACGAAATCGCTTGAATAGCGTCCGAGACTGCTTTGATGCGTTGTCCCTAAAGGCGTCGATGTGTCAGTGAATGTATATTCTCACGACGGACTTATTACCGTAAACGCCGGATGTTCTGGTTCCCTCCGAGTGGGCTTTATTGAGGCCCATCTTACTGCTATTGGATATCCGACGTCCTGATTAGATCGCGGTCAATGTTTGTCGTGTCTTCGAAGCGGCGACATACTTTGCTTCCGTTCTCGCGCACTGCCATACATCGTTCATCACCGAGGTACGATTCCGGAGTAGCCTGGACCTGGAATATCCCGGTCAGAGTGATGGTAATTCGTGCACTTAGAGAGAAAAGAAGTACGATAAAGCGAGGTTCTCTTGGAATCCCTGCTCATCAGCCAATACAGAGTGCCATATGGCAATGCCCGTAGTCGTGTTCTTGTGGGTCCTTGACGGTTTATCAACGTGTTCGTTGTTCAAACGACGTGTTGCTCCCGTCAGAGACGTCGTGGTTTGAAGACAATGACTTCGCAGATGCCATCGCGCTCGTCCTGGAGTATAGTAGCACAATTCCTTGGCGAAGTGAGTACACGTTGAGCGATGACATCGAGACGTGGATTGCCCTCGTCCACCGCGTCCTTACTTGTTACGTTCAAGGAAGCAAAATGCACGCGTCCAAAAGATTTGAGAGTGGTTCCAAAAGGCCTATTTCCAGCATGGCATTAAAGTACGTGAACATCGAGTACTGACTGAAGTTTACAACATATACAAGGTCACAGAAGATCGGTCTCGCGAATTGCGAGGTCCCTGTTAGAACTGAGTATCAGCATTACAGTTTTCGTGAGAGGTACGGAAATAATTCAGATAGAAAATCGTATTCTTCTCTTGGCCCCTTTGAGAGCTCGAAGTGAGCTGAGTTACGGGTTTTATCATCTTTAGAGCGGATTATGAACGACACGAACCTCCGTTTATACGCTTGTCGACGCGCTTCGGGCATGATTGAGCTGTAATATCCGCAGTCCCCATCTCCTTCACCTATCCTTACAGCAGATTTTGCGGGATTGTCATGAAGTCAGTGACGATGGATTGAGTCCGGGTCGAAGTCGAGGATGGCTCCGGGGAGAGCCGCCACGAAACCCGGTAGTCTGGCGCGAGCGACTTCTGGACAAACAGGAGCAAGCAAGCTCTTGATAGACGCTCGAGCGTACTTGATCGAAGGAGAGACTTGCAAGAATATTATTTCTCTACTGCCAAATTGTCGGCTGCTGTTGTTGCTGCACAAAAATACGACCATGGCTCGCGCACCAAAGCAGCCGATGCTCTCCAAAAGCAAGAAGCCTCGTAAGACGGCCAATGCACTCGGGTACGCAAAGCGAAAATCTCTCAAGTCAAAGACGCTCCAGAGCGCGGACGATGTGTACGAGTACCAAGCGGAGAAGGTCAGAAGGTCGAAGGTGCAGCTTGTGCTGGAGAAAGACGAACTAGCTGGGGCACCTGGCGAGGAAAGCGCCGAAGAAGATGAGGAAGAAGGGAGAGGTACAGAGTTACGCCCGAGGCTAGTGGGGGAGGGCGATGACGACGAAGGTATCGCGGAAGATGAGGATGAAGATATTGACAGTGACGATGCATTCGACGAGAGCGACGAAGAGCGATTTGCGGGTTTCAATTTTTCCCAAAAGGTAAGTGCAGTCGGTTCATTACTCCATCACAGATCTTACATATTTACTACCTAGAAATCAAAGCCCGGTAAACGAGGGGTTGCAAAATCAAAAACCTCTACCACGAAAGGAGTTCGTTTTGCAGAAGTGGACCTCAACGAAGACTCCGATGACGCCGAGGCCGAGGATGACGGGGATGAGGAGTCGCACCAGGAGGAAGACGAAGAGGGGGAAGACGAGGAGGAGGAAGGAGATCCGGAAGAGTTTATAGATGTGTTGGACATTCTTGATGGACGTGGCGAGCCGGATAGCGGAGACGACGTGGGCGAGGTAGAGACGGAGGCGAAAGGGGAGTCTAGCAGAACGTCGCACGCGGATGAGGACAGCGAGGACGAGGCTCGGATGTCGGAAAGTGACAGCGACAATGAAGAGGACGAGGACGAGGATGAGGACGATACGCCAAAAGAAGACCCTATATCCATCGACCCTGATGAAGATATTGTCGTCGATGATTCCGCCTTGCAGAACCTGCAATCTTTCATTACTGGACTGGACGCGGGCACCAAGCGCAAGGCTTCAGACGCAGACACACTTCAGGATCGTGCTGGAGAATCTAGGAAGCGGAAACGGCGCCTCTTGCAAGAGCAGACTCAGGGAGGGACAGAAAATGAGTTTGCAGCGCAGACTGGTGAGTGCTCTGTCGATGGTTCTCTAGCAAGTTGTCTTAACGTCAAGTAGGGGCTACTAAGCTGAATCTCGATGACCTTCTCGCACCCCTGGCTTCATCGTCCGCCAGCTTGCAGTCGCTGAAGAAGTCGGCCAAGGTTCTAGCGTCCACTTCCTCGAAGGCGAAAACCCTCGCGGCACCTCTACCTCAGCGTACGCAAGAACGGTTAGACAGGCAAGCTGCGTATGAGCAGACCAAAGAGGAGGTTGATAAATGGAGTGCTACTATGAAGCGCATAAAAGAGGTGCGGTTCTTTCTAAATTATCAAAGCGACCTTCATCTCACTTTACTGTAGGCAGAGCATCTAAGCTTTCCTCTTCAAGCCGAGCCTGTTGGAAAGCCCTCTAACCTTGAGCTTACTGCGAAATTCAAAGTACGTACCTCGTACATTTCTTGGTCTTTATCAGCTTCTCAATTTTGTTTAGCCCACAACGGAGATGGAGAGTGCCGTGGACAGGCTCCTGAAGTCCGCTAAGATGCGAGAGCAAGATATTGCTCAGACGGAGTCCCTAAAGATGAACCATTTATCCGTCGAAGAGGTTGCAACACGGCGCGCTGAACTTGCAAAGATGCGCGATCTCATGTTCCGGAACGAGGCCAAGGCCAAGCGCATCGCGAAAATCAAGAGCAAGACCTACCGGCGGCTCAAGAAGAAGCAGAAGGACAAGCTCGCTGCTAAGATTGCAGCGTTGGAGGGCGAGGATGATGAGGACGACGAGGAGGCGCAGATGAAGATCGAGATCGACCGCGCTCGGGAGCGTGCGACACTGCGGCATAAGAATACGGGAAAGTGGGCGAAAGCGATGAAGGCGCGGGGAGAGTTGGAGGCGGATCAGAGGAAGGAGATCAACGAGATGTTGGACAGAGGTGAGAAGCTGAGACGGAGGATTCAGGGGCGGGGTAGCGATGATGAGAGCGATGAGGATGACGACGAGAGCGGAGACGACGGCGACGACGCGGCGGAGCACATCAGAGCGGGCGCGTTCGATGAGCTTGCGCAACTCCGAGACGATGGTGATGAGGACGCGTCGACTGTAGGGAAGAAGGGAAAGAGCGTATTTGAGATGAAGTTCATGAAGGACGCTGCGCTGCGAGACAAGCACCGTGTGGACAAAATGGAGGATGATTTTGTCAAGGAGATGAATGGCTTGGTCTCTGGGGAGGATAGCGACGATGATGATCCCGCAGGAGGGAATCAGGTACAAGATACTGCCTTACAGCGCGTCGGTGGGCGTGTCTCGTACCGGCCTGGTAACATGGTACGTGTGTATCTGTATGTTCAGTGCTCAATTTCTGACCGTCAAGCAGCCTGCGTTGCAAACTGTTCCATCTCTCGCGTCCGATACTTCAAGCGTCACATTGAAGTCTACGGACCTCCCACCTACCGAGCACCCAGAGTCTCCCGTCTCGATATCTCCACTCGTTGAAACTCATGCAGCAGCCGAGCCTTCGAACCCTTGGCTCTCCCACGAGGGCACAAAAGTCGTACAGGGCACAAAAGTCGTACAAAAGAAGCACGAAGTTGCTGTTGGTAAAGATAGTGCAGGTGCGGAAAAATCGAAGAACAAGCTGCGAAAGCGAGTGAAGAAGCGCGAGGAAGAAAAGGCTAAAGCCAAAGACGACGCTGCTGTGGACATCACTATGTCGGATGTAATGACCCTTGGCAGCACTTCCAGTGCGCCGAGCGCGAAGGCCAAGGGAAAGCAGAAAGCCACGACACGCCCCAGTCGAACGGACACCGCCGAGGATGACGATGACGATGAGAACAGCGAGATCGATGAGCAGGAGAAGCGTCTGGAGCTCAAAGGGAAAGGGAAGGCCAAAGGCGTCAAAGCGTTCGAGCAGCGTGATCTCGTAGCTCTCGCATTCGCTGGTGATAACGTAGTGCGAGTGAGTGACAATATCATCTCTGGAAGCCTAGTATACTCACGAAACAATAGGACTTCGCCGAGGCTAAACGTAGAGAGATCCAGGAAGACGCGCCTAAGGAAGTGGATACTACCCTTCCAGGCTGGGTCAGTATCCTAACCTCTTATATATAGTACGCGTTGTAATCAATTTCTATAGGGCTCTTGGGGAGGTCTAGGAACCAAGAAAGCACCGCCCAAACCGTACCTCGTCAAAAAGGTCGCGGGCGTGGACCCGAGCTCACGTTCGGACTTCAACAAAGCGCACGTTATCATCTCGGAGAAGCGAGACAAGAAAGCTGCGAAATACATGGTCAAGGATCTACCTTTCCCGTACACGAGTAAGGCGCAGTTCGAGCGCAGCATGGACATGCCTATCGGCACTGAGTGGAATACGCGAGTGGGATTCCAGCGGGGGACGCTGCCGAGAGTGGTCAAAAAGGTTCGTAGCCATCGTACCTTTGTATGTCGTAGACTAATCTACCGCTTCGTTCGCAGATGGGAACGGTCATCACACCTTTGGAGAAACTTACATGAGTCTGTGTTTCCTATTGTCCATATGGTCTACTTCATTGTGTATATCGCCCAGGTCTTCTGTACGTTTATCGTGATGCTAATGACTAGGGTACCAAGCCTCCTGTCCCCCATGAGCGTCGATAATGGTAACGTTCAGGATCAGACGCATACTCACAACGCCGAATACCCTTTTACTGTAAGTCTAGTGCTCGAATGCACTGTACGCTGACGTTGACTCGAGAGTGCGAATCTAGTCCAGTGTCAGTAATCCTCGTCGCAGCCAAAGCCTTGCTCGTCATAGACTGAACTTGTGCCAGTTGGGCGATAGTACGTCTAGTTTAGCGACATATCGGCATCAACTAGCGAAGGTCTGATAGTTAATACTAACTGCACTGCTCGAAGCTAGGTTCTGCTTGTCATAGCGTATTCAGCTCGAAAAGCTTTGTCAGGGCAGCCCAATATGCCTCGCGTCGTGCACGCATCACGGCGACTGCATGAAAGCGGCAACGTTGGCAAATGTCAGATACAGCCCATATTTTCTTCTCAACCAGTTTCATCTCCGCCAAAACGTCAATGGTCCTTAATTTGACGGCCTCCAGGGACCAAGAATCGTCACAGCAGTCCGAGTTGCAGTCTTTCGCCCGAGTAAAGTTGGTGTTAAGCTGGCGGGATTGCGCCTTTAAAAGTCTCTCTCGGCCGCGCATGACACACAGCAACGCTGATTTTGGGACGCAATCCCACCGCGCACCCCGTGCGCCCGCACGCAGCTTTTGCTCCGGCATATTATCCCAGTTGTTCTCCGGATCAATCAGCGCAAGCTGATACATCGCAGCGGGTATAATCTCGGGTACTGCGCACTTCAATGCTAGCCCTAGGGCTGAACCCGGCTCCGAGAAAAGCTCGTTGAGATATTTTCCTAATGTCTTCCCGTTCCGGTCTCTCTTGCATTCTTCCGCCGTGTAGCTGATTAAGTTTTGTCGAGAGTCCCATTCTCCGACTGTTCTTGGCCATGCCTCCATGAGACAGGCGCAGATCGCTTTGGTTACGGTGGTGACTTGGTACTTATTGGCGAGTATGAGCGTACCCTGGACGAGCAGGGGAAGGTTCGGATCTAAAGGATCCAGCCGCAGCATACTGAAGCACGGATTTGGTGAGACGTATATCTCTCGGACATTATGAGGTTCGAACTTACGAAAGATTGTACAGGGCGCCCAATAATGCCTCAAGGTCATCGGCGTGATCGGGCAGATTCACACGTAGCACACCGTCGTATGTTTCCCTAGCCTCCTTAGCTGACAGGTTGGACAGTAGATCTTGCAATACTTGGGAATGATAAGTCAAAACAGCTTCGTAGACGCGGAAGAGGACGACGGTCGTTGTAGCATTATGTTCGCTATCGTAGACCCGCTTCGATGCTGACAAGACGATGTCGCCGTCTGGAAAGTATAACTGTGGATGACGAGCCGTGGTTGGTTCTCGAGTCTGAGCATGTAAAGAAGGGTTGAGTGAGATAGCGACATCCTATGATCGGACGCAAGTGATTACTTACTGTAGTCTTTTTGCGGCTTGACATCGTGAAGAGATAAACAATGGCAGGTAGGAGGGGGATGTCAGGATCTTAGCGGAAGCGCTTGAACCCAAGCGAGCTCCCAGTCGGTCTTTATAGCATCGCGAACTCGGACCAACCCATTACGTGTAACGTCGTCACTTTACTAAAAGTGTGATTCGCAAGCTTCACAGTTCAGCATCGGAAGTAAAAACACTGATATACATACTCGTACAACATTAGCCTACACATCCATATTTCTATAAAACAGTGAGTCTACGGCAGTGCTCAGCAGGGAAACGGGGCCTGCCTTCGTCTTCACGGTAGTCCAATGCCAAGACCATGTCCATATCGCCATAGATGTCCCCAGTCTTAGACCCCTGTCCGCCAAAGTCAAAATTCGAGTACCGGGTGATTATGCCGATGGTCGTGTCGTCCAGTATCGGTGTCCCCCTCTGTAGGACGTAATATATTCTGATCCAAGTCCATAATGAATAAAGAAGACACGCGCACCGCGTGTCCGTGTCTCCATTCATCCTTCAGCGTATTCAAGATCCAGTCGCGACTACGAGTATAAATGCCACAACATAGGTACACCTGACTGTTTGCCTATGGAACATAATGAGTCTGTAATGCCAAACGTAGAACAAAACGAAGCCGCACCTTGTGGGGCGTCCGTATCCCGGTGAACCTGATACCAGCGGTCGCCATGATATACTCCATATATTATTGAGCAGTGAGCAGCCAGAGGCGCCATCACTGTATCAATCACTTCGGCCATGAACTTGAGCATAAGATCTCTGAATTTGAATCCGAAGATAAGACACCTGGGCTCAATCAGCAGCAGCTGGGACACGCGTATCCTTGGGTTCCCAGTAGAGGATCTCCTTACGGTGGGCTCCTATGATTACCCGAAGACGCTTCGCCTCAGGAAGACAGGAGATAACGGCATGAATAGTACAGAATGAGCCGCTTGAGCCTCATCGTTCTCTTCTATTTTGCTAGCCAAGAAACACAAAGAGCGATAAGACGGATATGTGGCAAAGCATGAGCAGCTTTTGTAAAACTCTCAGGCTTCAATCCCGAACGTTGGGACGCTATAAACAACAAATTGTATGTTCAAGTTATTTACATAGGATATCATGTACAGGTTTGTGGTACTCACCAGGATGGAGGAAATCTCGACAAATGCCGGGTGGTGGTCGCGATGATAGTCTCTAGCCGCCGAAAACTGATATCGCTGCCTGGGAGGCTCCGCGGATCCGCGGATCCATATAGACGCTCGTATGTGAAGCTCGTGCGCGCTTGGTTCGAATTTCTACGGCTCTTTCCCTCAACGACGACGACTGCGACCGTGGCCCGACGACGACGACGATAACGGCGAGCTGCGCTTGCCAGACTGTACCGCCGCGATGGTGTCTGTCAGCGCCACCCGCCGCCTGGTCAGCGCCATCGTCGTTCCTCGTCCGAGCCTCCGTGTCCTGCGCCGTGCACGACCGCGCCCGCGCCCTGCGCTGCCCCGTCCGCCATATGCTCGTGCGTCTTTTTTCTGAAGCTAGATCTCATGTTTTGACTGACGTGAGTTGATAGACTATGCACACTCGAAACGGGCGATCCGTCGTGCGTCGAGCGCACGAGACTCGCTCAGGATGACGGGACCCAGCAGTACGAACGCAGTCTTGGATCCATGCCCTAGTTCTATCGTCAATCCCGCTGGTCGGTCTTCAGTCTTGACCTTGACACACTCTTTTGAGCGCATCATACCGCTGCCCTCCGCGTCCCACTCCTATACGTATTCACACTCTCGGCTCTCGACGCACTCGTACCTTCCTGTCGTCCAGGAAGAGCAGGGTTCTCAGGTACGTTCTCTGGCTTCTTCTGCGTGGATTTGATCTGGAATACAAGTGCTGTGAAGGATTCGTCAACTGACAGTGGTAACGCGGAGGTCTGTACGTCTTCCTCAACAAGCCCCATCGGTGGCGATGAGAACGAACCCAACCGCGTCCTTCGATCGTACCGACACCGAAAGGTCTGTCCGTATGCTTCATGCCCCGCGAATTTGTCGTTAACTCATTCTTGCTACACAGTGCAAATCCATCAACGAAGTCGAAGAGGCCTTCCTGAAGGTATGCCTTTCTCCCGTCCCTCCTTCCTCTAGTTAGATCTCACAGTGATCCATACTCTACAGATCAAGGACGGTGTGGAACTGGATCTTATCCGCGCCGAATCCCCCGAGATCTCCGAGTCTGGCTCGACACCCAGTCGATACAACGCCAACACAAAGACACTGTCCACCTCCATAGGCACCTGGCCCCGCTCCCGGAGCCCCTCCGTCTCGCTCTCACTCTCTGAGGTCTTTGCGTCCCTCGCCTTCTCTGGGTCCACTTCTACCTCTGGCTCCGCTTCCGCTTCGGCGTCTGTTCGTACTTCGACTGGAAGTGTCACCCGGCCCGCTTCTACCGACACTTCCGCGAGTTCTGCTGGTGCTGTGTGCGGCTCTCTGGGTTCTCTGACCAGGCCTATCTCAGGATGTTCTGACAATGAGAGCGCTTCTGAGGGCTCTTCGCGTCATGTTTCTACCTCAGGCGACCGTGCCTCGCAGTCTGAGGCCAGCGGCTCCTATTGCGGTACTCAAGACATGTCATTTTCAGTGGACTCAGCGGCTCATGTTAAGTCTGTTTCTGACGCGAACGACACGTCTTCTCGGAACTGGGACACGACTCGATCTTGCGCAAATGATGCCTCTGGCTGCGACTCTAGCGTGGGTGCTGGTACTGGCTACACCCAGAACTCTCACGACGTCTCTGCGCTCTCTCACTCCGTCCTTGACATCTCCGCCACCTCCTTTCCCCACGCCCGTTCTCATTCCCATCAACAGGCACAGACTCGCTCGGAGCTCCTCCCCATCCGCCCGCGCGCCCGTACAGGCTACCTCCGTCCACGTACCGTCAGCGCGGGTGGCGATTCCAGCATCGACTCCCCGGCAGGCGAGATAGGCCGGAAGAAACGCATCTGGCGCGTGCGGGACCCCGTGGCACGCTTCAGTGATCCGCGGACGTGGGCGTTTGGCGAGGAGGCAGCAGGCGGGGATGGCGTTGGTCCGGAGGTGAGCCAGGATGTTTCGACGGAGGTGAGCCAGGATGTTTCGACGGAAGTGGAGGTGGACAAGACGGTGTCTGGTACGGACGCCAGCGGGAGTGCGAGTGCAAGCGCGACGGGGACGGGGACGGGAACGACGAGGTACTGGACCGCGGAGGCGTGGACGTCGCCCTCGCCCTCCCCGTCACCGACGCCTTCACCCGGCACTACGTCCTCGCCCGAGCACTCGTCCTCTTCCTCGCCCGCGCCTTCACCTGGATACGGAGTCGCATCTTACGGGCCCGCGCGGACTGACGACTCAGCCTCCTCAAGGGCAGACACCAGCACGGCCTCGAGCAGCGCGTACACCTTCACCTTCTCCTACACACACGCCCACCCGCACGCGCATGCTCGGCCGCGCCTGCACCGCGCGCGGCCCTTCGCGCCAGAGTTTCATCAGCAACAGCAGCAACATGAGAGGCACGAGTGGGTGTGGGGCCTCAGCTGGACGGAGGAGCAGGAGTTGATGCGGCGCGATGCGTCACACTCGGGCGCGAGTAGTGTGGCTATGGAAGCAAGGGCGGGACCGCTCCTGGTGCTGACGACGCCGACGCCCGTCGTGCCCGCCCCGCCGTCCCCTGCGCTGTTCGGCGGTGTGGGCGCGAGCGAGGAGCGGTGGCTGGCGGTGCCGCGAGTCGAGTCGGGTGCGGGTGCGGGTCCCGGCGCGTGGGTCGACGCGTATACTAATGTGTATGAAATTGGCGGTGGTCAGGTGGAGGAGGGCGTGAGTGCCGACCAAGGCGAGCGCGAGAGCGAAGCCACCCCGACAGGGATAGTAGGACGTGTCGTCCGGCGGGTGCTCGGCGAGCGCGTGCTGGCGGAGACGAGGGAGGCGACGTACCTATCCCGCAGGACGACGTGGTCGTTCGATCTCAAGCGCAGGTTCAACCTCAAGTTCAAGTTCGCACCTCACCTCAAGTTCGTGAAGGGAGTCTCATTTGGGTTCGGCAGGAGCCCGTTCGCCCCACGGCACGACGCGTCCGCTTCGTTCCCGTCTCCATCGTACAGGCTGAAGCGTGCGCGCCGCATCGTGTCCAGCCTCAGAGTTCCAAGGCGGGGGATGCGCAAGACTATCCTCTCCAACATCAGACTCCCGCGCGTTCGCGTTCGCGTCCGCTCACGCCCTGTGTCCTCATCCACAAACATGCCCAACGCCCCTCCCGACGCCAGCACCAGCATCATCGATATCGACATTGACCGTCGTCCCGCCAACCATCTTCACGCTCATGCTCCCGCCTGCTGCCCACGCACTTATGACGGCAACGGCACGATGCCCGCCGTGCCCGTGTACCCCTCCTTCGCACCCGTGTACCCCGCCTTCGCACCCGTGTACCCCTCCTTCGTGCCCGCCAACCCTGCCCACGCACGCTACCCGTCCTTCGTCCCCGTAGCCGAGCACCTCTTCCCGATCCCTGGGCACGGTGCCCCGGCTAGCGCGGACCGGACCCTCGGATCCGGGTCCGGGTCCGGGGCTGTGCATGGTCGATTCGTCGAGCATCTGTAGTGAGCGGAAGGCACCGCGAGGGTACGCATCGTACACAGCGCGTGGCGGATGGTGGGCGCTGGGTACCGCGTCGCGCGATAACTGCGGGCCATTCTTGGTCCTTCGTCTGAGGACGGTGGGGTATTTTTGGGACTCGATGCGTCTTCTGACGTCGTTCACGGTTCACGGTCGACGGTTCAAGGTTCACGGACTTGACTTGGAAAATGAGTGTCTATATCTGGATGTGTATCGTAGCATATCGCATTGTATTGTATCGTACTAGCACACAATCTAACACTGTATCGATAGCTTCCCACTTACTATATCCCGTGTCCCGTGCGCACCTCCATGCGCGTGACAGCCTTCGCGAGTCGTGGCGCGCCGTATCAGTATCCTCAAGCTCGACGCTCGACACCCGAAACTTCGAGCTTCAGCAGTCCGGTCTGTTCAGGATCAACGAGCCAGAGGAGAGGGTCCTCGTCGGTCTCGTGCGCGCAGGGTCCACGGAGATGGGGATTTCGAATCGCATAGTTGTGACTCGCTCGCGTCAAGGTTAGCGTGAGCGCAAGGCGCAGGGGTCCAGGACCTCGGACCCGGATCCAACGTCGTGTCATCGTTGACTGAGAAGTCTGGGGCTTGGGCCTTTCGGTGCGTGGTCGTCGGTGAGAGACGACTGGTAGATGAGTGCACATGATCGATGATCAAGCATGCGTGCATGACGGGACGGCGACGCTATTTGACGTGGGCGAGCTACGAGGCTCGAGCTGAGGCTGGTGGCGGGCGGGCTGAAGGGTCCTGACGCGAGAGTCGAAACGAAAGCCCAGAATTCGAAGTAAGTACAGAGGCGAGCGGGCTCGGCGCCGAGGTTCATTACTCAATGTCCAGAAGTATTCAAAGATTTGGTATCCATGACTCGTCCGCGCAAAGACTAGCGTCCGTACGTCCGCCTTGCGCAAGGGGATGTACCATAGGAGGGCTCGAGCCAAGACCGCGGTCTCGGTGCCCGGTCTGACGTTGCTTTACGAGGCGCAGGACTGCGACGATGGGTTGCGCATGGATTTCGTGTCTTGCGCATGGATTTTGGGCTGGGGTGAGTGGACATACGGACATCGACATCAAAGACAGACAACCGGCGACAGACGACTGGTGGCTGAAAGGCTGGGCGGTGCGCACGGCCATGCATGCGCGCGATGCACCATGTACGTGCGCTATGGGACGCTGCCTGCCACCGCCGGATGTGCGGTAAGCTACTTACACGGTATCGAGAGGCGCGGCGGTCCTGCGAACCTCGCGCTCGTGCTCGCGTGCGCGTCCGTCCGTCCGTCCGTCGCGCACACGCGGCCTTGAAGCGCGGAGCACTGCAGCAGGGAGAGAACCAGGACCGCGGACCCGGTGCGGCTGGGCTGACGTCGCGCTGCGGGGGCCATGCCATCGCTTCCTAGGCTTGGGCTTGGCATGGGGGTCGCGCACGACGTGATTGCAGTCGTGTTCATATCGGTAGGCTCTCAGGTTAATGAGCAACGAGTAGTAGTGTCTCTCAGCTGGCGTCTTCATGTACGATAGCATACAGACTGGCTTCTAGAGGGGCAAGACGACGCGATGTACGCACCTGCGCGGATCATCCGTGTCGTGTGACGCCGTTCGGGGTGGATATCGACGGGGGCGGAACACATATATGAAAGTGCGCAGGCCGCCCGAACATGCGAACGCACGGTACGACTAGTACTCGCGCACCTGCGATGTGCGAATTTGGGAGACGCGGACGACATATGGCTAGGCTACGAATCCAAATCGGGTGAGCTACGAAGACTTGGGAGTGTACGCACCTTACCCCGAACTCGCGAGCCTACGAACTGCGAGTCTGGGAAGTGCAGACGACGTACGGAGTGTGGAGTTGGCCCTGTTGGATAAGGTCGCAGCGATCGGCGTGCGGGGACAGCGCAGCTGAAGTAACGGCTCAGAAAGCTTGACAGCCACGGGGACAAGGGTACAGGCGAGCGTCTGGTCAGACGACATGTCGTCGCACACACGATGACTTGACGCGTTGCCACGACGTGAGACCAGCGTACGCGAGATCTCCGTCGGGGCTAGGCGTCGGGACGTGGGCATACGCGTCGCCATACGCCGCCCGCACACGGGCCGCAAGAGCCCGGTGCGCCCTCGCGAACTCGCGCGCTTTCGAACTGTGGACTTGGAAAGCGCATGTATACGATATGTGATGAGGGACGACGGCTCCCAGCCGGGTGAGCTACGGATGTACACACCTTAGGCCGCCCGGGCTCGTGGGTGTACGACGCGTACGACCCGCGCACGCGCGAACCTGCTAGTTTGGGGAGCGCAGACGACATGCGAGGTGTGGAGCTAGCCTTGGTTGTGTGAGTTAGCGGAGACGAGGACGGGGCGTAGGGAGACAGGAAACAGACGCAGGCAAAGGACGGCACCTCCGGAGAGATAGGATGTAGGACTGGTCCGCCACGAGGACGAGGGTACGAGAGACCCTTTGGTCGAACGTCATGTCATTGCATACGCAACGTCTTAGGTCGTGGAGTATTGCGACCATTCGAGACCGGCGTACTATGGGATCTCCGCTGGAGCTAGAGGCGGGGTGTAGGCATATGCACGTCAAAATCCTTGTTCTTGGGTTGTGCTGTCGTTCGTGGAAACCCGCCAGCCGCATGAGCAAGATCTAAGAAAGAGGGCAGCGCAACAGGCTGCGAGGTGAACAAGAGGCGGCTCGGCGTCTTGATCGATATCTTTCTGAGCCTCGTGTCCGTGCGCCGCACGCGAGACTAGGAGCGGGGGATCCGGGACCACGGATTCGGTACGGCTGGGCCGACGTTGCACTGCGTATAGCTTGGCGTTGGAGCGCGAGATGATATCAATGAGCAACGTACTCAGACGACTTCCCGCTTCGAGCTTCACATGCAACAGTCTACAGACTAGGCTCGAGAGGGGAACAGACGGTACAACGTACGCACCTGCGCGGATCGTTTGTGTCGTGTGACCCTGCTCGATAGCGACCAACGCGTCTGAGGGCGAGCGTACGCACGTACTGCGCTTGGGGCCTGAAATGAGGAGTGTCATGCGCTCGATGTTCATATCCACAAGGAGAGGCTATGGGTCGAACGGGAAGCACATAAAAACGGGCGTATGAACATACGCACCTTGGCCTGAGGCCGCCCGCACTCGCAAACCCGCGCTTTGAGCCTGAGATGGCAGGTGTGATGCCGTTCAGCACCCAATATGAGGAAGCTACGGGTCGAGCGGAGCATACGACCGCGGACACATGCACGTACGCGTCTTGGCTTTGGGCCGCCCGAGCCTGCGAGCCTGCGTGTTCATGAACGCGCGCGAACTCAAACCTGGGAACCGGAACCGCAAACGTGCGAACTTGGGAAGCGCAGACGACATGTGGGCTGCGGGGCTACCCTCGGCTGCGTGGGTGCGCAGGGACGCGCGCGGCGTGCTGGGACAGCGTAGCTGGAGTGGTAGGACAGAGAGCTCGACGGTCGACGTCCTGAAGTGTGACAACGACGTAAGACCAGTGTATGGGAGATCGCCGGTGAGGCTGGGAGTCGGGATGTGGGCATACGCGTCACGGACGCATCTCGGACACGGGCCGCCCGAGCAGTGCTTTCACGCCCTCGCGAACGTCCGGACTGCGAGCGTGCTGGGATTCGCGAACTTGCGAACTGGGGAAGCGCAGGCGACGTGTGGCGCGTGGGGGTATCGCAGAGGTTTAACCCTGACTGCGTAAGTTCACGGGCCCAGAGCGGGATGGCGAGGCGGGGTGACGGCAGCTGAAGGACGTCCATACGTAGTAGGCTATATGAGGCTGAAGAAGGAGCAGCGGGGCATGGATCCTGCGCAGGGCCTTTTTCGGGGTCAGTATACGCCACCTACGCAACCGCTACGGCGGTGCGAAGAGAGTGTCACGCTTGTACAACCTTGAATGCGCGAGTTTGCGAGTCGAGTCCGAGAGGCAGGGATAAGAAACGGATGAGCACTCGATATCGATGCAGAAAGACGGGCTGGTGGCTGAAAAGAGTGGACGTGGAGAGGCTGGGGTACGGACGTGTTTGGCGGCCGAACGGCATATACGTATGTGTGATGTCTTGAAGCGTTGTAACCTATGATCAGCGCGGAACTTTCATCAGAGGTGACGGGGGTAGCAAAGACATGGCCAGGGGACGAGAAGAGCGTGCGGGATGAGGGCACCGGCAGCTGAAGGGAGTGGATGGAGAGCTTGTCAGACGCGAGGACGAGGGTAGGGGTGCCATGCATTGTATCGTGCATGCGCGACGCTTTGAAGTATTGTAACGACGTAGGACTTGGCGCAAGTGTGAAGTTATGAAGCAGGATTGGGGCTGGGGTACGCCACCTGCGCAATATGCTGACGAGAGAGTCGGGGAGAAGACCAGGCGGGGGACAGCGTGACACGAGCGCGACGCACGAGAGCCAGTGCGATTGGGTGAGCAGCGCGGATGGAGTGCAGGGACGCGCAGGGGACGAAGGCGACGGAAGATGGAAAGAAGGAAGGGCGATGGAGGCGTCCGCCATCGCGGAATCAGGTGCACAGGTCGTTCCGACGCACGAGCCAGGAATACATGGATCGAGCGAGGGGACGGACGGCGTGCGCAGCAACGAGCGACCGAAATACATTGTGCAGCGCTGTAGGTGCGGTGACCGGTCGGAGGTCGTGGACGCTGTGGTCGTCGTCGAGCGCGGCGGGACGGAGACGCCCGCCCGACACAGCGGCAGAAATGGCATGGGCGTCTCCAGAGCGTCGGGACGGTGCGCGGGGTCCGGGTGGGTCACGCCGTGCGGTACGAGAGCGAATGTCGCGTTGGCATGACATGAATGAAGAGTAAGACGTCTCTAGTGCGATGTGCGACGTCGCGGGTATGGCAATGGGAGGTCAAATTCGGTGTAGGATGCCCACTGCGGCGGGGACGATACGAAACTATTAAGGACCCCAGGGACAGCTACGGGTTGGGAGGTGAAATAGGCGGGGAGGTGTGGCGCGTCGGGGGCCCGAAGAGGCTGATTCGTCGCCGGGGCAGCGCCGGGAGTTAGGAGGCCTCGCCGCATCCGCTCTTTCGTTCCAGCACAGAACCAACACACCGGACGGGCTCGTCGTCGCCCTCCTTCAAAACATGCCCGCGCACCCCAGCCAGTGCCCCCACTCTCTCCCCACTCTTCTCCATCCCCACTCCCTTGCTCGCTGTGTCCCGCGATGAACGACCCAGCACCAGCGCCCGGCAGGACGAGCGCGATGCGGAGGCTGGCAAGCCGTGTGAGAGACGGCGTCCGGACGGTGTACAACCACACGCTCCGGCACACGGGCGTGGGCATCGTCTGTGCCGTAGCCTACTTTGACCCGTGCGTATCCTGTCACTTTCGCTCCCTCCGCGTCTGATCCGGCGACATACAGCGGAAACTGGGGCGTGGACCTGCAGGCGGGCTCGCAGTACGGCTACAAGCTGCTCTTCGTCGTCCTCCTCTCCGGCATCTTTGCCGTCTTTCTCCAGGTGCGTACCGTTCCTCGTGCACCCACGCGCGCTGACGGCGGTGCAGATCCTCGCCTCCCGCCTCGGGTGTGTCACCGGCCTCGACCTCGCCTCCCACTGCCGCCTGCTCCTCCACGACCGCCCCCGCCACAAACTCTTCTACCGCTGGGCCCTCCTCTACCCCCTCTACCTCCTCTCCGAGGCCGCCATCGTCGCCACAGACCTCGCAGAGCTCCTCGGGTCGGGCATCGCCCTCTGCCTCCTCTTCCCCAAACTCCCCCTCTGGGCTGGCGTCCTCATCACCGCATCGGATGTCCTCGTCTTTCTCGCGCTCAAGGACCCGCTGGGCGGGCGTCCCGTCCGCTTGTTCGAGCTCATCATCGCCGCCATGGTAAGCGGCATCTCTTAGGTTGTTGGCGGATCCTGCGGACTGACATCGGTTTGTAGGTCTTTACGGTCCTCATCTGCATGGCCGTCATCATCTCCCAGGTCGGCGTCCGCTGGGGCGACGCCTTCCTCGGCTTCGTCCCCTCCCGCACCGTCTTCCAGTCCGGCGGCCTCTACACCTGTGCGTCCGCGAACTACATGTATGCATACTCACCAGCTGACCTCGCGTGCTAGCTATTGGCATTATCGGCGCGACGGTCATGCCCCACAGCATCTTCCTCGGCTCCGCCCTCGCCACCCAGGACCGCCTCGCCCCGCCGCCGAAAAAGCTCCCCCGCGTCGCGACCGCCTCCACGACCTCCGCATCCTCCGAGTGGTCCTTCTCCGACGACGCCACCCTCGACGTGCGCCCCTGGCGCGTGCGCGCGTGGCGTAAGCTCAAGCTGGAGGCGCGCGCGGCGTTCAGGATCGTCCCGCTCGACGCGTACGCGCACGACGCGCGGACGCACGCGGAGCACGAGAACCACTCGGAGGCGTTCGTGCGCGCGCACGTGTACCACGGCATGGTCGACATCGCGGTGAGCCTCCTCGGGCTCGCGGTCGTCATCAACGCTCTGTACGCCTTCCTTCCTCCCCCTCTCTCCCTACTAACCCGCTGACGCCCTCCCTCGTCGGACAGGATCCTCATCCTCGCCTCCGCCGTCTTCTACTACGGCCCCGGCGCCGCCTCTTCCGCCTCCGGCACCGCAGACGCGGACCCCGCGAGCCTCTTCGACGCGTACGCGCTCCTGCGCGACCTCGTCGGGCAGGGCGCGGCGACGCTCTTTGCGCTCGCGCTCCTCGCGAGCGGGCAGAGCTCGAGCGTGATCGCGACCGTCGCGGGCCAGACGGTGAGCGAGGGGTTTTTGCGGTGGCGCGTGTCGGTGAGTGCGTTTTGGGATGTGGATGAGGATGAGGCGTGTGCTGACGTGCTCGTGTTTTTGGCGTACGCTCTGCGTCGCAGCCGATCCTCCGCCGCCTGCTCACGCGCGCGCTCGGCCTCGTGCCCGCGCTCGCCGTCGCGATCGCCGCGGGGCGGGGCGGGGTGGACGCGCTGCTCGTCGCGTCGCAGGTCGCGCTGTCGATTGTCTTGCCGTTCGTCGTGTTCCCGCTGCTGTGGTTGACGGGCGATCGGGGGGTGATGAGTGTCAGGAAGGGGGAGGATGCGGATGCGGACGCAGACACAGAGGAAGATGAGAATACGAAGGGGAAGAAGGGAGAGATTGGGGAGGCGTGTGTGGAGGATGTGGAGGCGGGGCTGCCGACGTTGCCGTCGGGGGGCGTGGAGGACCGGGACTGCGCACACGAGCAAGACCGACAAAGCACCTCATGTCCACCGTCGCCACACTCCCCCGCCTCCCGCTCGATATCGCCAGCGTATCCTTCGCCACATCTTCCTCCGTCCGTCCACACTCCCAGCCGAACACCAGCCCCCTCCCAACATCCCTCCACCTCCCACCTTCCGTCTTGCCCGCCCTCGCAAAATGCCACCCCCGACCCAGACCCAGACCCCGAGAGAGCGGCGCCGCCCAGCGTGAGCTTCGCGAGCCACTGGAGCGCGCGCGTGCTGGGCTGGGCGCTGTGGCTCGTCATCGTCGCTGCGAACGCGTATGCGATTGTGAGTTTGGGGTTGGGGGAGGGGTAGGCGCGGTGCGCGGGCGGAGGGAAGGGAAGGCGCGGGCGGAGGGGAGGGAAGGCAGGGCGACGAGCTCGCCGCGGAGGCCGGCCCCCACGGGTACCAATACCGATACCGACGACGATGGCGATGGCGAAGACGCCGTTGGAAGGCAAGGCCGCGCATCTACGATGGAATGCTGTATTTATATCCTCACGCACAACTCACGGACAGGCCCGCACACAGGTTTGCACTCGTATCGGCACTCGCACTCGCACTCGCATTCAGGCTCGCACGTAGACTCGCACACGCACTCGTATTCGGACGGTCTGGTGTATCGTGTATCGTGTATCGCGTATTGTATTATATATTCTTCTAAGTAGTGCTGTTATTGATGTCGACTGGTTCGTAGACGTCGCGCTGGAGCGTGAGCCTTGGATTTGAACCTCGCAGCTTGACGTACGCAGCGAGGGGAGCCCGCGAGCGGGAGCCGGTGGGTCGTAGGCGGAAAGCGGCGGCCCGTCGTCCCGGGCGGGTGATGGCTCATGGCTGCGACGGACGGCCTCGCAGCCGCTTCATTCCGTACCACCACCACCGCCACCGCCACCTCCAGCCTTGTCTGCGCATTTCAGCCACGCTCGATCCGGGTCGCTGCCCACTCACTGGCTCGGACAACGCTCAGCGGGGACATGCTGGGATGTCTTGGTCTTGATACTTGATACTTACGGCTGGGCCTTGGCTCGTATGTTCCGATCATCGACAGCAGTGAGCACGGTGATCGTGTCTGTCAGTACGCCGTTCATCAGACGATGCAGGTGAGATGGCAATGTTCTGTTCGACGGACGACGAGACGTTGATGGGCGGTGAGCTGCTCGCCTTCTCGAGTTCTTAGAGGGTGGACTGCTCGCTTCTGGTCTTCATCGGGATGCGCTAGTGGGTGCTCGGGGACGTCATCGTATCTTGGTTGGTTTGCGCTCATATATTCGGGGACACGCTGGAACTTGGTCTCCCAGCTCCGCCACATCTCGTCTGTTGACCCTAACCATCATCTAGTGCGGCTACTAGCGAAAATCTGAGCCGTTATAGTTAACGAAGACATTTCATCGTGCTTCCTGAATGCACAGCAACTTCCTACATTCCAGCCGGTAGCGATCTACATCGTCATCCCGTCATCCTCCTTGGGCACTACCCATCGCTGGGCCGTCGTCGAAGCGATTCTTCTAGGACCTAGGCCTCAGTCTTTGGAGAGGACTCGCAGTGCGGTGTATATGCCGAGATGTCCCGTACTCGATGTCGGTGTTGGTTCGTATGTTCTGATCATTCATCGTCATCAACAGTGTGATTCCGTCTGTCAGCGACAGCACGCCACTCATCATACAGCACACACAGTTGGGATGGCGATGTCGGCGCTGGGAGGGTGGGACGTTGATGGACAGTACGCTGCCCGCATCCGAAGTTTTCGACGTGCGGGCTTCGTGCTTCTCGTCTGCATCCCATCGCGAGCATCACCCTGTGTACTAGAGCCTCAGCTCGTCCATCGATTGTGACCACCGCCTCGTTCATTTAGCAAACAGGTCGCCGAGGACACCCATCCTTAGCAAAAGACCGAGGGCGACTATCGAAGCCCACGTCCCTGCATTGCGAGCAGAACAGCTATCGTCATCCTGGCAAATGAAGCTCCCAAGGATCGGAGTGAGCCATCAGGATCAGACGTCCGAACGTCTCCTCACGGTATGTCGGGCCTCCGAGGCATCCCCATAGCACCAGGCGTGTTCCTATCTTCCCGGGCCCCGTCGACGTTGATGCTGCGGGACCATCAGCAACTGCGCGCCATACCGCGCAACCGGTATATAGATGCGGTCCCCGGCCCCCGGTGGTCCCTATGCTGCCTCGTTGAGCGAGCACTGTGCACGCTCTGGCAGGTCCCGGTGCGTCGCCTTGAACTTGGAGATGTCTGGACATCCGTTCACACCCGTGGGGCTTGCCCTCTTTCGTCCCAAGTGTGTCCTCTTTCGATCGTTCTCGTGTCAGGGATCTGACGCTGTTTTGTCCAGCCTCGTGGACAATTATACGACATACGCGCTTTTAGGTGCGTCCTCACGGACTTTTGTTTGAGTGCGGGCTGATGGACGTCCTGCAGCTCTCGTCGCTTTTGAGTATCTTCTTACGCTTCCATTCGAGGTGAAATTGTGGACCCGAAGCTCTCGGAGGCGATGGAGCATCTCGAGTGTGTTGTTTCTTGCTAGCCGATACCTTATGGTTGCGATTGCCGTGTTGGACGCTGTTCCTTATACAGAGACGGTATGCACTTTCTTCGATATCTACGGTGTCCAGAAGACCTCATAGACTTTGCAGACGTAAGTCGGCTATTTTTTGCAGCATTCATCGTTGTTCTGAAGGAACTGTAGATGCGCCAATAGTGCCATACTGCAACAAGGCGTCGATACTTTGACATTCGTCGTCCTAACCGGTGCGTCCTCCGGTTTCTTCACTGTCTTCGTTTGTCGATTTATACTAGGTGCTATCCAGTATTTGCCACGATCCGCGTGTACGCGGTCCGCAGAAACGATAAGATCCTTCCGTTCTTTGTCATACTCTCAGGTTTACTGCCCATTGCAGTCAATGGAGTACGTCGGCCTTACACTGTTCGTTGATAGGGTCCGTTGATACTAACGTACGCTGCGGCAGTACATCTTTGCTCACCAGTCGACGTGGTATAGACACGATTCCGTCATTGGTACCATATGCGACTTTACTGTCCAGCTCCCGACAGACATATACTTTCCGTGAGTTTATATCACTATTATATCCCTAGTACCTCGAGCACTGACGCTTCAAAGCCGTGGGTTCTCCGTTCATCAGACCCAGGCGCCTCCTGACCCACTCCTCGACATAGTCGTCGTGCTCACTAGGCTGGGTTTTATCATCATGGACTCCGTAGTGCTCTGCGTGACGGCGATAGCGACGGCACGCCATATACGCACGTTAGCAAGCCTCAAGAATAACATAACCCTCAGTGGTACACTCTTGAGAGACGGTACGTCTCGTCACCAATCAGCCGTAGATCGCGTGATGATGGATCGAATCGGATCGCAGGAAGCCTGTACTTCATGTAAGAGTCCGGATGCACGCTGCTTCACCAACACGGGCCTGATGTCTTTGGCAGTATGTTGGTCGTTACAAACGTTGCCGACATTCTCGTCAATGTCCCCGTAGGTCGTCCTTTCTCTGGAGGCTCTCATTTTTGTTCATCTACATCGTAGGAACCGGTGCCCCACGTCACGAATCCCGTAGGAGCGAGTTTGCTCGTGTGGGTATTCATTGCCATTCTACGCACCATACGACTGAAAACCCTTGCAGCGTGCATCCGCTCCTCGTCAGCCGGTTCCTGATGAACCTCCAGAACGCGTACTACGGGGACGCCGACGTCCTGGACGACGCGACGATGGACAAGGGCACCCGATTCTCGAAGTTCGAATTCGGTGAACAGCAACCAAAGATGGAAGACATGTATAGGGATATGGGTATGTCTCTAGCTTACGACTACCGCGAAGAAGACGAGTTCCTTGATGAGTATGAAGAGGAATAGACTCTTGGTAATACGTAAGAACTTTTTGAGAGAAGTATCTCTCACTGTGCTCTCACTGGTTGATATAAACATAGAGTTTGTGTAGGTCGCCATCATACGAGTATGTAGGATAGTCACGATATAGCCGCATTTGGCTTGGTAGGTGATGAATGAACGTAGGGTACCCACGTCGACCACGTCTGATGCTGGGCCGGGAACCTCAGCAAAGGAAAGTACAGTCAGTCCGAAGATACTGTGGGGACTCTGAGTGTTTTGGACACATAATAGCCTTAACACATGCCATGCAAGCAAATTTGAGGATGTAGTACCGAGCGTAACGGTACCGAGATTTCGATCTTTGTGGCGTTGCGTTAGAAGTCGAACTTGCAGCTCAAGCTGATCAGTGCGCCAGAAATGCACGAGCTGGGTTTATCTATGTACGCTGCTCTGGGCTGTATGCACGATCAAATATGTTGAGCGAACGAACGGTTCGGGCGAACAACTCAGAATTGAGCACACCTTATGTAAAGGACGGTCGATGTCATTTTCGAGGAGCACAGTCAAAACTGATGGCTAAACGGAAAGAACAGTTACCAAGTAAGCCCCTCGCCGAGCTTGGGTTCCATTGCGCGGACGCGCCTATCAAAAGAATCCGCGGATCCGAGGCGATCGACTACGAGAGCCCCGAGCGCGTCAATCAATTCTCCGAGTCTTTGACCGCGACCACCACCACCGCTCACCACCACTATCATCTGATTCATAACGCCAGCGAATAGCTTTTTTGGAGCTGCGAGTCAATCAATATCAAGCCGTCGGATAGTTCAATGAGCTTTGCGGAGAGGGCCGCGAAATGCGAATACCAAGACCACTACGATGAACGCTCTACGGACCGAAGCCTCGTGTTTGTGAGTATGTTTGCTATTGCGTAGGCTTCTATCTAACGCTGTTGTTGTAACCTACGCTACAAACTCTCGCTTTAAGCCCAGAATACATGCCGCCTTTTTGCTGCCGGTGTTCGTATTGGAGCTTGCATCCTTCCTTGCACGACACTCGAAGGTCTAGAGTCAAATTATGTTACTCTTCGTCTTTCTACCCACTGGGGCGGCCAAGAGGAGAGCTTGATCTCTCAAATCTACGCGTACTACGGGAGTTTTAATAAGGTCGCCCGCTTGGCTAATTGCCGCTGAAGAAGGGCTGCGCAGTCCGCAAATCGAATGCTACCGCCTTACAACAGCCGTCGAGCCATCCTTCCGTCACGACGTGCGATTTCCCTCTCGCTCCATTTCTGGCTTGTCAGCGATTCCTACTGTCTGGGCTCGATTCTTCGTGAGTTGCTACTTGAACCATCTCTTTGCTTGTCGTATTCTCACAGATACCGCTCGACAGTATGGTAACGCAACTTGCTCGATTGGAGATTGAGGCGGTCTGGTGGATATGGCGTGGATGTATACAAAACTACTATGATGGATGCGATATAACCCGAATCTCGCTTGAGGATCGCAGACCAGATCCGATGGAAAGACACGATTACGACGAAGATTCCGCTTTTCCAATGAAGAAGCCCAACTTCGACATATTTGGAGTTCCGCATCGGACGAGATCGCAGCGTGGATGGTACTGCGTACGAACACCTCTACGAACAGCCTCTCCATCTCACACATGTCATCTTTCGGTGTCTTTGCAGTGCGCTTCTGGGTCAGACCTTCCCATTGAGCTCGTCGAATTCGTCGGGGTCATGATAGCGAACTATGCGGTGCACGTCGACGATCGACAGTTGATGAAATCGTGTGCGCTGGTATGTCGCTATTGGGCGCGACAGTTTTTACCCTTGATTTTCCTGTGGACGACCCTTCGCTCCCGGAAGCAGGCGCTCGAGCTGAGGGAGCTCGATCGCTTACCGCGGGGTTGGTTCCATACACTCGACCATGGGATACAACTGCGTCCGTCAAGCCTTCACGAGCTCTCATGGATCCATATCGCCACACAGACGCACTGCAGTCGTTTCATCGTTCAACTCGATGGCCCACTGTCCCCGTCCATGAAAACCATTCGATCTATTCATCAGGCACTCCCTCGTTCGCTGCCGCGTTCTTTCTCAGAGCACATTACGTGGCTGGAGCTGATCAACATCCACTTCACACGCTTCTCTGACCTGGAGCATCTCACTTGCGAGCTTTCTCACTTGGAAACCTTTCGCTGCAATCAGGTCACTTGGGACTCCCTTCCAACCACGATAAACAGAGCCCGACGCAGGCGAATGGTTCGACTTCCCGAGGAATGCCCGCAGATCGACATGTACATTGTCTCTGAGTCTTGGGCGGAAGCATGTATGCATCTGCTGGCTCGTTATCTGGCACGAAATGGTCTTCTTTTCTTTTCCGAGAACGATTTGCCCCTAGTTCTCACCCTCGCGGCCCTCCTCGATCATGCTTTCCCGTCCGCCAGCAGTATCGATTGCATGGGATCGGACTTAAAAGTATTCACTGAGATGACAACGTACCAGTGGAATACGGACCATATCTCCATCAGTGAGCTGCAGTCCGACTCTCCTGCAAGAACTTGCTGAACCAATATCCCAGGATTAAATGCAGCGGAAAGATGCCAAGTGGATGTGCAAGCCGCGGTACACGTCAACTCAAGGGGCGACGCCGTGCCTTTGCAGGTGACTGTAATTGCGGTTCACTTGATATCTTACTCTCCAGGACAAGACGACTTATGGACGGCCTCCAATTGGGCTGCACTCGATAACATAGCATCATCCCTCAACGTCATGCATCTCGTTATCGGGCTTGGATCAAGAGACCTCTTGCTCAAATTTGCAGACGAGATTGTTGGTATCTCCATGCCGCTTTCATTCTCCCGTGGTTCAGTCAAGTATGCGATACTGCGCGATTCGAAATGGTACAAAGCTTCACAAGATACGGATATCTTGCATGGTACGTTTGCTCTCGTGCATTATGAGGTCCTCGCGAACTGATACATGACAAGGTCCCGGATCTACGGAGCTGAGATACCTCTACAAGTAAAAAGAGTAAGCCAGGGCTCTCCCCCTTTGGTTTTCCGTCGTCGAGATGTAATTGCTACGGCCGCGCACTTCTGAAGAGCTATCTTATAGCTCATCTGTAGCGTCAAAGTTGCCCAGGTCGTGCCATGTTAAAACAAAATTCTGGAAGCTCTTGCTCGACTTCCTTCTTCCATCAAGCTCACTCATCCGCCTATCTAGCGCCACATAAGCGCCCTATCAGCTGGCTGTTCTTTTCACCCAGGGAGGAAGATGAGAGCGATGGCACCGGTGCTGGACGACATGGAACTCAGAAAACCTTTTCTACGCTATAGTGAGGCAATGAAGTCCGCGGGGACCCACGCAAGCGATATCCTGTACTAAGAATCCAAGGATATGCGCGTCTTATCTGCGTAATCGGCGACGCGTTCAGAAGGAGAGGGAAGGCAATGCGATGGATTAGACAAGATAAGGTCTATTCAGATATGGCGGCGATGCTGAAATATCTTCTCACAACGATGCCTGATCTCACGGTAACCCGCGTTTGAAGACGTTGCTGTGCAGCCCCAGTCAATTGCGTCCTCGTGTACTCGTTTTCATATCGGTGTATGTGCAGCCACGCACATCCACAGGCGATGGCGAAAATACTGCCTGTATGATGCGTGAATACGTAATTCATTGCACATCAGTACTACGACCGTACTCGTATGTGATGATTGATCTCATATAAAGGACTCTCCCATTGATGCTCGTTGCGTCCTCTTCAAAGGTCTTGCCCCCATCAAGGGCTATTCCCCGATCCACACGCTCAACATCCGATTCCCTGCCACTTACCGCAACTACCACCTGTCTCGTCAATAGTGGTTGAGCTTTTGACTGTTGACTCTTCGTCGATCGTCAGTTGACAAAGTACGGCCACCAATACTATCTGTTCACATCTACTTGGCTTCTCACAGTCCTCAATCGCGCAGCTCCATGGAGAAACTGGAAATCGAGACTATATGGTGGATGTGGCGTGGACACCTTCAAGACTACTACGAAGGCTATGATACTCAGGAAATCTACGACGGGCAGGAAGCCCGAGACTCGATGGATAGATGGAATTATGACGAGAAGAGTTCCTTTCCGATGCGGAAGCCCAATTTCGACGTCTTTGGAGTCCCTCGAAGGACGAGATCGCAACGCGGATGGTACTACATCCGACAGCACCCCAGCGCACAACGTCGAGGTCCGCAATCTATATCGGTCCCCGAACTGTTATTCTCTCCTCCAAAACCTGCTGCTATGGTACGCACCTCTTGGGCAGATCTTCCGATAGAGTTGGTCGAGCTCATTGGCAAAACACTGGCTCATATGCCACGGCGCGAGCTGGGTTTGGAGACCATGAAAGCTTGTGCACTGGTATGCCGACGCTGGGCCCGTCGCTTCCTATTCACGATTGTGCGAATCGCGACTATTCGCTCACGAAGGCAAGCACTTGAGTTGCAGGAACTCGAGTGCTTGCCTGGAAGCTTGCTTCGTCAACTTGACACCCCAGGTCATGTCATGTGGTTAAATCCTGCCGGCGTTTTGCAGCTCCCCTGGCTTCATCTCGTCACACAAGTGCCCAGAAGACGGGTCGAGAACAATGGCCATTACGACAGGTTTCGATTGAAACTAGCTGGTCCTCTGCCCGCATCGCTGAAGACGATCCGATCCATCCATCAGGCTCTCCCTCGATCGGTTCCTCGGTCGTTCTCGAGGTGCATCACACGGCTTGAGCTGAACGACATTCACTTTCAGCGCTTCTCCGACCTATTTCACCTCGTTTGCGAGCTTCCTGATCTGTGGTTCCTCCAGTGCCAGAAGGTGACGTGGGGATCGCCTGTCACCACCTCTAGCCTACGACAACGTCATTTAGGTTCGAGGAGGGAGCGCCACTTCGAAGCTAGGTTTGATCCAGACGAGTCTTCTGCGCGGGCACAAGCCTATATCTTCCTGCTGGTTCAACACATGACATTCACAGAGCGCTCCTTCGCCCACTGCAGTCATCTACCTGTACTTTCTCCCCCGGAGAGAGTGCTCAACAACGTGCACATTGCTCGCCTGCTGCTCATCGGTCCGCGTTCAGACCTGCTGCGTATCCCTGGAGAGCAGGAAAGTGAAGTCAAAGATAGAACACCGCTGTGTTGGTTTGGTATGTCAACGACCTCTTCTTGTGTGACAATGTTGTATTGACTGTCTTATAGAACTGCATGGAGTATTCTCAACAAGCATACAAACTGCTCTACGTGTATTGCCTGACGGAGCACTGGTGCCCTCATATGTCATGCACGTCACTGTCGACCTTTGGTGGTATCATAAGGGCTCGGTGTGTTGCGACACTTCTAACACGCCAAATTCTGCGTACTGGGCCGCATTCCACAATTATCTGATGCTGCTCAACCCTCGCTACGTTGTCTTCGGCTTCCCATCGAGAGAATACATGACCAGATTTACAGCCGATGTGGTTGACACTGTAATGCCAGATCTTGCTGCCCGTGCTGCAGTATTGTATGCCATACGCGACAGCAACGGATGGTATAAGGTGTCCCGCGATGTAGCTGCTCTGGAGTGTACGTTCGGTGTCTTATTCTCTGCTCGGTGTTGCAAGCTCATCGAATTTTGTAGGCGAACAAGACGGTAAATTCGAGTTATCCGACCTGATATACGGCCACGATCATGACTACCGAATGTACGTATCGGGAGTATTTGCGTGGGTTTCTCGCCGCACACTGCCCCGATAATGTAAATTATAATTAATTATGTGTACGCTGTGCGCATTTGTTTCTCTTCTCTAGGCAGTCAAACCATTTGTATGTAAGATTTCGTCCGAGAATAACCTTATACCGTACTCCAACAACGAGTTCATTAAACTTGAACTTGCCCTCCGCCCTGTTTGAGCGGTGCTAAGTATAATGCTTCTAGACATCGAATGACTGAGGTAATTTGCGGTATTCTTCTGTAGTCCTGCACGGATGTTTGAGTCGTTAATTCCTTGCGAGGCATCCAACGTCGCGACGTATGTTTAAACCTAGTTTTTTTTTCCTTCCGTACCTGAATGCTCGGGCTCTGCACGGGTTATTGCCGGGTTGACAATGTTCGATAACGAACAGTGACGAGGCTCGCTGCTATCATGGATGAAGCGAGGAAAATGCCACAGCCTGCGATGGTACATTACGCTTTAAGAATTTGTAGAATACAGTGTACGCTATACGATGTATGCTGGAACAAATAGAGCGGTGTCGGGAAGTCCAAATCGAGGGTAAGAGAGAGCGATAGCTGTTCAAGGTATGTAAGTAACAACTCCAGTTAGACGGTGAGTCAATTGACTTACGCAGACAGGACATCGGGGCGACAGAAGGCCGAGACGTCAAGCTCGATCCTACGTGGTGCGAAGTACAAGGTAGACCCCTCTGTTGTGGAGGCGGGGTGCTCTACCTGTCCTTCAACGCTGTATACTGCGCCGTAGGTGTTGACGGCCGTCTGTCCTTATCCTTGTCTCTTCGCCCGAAGCCCAGCATCGGCGCGGTCAGACTCAACTTCCGTCCCGACCGCTTCGGCTTTGGCGCTGGCGCAGGCGTCGCCGACCCGACGTGCGAGCTGTCGCCTGCGCTCGTGCTGAGCGTGCTCGACGTGCCGTTTGAGGCGGAGAAGCCGAGGGCAGAGGGCGATGCGGGCGCATACGAGGTGTGCGGGCGGGGTTGTGACTTCGTGTGAGAGTGCGAGTGCGAGTGGTGGTGCCATGAGTGGTTCCCGTTCGGCTCTTTCGCGTTGTTTGGAGTCGGCACCCGTCCCTCGGACAGTGTCGACATCGGTGAGAGAGGCAGAGGCGGCATAGGGGGCGACACGACGGAGCTGGGTCTCCCAACAGAAGCTCCCGCTGTCGAGGGCCGGTGACGAGAAGCCTTCCCCTCACTCTTCCCGATGAGAGCCACTTTCGGCGTGGCGTTCTTGTTCTCTGGTACGGGGTGGAGTACAGGCGACATGGACGTCGTCCGTGGAATCTCGGCATTGTTGAGCACTGGAGATTGGACGGCCCCGTTGGCAGGCCGGTCTACGAGTCCGGCCTCGGACGCACGGCGCATGATGCGCTTCGAAGACTTGTACCACGGCGTACTTGCATCCTCCGCACCCGCTCCCAGTGAAGAGCTACGCTCAGCCAAGCTTGGCGACATACTACTTGGCGGCTTGTCGGAACGTATGCTCTTCCGCTTGAACCAAGTCCCCGAACTCGATTTCTCCTTATCCCTATCCTTCTCTTTCTCCCTCTCTTTCTCCTTACCGTTCAGACGGGGACTTCTTGGCATGGAAGGGGACGAAGAAAGCGGTGGCGAGGACGTCCGCTCTCCCAGCTCCGAGGCACCTGACGAGTCGCGTAGGTGATTAGGGACAGCGGGCAGTGGGGGGACGGGCGGGACGTCGACCACGCTGTTGCGCGGATTAGAGCTGGAGTTGCTAGCGCTGGATTTGATTCGTAACGATGGTGAGTGCCGCAGCCCCAGAGAGCCCAGCAAGCCCCGTGAGCTCCCACCAGGAGTGACTGGCGAGACGGGAGCGGGAGTCGCCCCATTTGGTGGGATGTCGATGCGTAGTGGTGGAACAGAGGGTGTCGCTGGCGGTGGCACGGAGTTTACGAAAGGGTTGTTGTTGAAGGCAGGAGACGACGGCGATGGTGAAGGCTGCGACATAGCGGGCTCCGTCAGCCCGGGAGGAATTGCTGGTGAGCTTGGCTCGTGATCTGTGCCCTCCGTCGTCGATGCTATAGACGTCGACTGCGACACAATGGTAGACTCTGCTAGATGCCCAACGGATGACGGGACTGCGACCGGATGAAGTCCCAGCGCGGACAAGTCCAAGTCGACGGCTTGATAGTACAAGACGTAGGCGGAGCCTGCGTTCGACTCGCCAAAATACTTCGGGATCTCCGACTCCTTCATCGGCTCGACCGTGTCGTCGTCGAACAGGTACCACGTTCCGCGCGTCTTCACGACACTGACGTAGTGTCCATGATGGGGGCCACTGATAAATACGGAAATCTGAGTAATAGAGATGCACTTGCGCTAATGACGGAGACACTCACTTTCCAATATGCACAACGATGGCAAAGAGCTCGTACAGGCGGTCGGGGTTTTCCGCATCGTCCACGGTGTTAAACAGCCGCAGCTCGAAGGGAAACGCCACGCGGTACGTGAGCTTGATGTACCGCTCGAGGTCTTCCTGATACTTGAAGCGCTTGAGATGCAGTGCCAGGATGTTGGGCAGCTTCTTGATCTTCATCCTGGTCCGCCATATTCACGTGAGTGTGCTTCTATCGTACTCGTCCACGATGAGATCCGTACCTCTTCTCTGCCTCTTGAAGATCGCAACAAGAGTCGCAGAAAAACTTATTCTTCTGACAGAGCATCTCACTCGCGCTGAACTGCCGCAGGCACGCGGTGACGCTGGAATTTTGCTCGATATCAATCGAGAGGTCTAGGAAGGACTCGTCGCGGGAAGATACTGTCTCGCAGGTGAGACATCGGGTTTCGCTTGTAAGAACGCCTTCGAAAAGTCGGTGGACGAGGGTCGTGTTCAGAGGCTGCAGAGCGCTCGTAGATGCTGTACTCGGTACTGGCGCTGAGCTTGATGCCAGTGATGCCACGGATGTCGATACTGGGGACCAACAGGTAAACAGTCAGCTCACGTCAACATCGAATGGTAGCACAAGCGCACGTTCTTCCCCAGACGGATTAGTATGCGCCGAGCCATTCCCGTGCCCGTTTGCCTTCTTGCGGTCCTCGTCAATCTCCTCGACTATTTGGTTCAGAAGATAATTTAGGAACTCGTGCGCATCTTGATGCATCGTCGACCGAAAAAGCTCGTTGAGCTCCTTCAGCTTGTCGATGAACGCCCGAGGGGCTACGGTCCCCTTGTCGGCTGGATTCCGGCTGATATGAATGTAGAGCGAGCGCAGCGCCGAGAGGAGAGTGGGCGGTGAGGTAGGTATCGGCGTGATAGTAGGCGTACATGGGTTCGGAGGGGTCTGTGCTTGCGAAGGGCCATGGGAGAACATGTTCTCCGATATCGACGCTTTTCGGCTCGACTTCGGGCGTACATGAGTCGGTGGCGGCGAGGAGATGGAAGGAGGAATGAGTATAGTCGGTGGAGGCAACAGAGCATCTGGCGTGGAGGGGTCGGGATATTGGACGATTAGGTCTCTGAAGGGCCCGCAAAAGTATAGAGCTTGAAGGACAGAGTTGGCGTAACTATGATAGAGGTTTGTCAGCTTCGTTCTTGGATAGGGCGGAGATAAGTGGACCCAGAGCAACCATACAACAGTTATTTGATATGATGCAGTCCATTCGTAGGGGGATTGTGCGTCATCCATCCACCGGGTTACAACGCCCGTTGCAGAGGACAATATGAACAGTGCGTAAGGGGCCCCGGCGGACGAATGCGCGTGGAGGGCGACGGCGTGAATTCATAGCAAGAGAAGGAAGTAAGGTCTTGCAGATTGACAGTGTGCAACCGAGGGAGTTGGGCGGCGAAGGACTCCGAGTACAACCGGGAGGATGAGAAGAAGACTCGCGTACCAAGTATTACCAAACTACGACGAGGTAAGTAAAAGACTATAGGAGTTGGAAGGAGCACGACGTACGTTTTCCAGACCAAAATGCTTCTCGTCAGCTGCTGTCGCGACGGGGACGACCTCTGGAGTGGGCGGTGCGGCCGGTGCGCTCGTACTGGGAGCGTTGCCGAAGGATATCCATTTTGAGATTGCCATAGCGCGAGCTCAAGGGGGAAAGCTTGAGCAGCAACAAATAGGCGAGGTCCTCCACGTTGCTCGCGCGGCCGATTATGGCGAGTAGGACGGGGCGAACGGCGAGGAAGGGGCGTTGAGCGTCGTTGAGGACGACGAGAAGATGAGAGTTGCGGACAGTCCACGCATGGGCTGCATAAGCGCTCAAGGCACGACCGCGCCGCCGGTTCCGCCTAGGCACGCATTTCCTTTCTCAGAATTCTCGCCTTCGTCTTCATTATTCAAAACGTTCTAGACAAGGCCGAAAACGCGACCTCAGCTCATACAAAATCCTACGACATGTGCAGACATATATTCGTAACCAAACGACCGACTGAGGTCAGGGTGAGAGACTCGTGTGTATCTATTCCGATGAGCAAGGGCTTCGCACGCAGAGGCGGGGAAAGGCCGGGACGAGGATGGCACTAGAGCTTCTGTGCCTTGTGCTCGCGGGTCTTCATTGCCACAGCGTCAAGATCTTTCCGTCTCTCTCGCCACAAGCGACGTCGGCCATGTAAACGGAGGGTGCTGCGAACGACGGCCTTGTCGCTACTGGGAAACGGACGGTGGTCAGCGGTCGGTGCCCAGCGGTGTCATTTGACCGATGCGTGCTCCTGCTTTAGCCTCGTGAGCTATATCCATTCGCGCAGCCGGGACGGTTTAGCAGGGTTCAGCGTCAGGTCAGGCATCCTCAGGAGGAGCTGTGAACGTGCGCGGGTCTCATCCAGGAAATGCATCTGACACGCTGTGCGTGAGCTATCTCCGCCAGGAATTCTGTGTTCGACGGGACTTACTCGAACAGGTTCCACACAATGAAGACGGAAGTCGACATGGCAGAATCGGCTAGCTCATGACGAACATCGAGGCTGTGATCATCATAGGCCAGAAAGCTAATCTTCACGATAGCCTGTGCTCTGGCTGAACCATACACAATGCGTTCAGTCAATCAAGGATAACGGCGTCCATGACCTAGCAAAATCTGATTGTAAGATAGCCAAAAGATACAGAGAAGAGAATGCTTTAAGCTTCGTACTCACATATGTTTATTTGCATCGTCAGCCAGCTTGCGCAAGATACGGGCTTCGTGGTTCACATCTGCTGTGAATTTGATCCATGGTGATTCGTAGGCCAAGATCAAGACAAACCTGGATCGTAGCAGAGGCGCGCCGTTACATGTGCAACGCACCGAACATACGCACTAGTTAGTAGCGATCCGTCCGCTATCAACATTTCTGTGTCTTGGCATATCTGATGCGCTCTGACAAAGGCATGAGAGTATTGTCACCTGCAAGGTAAACAAGAAAGACAATCTATCAACCATCATCAAGTGAGCACATACAAATTGTACGTACCAGTGAGATCTAGAGCATCGAACATGGGAAAGTTGTGACTGGAACTTTGACGGGACGGGGCACCTTGTGAGACATCAAAACCCTCATGGAGTGAGAGCTCACCGTTGAGAGAGAAAATGTCTAAAGCGAGGCTTCGTTTACCCTTCCAACGTATAGTTGAACTATGTTGTCTCTGTACAAATGTCAGCTAATTCAGGGAGCGACAGCGTAGACCAGTGGGGCTCGGCCGTTAACGCGTTAACTCTGAGCACCGGTTCGTAACAGCTCGCTGAGAAAGAGATGACAAGCACCCCACGCATATGTTCAAGCTCTCTGATCTTATGTAACGGCGTTGAGCTTTAGTTGATCGTCAGTCAAGCAAGCAACGATTCTCGTGAAGTGGAAGAAGATGTTGAAGGTCAAAACGCGAACTTGCGATCAACGTCGCGGTTGTGCCTGAGCGTCTGCACCACGCGACGATCTTATCTGAATTACAAAGCGTCTAGATAAGATTATTTCCAGGCACCCCGCGTTCGGGCTCGGGCGCCTCTGGAATGCTCGGGCTTGGTCTGCTTTCGCTTTCGCAGCTCCGCCACAAACACCTCCAACAACCCTTTCATGTCAACATAATTTATACTAAGCATGGCTCCTCCTCGTCGCAGAGTTAGCTATATTATCCCTCCTCCCTCAGATCCCGTCCCACGGCTGCAACTTCCCCCACACGGAGCATCGCGTATTGGCGCACCTGGCCCCCTCCTTATACCTGTCCCCCACACGACCGACACCGTGGAGGATATCCCACCGAAATGGGCTCAGCATCCGCGACACAGACTAGGAGTAGCGTCGCTGGCACTTGATACCTCTACGACGCTCATGAATCGCTCGACCCCGGAAGGTATACTTTACAGCGGAGGCAGGGACGGACTCATCGTAGCATGGGACCTCAATATTCCAATGAAGCCACGATCACAGCGTTATGGAGTGCCAGATAGCGAGTTTCAGAGGTCTGTGGGCCGGTGGGAGATCATGACCGGCTGGGCGGACGACATATTAGAGGAAGAGGGAGAAGAGAGCGAAGACCCGCGGAGTGACGGAGATGTTCTCGGAGACGTCCAGGAAGCGTACGGCGGCAGAACGAGGAAGAAGAAAAAGGGGATTGATAGTGCTATACCCTACGAGGAGAAGTGGGAGACCGACATGGATACATTTCAGTCTGGCAAGGTGAGTGTCCCCGCTCTGGTCTCCTTTACCGGAGCTCTTTCAGCTCTGGGACCCCATCGAAGCTTTGTGCCACCGAGTACTACCAGAAGTATCAATTCCGAGGAATTCTATGTCACAATCGTTGGTGCAGATAGTGCGACCCTCGCCGCCACATCGCGTTCCTTAGACATGATTCAGAAGTTGACCAGTTATCGTCAGATTTCGCAATTTCGCCAGTGTGTTCAAGCGCACACAGATTGGGTGAACGATATCCTTCTGTGCAATTACGAGCAAACTGGTGAGCCGGTATATCTGTCTTTCGTATGCGTATTGACCGGGATCAGTCGTGTCCGCTTCATCGGACGGCACCGTGAAGGCTTGGTCCCCACACGCAACCGTACCGTCCGAACCCACCATCGTCGGTATGCACGCTGACTACGTCCGATGCCTAAGCTTATGGTACGTCTCTCTTTGTATACTAAACATATACTCTCATTTGACTACGACGATTTCAGTCGCGACCAGCGTTGGGTAGCATCTGGCTCCTTCGACCGTACCATCAAGCTCTGGGACGTCTCTCGCGAAGGGCACGAGCCTCTCACTTCTCTGCACTCGCCAGAGTCATCGGGGCCAAAGGGCTCTGTATACGCGCTTGCGACAGACCCCTACGGGTCGATGATTGCATCCGGCTCTCCTGAACGCGTTATCCGCCTATGGGATCCAAGATCAGGTAAACGGAGCGGCAAGCTTGTTGGTCACACAGACAATATTAGGGCCATATTGATTTCCGAAGATGCTAAATACGTATGTGCGATTTTGTCACAGCATACTTAACTTTCTAGTTTACTAACTTGGCATTGCAGTTGTTGACGGGCTCCGCAGACGGTGAGTACAACATCTGCGCAATATGCCTCATATGCTGAGCTCGTGAATGTGTCCAGCATCTATCAAACTCTGGTCACTTGCGACACAACGCTGTCTTCACACTTTCACACATCACACGGACTCGGTGTGGTCACTCTTCTCGACGCACCCCTCCCTAGAGATCTTCTACTCCGGCGACCGATCCGGTATCGTCTGCAAGGTCGACGTCGAAGGATGCTCCGATATCGCCGAAGGCGAATGCGTCGTCATATGCCAGGACGCAGACTCGCTATCTGCTACTTCAACAGAAGGCGTCAGCAAACTAGTCGCGATGGACGACAACCTGGTGTGGACGGCGACTGGGAGCTCGAGCATCAAGCGTTGGAGAGTGCCGGCACGTCGTGCAATTCGCGCGGCCGCGCTTGGAAGCGGCGCAGAAGACATGAGCACCGCGGAACAGTCACCTTCCGATACTGTTTCGTCTCCAGACTTCCATTACTCATCGACACAGTCCCCACCCTTGAAATCACAGCGGTCATTAGAGCCACATTCTCAATCACCAAGTCCGCCTTCGACGAGCCGCGGACCTCGCTCATCCATTACTCTCTCGGTCACGGACCCCTCCGGGGCCACCCTCCAGGCAGACATCGAACGCGAGGGAGAAGAGACGTGGTACGGCATCCCGTTCGAAAGCCTCGTGAAGCTCACCTCTCCGCACGACTCCTTCGGTGCGAGCTTCAGTGCCTTGTCTCGCGGGCGCGACCCCGAAATTGCGACTTTGTATTCGGCAGCGTCTGTCATGTCCGTGCCGCGCCTCATACGCTCGCCCCTGCAGCCCGTCTTCCAGTCCACAAACCCTCCGCGCAGCAGCAGCCCGATCAACTCAGAAACAATACACTCGCGTGGGGGCCACGTACCGGAGGAGACGTTGCATCCGTTGAAGACGGCAAGGATCGAGTACGAAGAGCGCGAGGTTGCGTCAGACGCCGTCCCACTCCACTCCGTGCCCGATGAGGTGATCCATGGGGACCACGGGCTCGTGCGGTCGGCGGTGTTGAATGACAGGCGCCATGCGCTGACCGTCAACACGGCTGGAGAGGTGGCGGTGTGGGACCTTGTGCGCGGAACATGCGTGGGGCGCTTTGCTTCGGAAGACATTGCGAACGCGAGTGTCTCGGGCAGCACGCGCAGTAACAGTAGCGATGGGGAGAAGGAACGCAGTCCGCGAGAGGCACTTGAGACGGTGAGGGAGAGGATAGAGGGCGAGACAGTAGTTGTGTCATGGGCGAGTGTGGATACGAAGACGGGACTCTTGACCGTTCATCTCACTGAGAGGTGCTTCGAGTCGGAGATCTACGCAGATGAAGCTGGGTATAGTCACGATCGCCACTTTGGTGACGAGATGCGAAGTATGTTGTTATTGCTGCTCTCATTGCTCGCAACTGATGATTTTCGATGGGTTGCAGTCAATTTCGGGAAATGGGTCTTGCGCAACCTCTTCATACTGTTCATTCGGGAATTACAAAGGGCCAGCCCACGGCGTATACGCGAAACACCTGCAGCGGAAGCTAGTAGACTACATCGGGACACGGCACCTACGCACATCACCATCGACAGTCCTGACCACCGCTCGAGATCCTCTTCAGACTCTTCCAGGAAGTCGACATCAAGTCCGAAGAGTGCAACGATCATCATGTCGCCACAGATGATTCCTGCCGTTTCCCCTTCAATAGGACCGTCCCTATCGCGAGCCTCTCCGCTAACGACGCCAATGATTTCCCTGACATCAGCGATCCGCGAGTCCCACTTATCGCCCATACCACAGTCGCCGTTCAGCAATGAGTCGACACCTATCCCAGTACCCATCCCAAGGCGGTCTGCAACCGTCGATCACAGTGCGCCATCGAGCCGAGACAGCGACTACTTCTCCCTGCGTGGGCACCGACCATCCATGACCGCCACGCCCTCGTCGCCTGTGCCTCCATCCCCCGATGATTTCGGGAGTTGGGGTGCTCCCATTGTCACGCCGAAGCCGCTTGACGCGGCAGTTCCTCAGACCCCCAGTACGCCCAGTGCAGGCGGGCTCATGGGCCGTCTCCGCGCATTCGGAAAGGGCGGGAAACGACAGGGCGCCGATTCGCCTTCGATCTCAGGTCACCATGCTATTCCTGACATCATCACGAGCCCATCGGTAAGTTACGATTGTATCAGTTTCCGCTAGTCATTTGACTAAGTTTCCTCTTAGGACATTCTCCATCCCCAGCCCCCGAAAACCCCTCTGCAACTTCTACTCCAGGGTCCATTCAATCCGCCCTCGTCTAACGAAGTTCCATCCGTTTCGATCCCATCCAGCACGTTTATCCTCATCTCCGAGGAGTGTCCATCTGGTTGGAAGACATTATACCGTGGCTCAGTCTCAAGTACGGGACACGATGTTCGTGTGCTGGAAGAGACCATGCCGCTTTGGCTACTGGAATACCTGTTGGTCAACAAGACACCTTCGATACAGACAGTCAAGATCAGTTTTGTGTTGCTTCCTTTCCCGAGCAGAGGTCCTCACGAGGATCAGCTCCCTGAGCTCTTGAATACGTACGTGGACCTCTGACTGTTTAAACCCTTTACTGAACGCGATGTAGTGCTCAATCCAAATTGACTGCAAGTCGATTTTTACGGGTAAGGAAGCTGACACATCACGTAAGTGCTCACCTACATGTGTGTCATATACAATCGCTAAAATGCTACGCAGGTGCAAGACAAGCTAGACAAGATGATGGCCAGCTCCCGTGTGCACACCGCGGCGAACACACCACGATCGTCATTTGATGCCCGGTCGATGTCGTCGGTCGGTAAGCCACGCGAAGGAGACCCTCGACACAAACCAGAAGACCAATACGAGATTCTGTGTCACGACACCGTCCTGCCTCTCGACATGACTCTAGCTGCCGTCCGACAGTTCGTATGGCGTCAGTCCAATGAGCTGATCATGTACTACCGCAAGAAGACTCCTACCGTGCCCCCATCACCTAATGTACCGTTGCACGGCGGGCATGAAACTCACTGATTAATGCATTGTATTACTAGACCAGCTAAACCATTGGCTATACCCACATGTACTAGATCGATTGTAAACATATAATGCTTGTAATACGCCCTTCCTGGCTTTATGCTACTTTCTTTAAATTATCACGTACCGCACTGACGCTTTAGGGGACCTTAGGTGAGCTCACTCAGTGCGTGCGGTGCTTGCTGACCCGTTTGTTCGCTAGGTGTCCCAGCCTCCGAAGCCTCGTTACGGCTCCGCGTCATAATGAAATAGGCGCCTTCCTTTGCACAGATCGTTATCTGGCGGGTCAAGTGGAGCGCCATGTCTTGATCGAGTCCAACAAGCTCGCTATGACTTCAGCGTTCCCCACTTGGCTCCCCCGCTAGGCATACTAAAGCCCGATGCTGCCTCCCTCTCCGTCAATACCACTACGCCCCCGACGACCTCGACAACGACCTCGACGACGACAAACTTCAAGACATCAACGTAGGCTGCATCGCAATGGCCCAGAAAAGCCCTGTGGCGTCTACTGCGTCTCCGGACCGCCTGATTCCGACGGAGACGAACCCCTCGTGTAAGAACATATGTCTTTCGTAGAGTTCGCACACTCACGTTCCATAGCTGTGATGGAAGACATCGTGAACAAGAGTCTCCCCGAGACTCCAGCTGAGACGCCTGCTCCAAAGTCAGAGGCTGCACCGCTCCCTGGTCCTCCGCCGCCGCAACAGCAGAAGAAGTCCGGCGAAGAAGAAAAGAAGGAATTGATGGAGAAGATGCAGCCTCCGAAAGGCTCGCGGCCCGTGGACATGGCAAAGGAGAAGGGCGACCACTGGGAGAAGGATCCCACGACCGGGTTAGATGTCCTCGTACGAAATCTGCAATTCAAAGGTATGACCTCGCGCGACGCTTTGCGGTGCAGTTGCTCATTTTATGTAGATTTTCGCGATAGAGGACTCGATAATGCGGCTCTGGACCCTGACAATCCCAAGGCTGGCACTGCTCTCAGACGTCCACCGGACCCGAAAACCCAGGATGCACGATACCCCGCACCCGCACCGGCCGAACCGGGTAATATCAACCTCCAATCGTTCCCTTCCCCCGTCGACCCCGTCGATATAACGCAAGCGAAGAATATCCTGAGGACCGGTGCGGTCATTACCTCGGGCCTCTGCTTCGTCGTATGGTTCTTTGCTGCGACCGGCAGAGGCGTGACTTGGCTCCAGTTCCTTTGGCGAAGTTTCTTGATCGGCAGTGTCGCAGGCATTGCATGGACGGCCGCGGAGAACGCAGGCAGGAAGATGGAGAAAGAGCTCGAGCGGGTCAGGATGAAGATGCACACGCAGCGTGGCGAAGAGTTTAGCCCACCCACACCAGAGAGTGTCGAGTGGCTTAACGCGATTTTGAAGGTGGTATGGGGTCTGATCAATCCTGATATGTTTGTTCCTATCGTCGATGTGAGCTATTCGCCTAGATTAGTACGTTAGCGTGTGCTGACGATTCCCCATTCCCCAGATGGTAGAGGATATCCTCCAAGCGTCGCTGCCCTCGTTCGTCGACGCTGTTCGTATCGCTGATATTGGGCAAGGGACGAACCCTGTACGTATCGTCTCGATGCGCGCACTGCCAGACATGCCCGGGCACCCCGACTATCCTCGCGAGGAATGGGTAGGGTTGGACCAAGACGCACAGAGCAAAGCACAGGCTAAAGAAGTCGAGAATAGCGACAACCAGGTTGACACGGAGCAGACGGGCGATTACCTTGTGCGTATTTTTTAAATTTCATCGTCACTATATGACGACTGACGATGATGTTTGCTAGAACTACGAAGTGTCCATCTCTTACCAGGCGCTGCCGGGGCAACAGAAGAAGTTGCGATTCCACAACATGCACCTCATGCTCGAGTTCTTCATTGGGGCATGGGACTGGTTCAAGATTCCGGTACCCATCTACGCGATTGTCGAGGGCTTCGTGGCTACCGCGCGTCTGCGCGTTCAGATGGTGCAGAATCCACCATTCGTCCGTAATCTGACTATTACGCTCATGGGCGTACCAAAGGCATGTTTGGATACGTATCGGTCGTGTCTATCTATTGATATGTTTGTAGGTCGAAGTCAGCGTGGAACCGTTCACTAAGAAACTTCCAAATGTCTTGGATCTCCCAATGATCAAGAAGTTCGTCGAAATGGGTATGGCAGCGGCGGTAAGTGCGTGTTTAGTATTGTCTGCGGCACAGCTTAATATCCCCACAAGTGCGCTCAATACGTCGCTCCGAAATCGCTTACGATCAACCTTGCGGAGATGCTCGTGGGCGACGGTATCAAGAAGGATACTAAGGCCCTGGGCGTATTCGTCATCACGATTCACCACGCCGAGGGTCTTTCTGCACAAGACCGCAACGGAAAGTCAGACCCGTACATCGTCCTCGCATACGCGAAATTTGGCAAGCCGCTGCACTCGACGCGCATTATCACGGGCGATCTCAATCCTGTATGGGAGGAGACGGCGTTCCTGCTTGTCTCGGAAGACGAGGTCAAGGGCGAGGAAGACCTAAGCGCGATGCTTTGGGACTCGGACAAGCGTACCGCTGACGACCTTGTTGGTCGTCTCAACATCCCTGTTCGAGAGCTAATGAAGACAGTAAGGAATCTACGTCTTCTAACGCGCGCTGATGCTGACGCTTTGCTCACAGCCGAACAAGATGATCTCGCGCGTCGATAAGCTACGCGGCTTTGAGGACGCTAACGACATGCCCGGTACGCTGCACTGGGACATCGGATACTAGTACGTCGTTTCCTCGTAGGCCGCTCGTATCGTATTAAATACCTTCGGATTGTCCAGCGAGAAAGCCCCGTTCAACAAGGCTTTGCAGATCAAGGACGAATCAAACGGGACCGTCGCCAACGGCGCAGCAACTGATGCGAAGCCTACAGCCGCCGCTACCCCCGCAGAGGTTGACGTCACTAACACGCCTCCGGATCCCGAATTCCCCTCAGGGATCTTGTCTGTCATTATTCACCAGATCAACAACCGTGCGTGATCCAGCGATTTAAGTGACGACTCACTCACTGATTCGTGCACCCACAGTCGAACGTCAGGATATCAAGGGCACCACCGGTACTCGCGAGGGTCAGAGTGGACAAGATACGTCCGAGCCGGCGCAGGAGGGCGAGCACCTGCCGAACAGCTACTGCGAGATTATTATCAACGACGACATGATTTACAAGACGCGGGTCAAGCAGTACTCGAGTATGCCGTATTTTGAGGCCGGCACCGAGCGGTTCGTCAGAGACTGGCGGGATACTGTCGTGCGGGTGCAGGTTCGGGATGCGAGGTACGTCCGCTCGATCGACTAACGAGGATTTACGTACTAACGGGACGATCCCAGAGTGCGCGAGAAGGATCCGGTGTTGGGTATCGTGACGGTACGGCTCGCGGACCTCTTCAAGCAAAGCTCGGAGGTCACCAGACTCTTCTCGCTACAAGAGGGTATCGGTATGCCGTCTTCGATCACGTTCCTTGGCATGTCTCATAATTGCATAGGTTACGGGCGTGCGAACATCTCGTTCATGTTCCGCCAGGTCAAGACCGACCTCCCGCGGAGTGTCTTCGGATGGGAGACAGGCACTCTCGAGGTACCAGGCGGCGTGCGCATCGAGCCCGCATCAGACTTCGAGGGATTCAACACGAAGAAGCTGGAGATCAGCACGACGGATAACACGTACAAGGTGCCCGCAAGCGCGGCGCGAGTCGAGAACGGGTCCGTCTTCTGGGACATCCCTCTCGAGAAGGTGCGGCTGCCGGTGTACAACCGCTACTCGTCCGCGGTCGTATTCGACATCGGGTCGGGCGGGTTCGGTCCAACCGGTCAGAGCTCGGACTTCATCGCGGTCTACTGGTTCCAGGATATGCCCGATGATGAGGAGACGCAGATTCGGATACCCATTTTGAAGAGCAAGAACCTGAAGCAGCTACGTCAGAATTACAGTAAGTACATCGACCCCTGCAAAGTGAGCTTGGTACTGATTTCGGACCGTAGTCAACGATCAGACCGCGAAGACTCACCAATACCAGGTGGTTGGATGGTTGACGTGCACGCTGATCCTGGACAGTGGACTGGACCCCGACCACGAGGACTTGTACGTATCTCGAAATATGGATCGTTTGTACCGCTAATGCACCCCACAGCCAGCGTACACGGGATGAGAAACAGTAAGTAGGGGGCGTGGGGGGGGTCGGTGCGTTCCATTGACGACATGCTGATGGCCCGTTACAGCCGGTACGAGGCGTACGACCGTGTTGAAGGTCAAGCACAAATTGCACAACGCACGCAAGAGCTCCAGCAAGACGGCGAGGTCTCGAAGAAGGACCAGAAGGAGCTTGATGACGAGAAGAAGCGACAGTTGGAGATGCGCCACCGAGGGGTGATGCAGTACAAAGCCGCGAGGACGTCGAAGTGGTCGAAGGAGGGTTTGAAGAGGAGAGCCGGAGCGATCAAGGACAAGATCACGGGTAGTGGCTCTGACAAGTCGAGGAGTTCTGTAGAAGCGGAGGCGTAAGCGGCAAGATTCCCCTCATCACGCCAAGGACCGTGTAGAACAAGGATATCGTTATTCTGTACAATGTAAGATCATCGAGCCGTTGTAAATTAAAATCGTACACGTTATCGCTTCGAGGATTCGTACATGTTCGCCGTCGCGTCCTCGCACGCGTTTTCATGTAAGCGAGAGCGTGTCGCGTACGCGTTCGCGTTTTCGGTGCGTTCTGGTGTTCCCTGTAGCACGCCGACTGTGGTGCTACATCACGACTGCGGGTTGCACGTGTGATATGGCGGTGAATGGAGTGGCGGGATGGTGGGAGAGAAGGAAACGAAGCCCAGCAACCGACCGAAGCTCGCGCCAACGCGCGCTAAGCTGCGGTGCACTCCTGCTTCTTGACGTCGACGACGGTCTCGAGTTGACTCTCGACGACCACCTCCTTCAACACCGAAACCTGGCAAGCTGAGCTTTCTTATTTATCTCTCTCATACCCGCACTGCTCCAGCACGCTTTGTATTCCCTTGTACACTAATCTCGTCCGGCGCCGAGTAAATACCCGCACAGGTCGCCCACGATGTACACGCAAGGTCCCTCTCGCCCATCCTCAACAATGTACCCAGAGAACACGCCTCCGAGGGATCCCTACGCACGCAGCAGACCACAGTCACAGTACGCACCCTCCCGACGCTCACGCTCGAGACCGCCGCCACCCGCAGACGACCCATACGACTACGGCGCCGGCTCAGAGATACCCACACCCCCCGACGGCGACGACTTCTATGCCGGCTCGCAGAACAACTACATGGAGCAGCAGTCCTCGGCCTCGCAGTCTGTCCGTGCCCCCTCGCCTCCCCCAGGTCCCATACTGGACCACTCGCATCTGCGACCGGGCAAGCAGGCTGCGCTTCTCTCGCACGAGCGCACCTTGGAGCTCTACCGCGCCAATGCGAAGAAGACGCAGGACCCAGACCTCCAGTTCGAGTTCGCTGTATTCATGGTCGATGCCGCCAAGACCCTTCCCATACCCGCACCGACGCCCGGGAACGCCATGGACGTCGAGAAGGCCATTGCGAAACGCGAGGACCTCGTGCGCGAGGCCCTCGCGCTCCTCAAGCGCAACGCCGACCGCGGACACATGGCATCCCAATACTTCCTCGCCGACTGCTACGCCAACGGCATCGGCACCCACAAGAACAAGCAAGACTTCGACCGCGCATACCCACTCTTCGTCCTCGCCGCTAAGCACGGTCACCCCGACGCTTCCTATCGTGCCGGGACATGCTGCGAAAACGGCTGGGGATGCAGACGAGAGAGCGCGAAGGCGCTCCAGTTCTACAAGAAGGCTGCCGCCGCGCTGCACCCCGGCGCGATGTACCGTCTCGGTATCGCAGAGCTCAACGGCGAGCTCGGGCTGTCCAAGAGCCCCAAGGAGGGCGTCAAGTGGCTCAAACGGTCCGCGGAGCATGCGACGGCGGAGTTCCCGCATGCTCTTCACGAGCTCGCACTGCTGCACGAGCGCGGCGTCGAGAACGTACTCTTCGTCGACCACGAGTACGCGGCGGAGCTGTTGGCGCAGGCGGCAGAGCTGGGCTACGCACCAAGTGCGTACCGCCTCGGCGAGTATTACGAGTATGGGAAAATGGGATGTCCGCAGGACCCCGCGCTCTCGATACACTACTACGTGCGTCATAATGTGACTCTCTTGCTCTGCTTATGTCAATCCTTTTCCAGAACATCGCCGCACAACAAAGCCACCGTGACGCATGCTTCGCGCTCACGGCATGGTACCTCGTCGGCTCGCCCGGCGTGCTCCCGCAGTCCGACACGGAGGCGTACCTCTGGGCGAAGAAGGCGGCAGAGGCAGGCCTCGTCAAAGCCATGTACGCCGTCGGGTACTTTACAGAAGTGGGCATCGGAACGGAGCCCGATCTCACTGAGTGAGTCTCCTCCATCTCATCGCTCGCTCACAGCTGATCTAGTCTTGCGGTAGAGCGATCAAATGGTATAAACGCGCCGCAGAGCAGGGCGACAAGCGTGCGTCCCAACGACTCAAAAGCTCGAAAGGTCCGCGCGTAATGCCAGGGAGTGCGGGCGCGGCGGCGATGCTGCATCGAGACGATAGTGACGCCGGGTCGGGGAAGGGGCCGAAAGACAAGGATTGTATTATAATGTAGAGACACATGCACCTCGATACGTACACTGTTCCACATGCCAATGACCACTGCACATCCACTCTGCCATACTGATAAGTTTGCACTCTCGCTCGACCCCTACGCTACTTCTCTCGATCGCATGGTGCGCCGGCCTATTACTTGACGGAGATCTGGGCGAGGTAGGGCGGCAGTTCGAAGACGTCGACGCCAACCTGATACAAGCTGAACCTTCGAGCCTGTGTTTGGGCCCCCTGTACCGCTCTTCTGTTGCGCAAGTATACACCTGGACCTCCCCACCATCAAAGCTAATTAGGATGGTAATATGCCACGCTACGGCAAGCTAATAAGCTCTAGATCACTGTGTGCCACATGCTACGAGTTATCTTTCGAATAACTTCTGTATTCCCTGTATAGAAGGGATCACCGGCACTACCGGAGGCCCTAGACCCCGCCTGGACCTCACCAGTCGCCTAGCTAATTAGGCTGGCATACCCACCGGGTATGCCAGCCTAGTTAGCCTGGAACTCCCTTGTACCACATGCTACGTATAACTATCGACTTAATTCTTTAATTCCGTGTAAGGAAGGTGCTTTCGGCGGGCACGGCACGCCTGATATCATAGTAAACTCCCATCAATCACGAGTGCGCCCATCAATATCATCAGTCCGGCGGGCGTTGTGTGTTGCCGCCATCATTTCCATCATATCCGTTGCCTCCGACGCTGTCCTCGCTGTCTTAAAGCTCGTGCTCGCTGTGTTGGCCCCGCCCTCCCGACCAGCTCACTCAGTTCTTCTCCGTTTGATGGCGCTCTTGTTTCCTATAGATATTCCCTCCAGTAAAGTAGGTACTTTACTGATGGATTGCCTTATAAGGAAAAAGGGCATCGATGCCCTTTTTCCTTTTATAGTAAAAGGGCATCAACAAAATTCGCATTTTCACTAATTTTTGGTCTAGGGAAAAATTAGTTTGATGCCCTTTTGCCATATAAGGAAAAAAGGCATCTGATGCCCTTTTTCCTTTTATAGAAAAAGGGCATCACTCATTTTACAATCCAAATAATTTCTCCTCAGGAAAAAATTAGCTTGATGCCCTTTTGCCATAAAAGGAAAAAGGGCATCGATGCCCTTTTTCTATAAAAGGAAAAAGGGCATCACTTTCACTAATTTACTCTCAGAGAAAAATTAGCTTGATGCCCTTTTTCCATATAAGGAAAAAGGGCATCACTACACTTCTACTAATTTTCTCTCAGGGAAAAATTAGTCTGATGCCCTTTTTCTATATAAGGAAAAAGGGCATCACCACACTTCTGCTAATTTACTCTCAGGGAAAAGTTAGTCTGATGCTCTTTTTCTATATAAGGAAAAAGGGCATCACCACACTTCTGCTAATTTACTCTCAGAGAAAAATTAGCTTGATGCCCTTTTTCCATATAAGGAAAAAGGGCATCACTCTACTTCCACTAACTTTCTCTCAGAGGAAAATTAGTCTGATGCTCTTTTTCCTTTTATGGTAAAAGGGCATCACTCACAGTCTCTTTATTTCAACTTTGTATCACGGTTGAATTGGGTTGATTTCTACTTATCACCACTGAAGTATGCGAGCAATATACACTCTTTACAATATTTTTTCCCTAGGGAAAAATTAATTTTTCGTTTGCAGTTCAAGTTCTAATGTAGCACGTTTTACAAGCGCATTTAGAGATACTTTGCACACATGTTCAACATGCTGCACGTACTGTATCAATATTGTATCTGTTTATTATGTGTCAATTGTAGCTACACTAATGTTTTCCATTTCAAAAATTAGTGAGAATGTGCAGTCACATGACTTACAAATTCAAACTCCTCTTTAATTCAAGTATATAAACCTGACTCTGGGGAAATTCTATTCTTCTTTCCTACCCCCATCATCCCCCACTCCCCCCTTTTGTGTGTCACTGCTGACTAAGCAAGCTTACATAATGCCTAGTATCTGCAAAGCCTGCAAGCAAGAGTTTCCCACTGCTAAAGAGCGTATCAAGCATGTGTGGACTGAGTGTATGGAGAAGATATGGACAGTGCACCTGGAAGGAGGCACTGCTGAATACTGCCGCAACGAGTACACAGGCAAACTAGACTGTTATTGCAATAACATGACTTGTGATAAAGCAATTTCAGTCTGGTAAGGCACTGTACACCCATTTGAAGAGGTCCGGTGCATGGCGTCCACCATCAGTATGTGATTTCTTATTTTCTGTCCGCTTTTTTGACTAATTTTTCCCTAGGGACAAATTAATTTCAATGCTGAGGTATTTATACTTTTTTCTTTGTTTTGTATCATGGAGTCATGGACTAATTTTCCCCTAGGGAAAATCTATTGAGGAAGAGCTCAACAATGTGGATGATGCAATGAAGGATGCTGTAGAATCAGAAGAAGAATTTACTGCACCACAGGAGGTAGTCAATGCAACCGAGGAGAATGTTGCAGAAGATGTAATGGAAGAGGAGACAGTTAGTGTTGTACCAGAGAACATGGATCAGGATCATCACAGCACAAAGTCATCTGAGCACAGAGCAGCAGTGCCCATTAATCAACATGGGCTATTCAATGATGATGAGTCAGTGCTCTCAGTAAGTTGAACATCTATCCTTTAATATTGCAGTAATAGCTGATATGCTATACAGTATGTGGAACCTGTGGCATTGCCTCAACCGGCAACAACACCGCCACGCACACCATCTTCAATTGAACTCATGCAAGATATTGAAGTGGAGCCAAAAGAGCAAGCAGCTCAGCCAACAGCAGTGGTATGTAATTTGAAGTCTATGTATGATTCATTATTAACTTTGTTACAGCCAATTGTAGATTGGCACCACACGGAATTAGTGCCGAATGCATACTTGGAGAGCATCGGTCTCACCGCCACTAGCTGGGGAGGCTTATGTTGCTTGTCTTGTGGAGTCGCCTTTACACCAGAGGTGATGCTGTCACATTTGAAAAAGAATGCGGCACACAAGTTTGATCGAACAGTGGTCGATCAAACTTGCTTTGAAGCGGCGCTAGACATATGCAATGTCAACTCTGTACTGCCACCTCCACCGACTACATTGGTCCCTCCGGTCTCTGGTCTAGCCCTTTGTCAAGGAGTTGCATGTGGTCTTTGCTCTGTGGCTGCATCAACAGAAGCGTCTCTTTACACTCACTACAAAACTGCACACAGAGAGGCGATAGAACAGCGGTCATATGAAGAATGCTTCATACAACGTTTCAACAACACGTCTGGAGTGCAAAGCTCCTGGTTCAAAGTACAGCATGTCAAGAACGTAGCGCAGGAGCGTACAGTGTTGGACACGTTCTTGGCCGAGGCAGAACAACGACTGGCCAAGACGATGTACGATGCAAGCGCCTCCAACGATCCACGCACAGTGGCGCCTTGGCTCTTGAGCACAGGCTGGCACAAGGAGGTGCAAGGCCTTGATGCTAAACCGCTGTGCGTCACAGTTACAGCCGCCAAGGAGTTCAAAGGTCTGCGTGAAGCTACACTGCAGTGGATCTTTAGCTTGAAGGACTTGGAGGACAATGTAGTCAAGCATATTCGCAAGCGGATCAACACGGACAAGCTCGGTGAACTGTAAGTGCACTAATTTTCCCCTAGGGGAATATTATTCAATTATTATGATTATTATAGGAACAACATGCCATTCGGTACACACATGTTTACTGAAACTATGGACAAGTATGCTGCAGCACTGGAGGGCTTTTTGGCAATGCTCTTACGACCACAAGGCGCATATCAGACTCCATTCACCCCCGAATTGACCAATGCGCTTGCCACCCTCGACACTGCACTGGTCCACGATCCAGACAGTTTGTCAGAGTGCATTGACCATGTACTGCAGCAAGTCTGGGAGGTGTCATGGAGGACGACTCCTACCAATCGAGTTGCCGATCCCACCGAACGCTTCGTCATGTTGAAATCCTTGAACATGGACGGTAGCTGGGGTGATGTGCGCCAAGTCACACCACTGTTGGCGAAGCTCAAATACTTAATGCGCGTTCACTTTATGCGCCGAGTTGCTGAAGCTCACAACATGGAGGAGATGTACAACGGCATTGAGCGCTGGTGTAAAGAGGGGCAGTGCAGCACATTTGATACAGTCTGCAATCTGCAGCACAGAGCGTCTCAGTTGGCGATGCAAGCACAAGGACCAGTCAACTTGTACTGGACTGACGACTCAGACAAGATGGTGCTGCGCTACAAAGGAGACGAAATTACACTGGACGCACTTCGCACTATGTTCAAGCGCATGGAACAAGACGCCAAACGCATCTGGGAACAGGACGTCATGCTCAACTCAGGTCTCTCTGTCTCATACGAATATATCAAGGAAGATCTGGAAAATCGGAGACTGGGCTATTCGTTCTTGGAGGAGCAGCGCAACGGTTTCAGCGGTCACAGAGTCACATTGCTTCAACACATTGTACAAGACCCTACACTCTGTGACCGATTCTGTCACATTCAAGATGGACGCTTGAGGTTGCACCCTGCTGCACTGATGACATGGCTTCAAAGCTATGTCCAGTTGAACGCCCTCCATTTATTGCGCCTAGAGATGCTCAGCGGAGGTCCCGGACGTGGCACAGAATTGACAGCCATGCAATATCGAAGCAGTGGCACACGCCGCGTTCGCAACCTCATCAGTGTTGGCGGTCACTTGGTACTCCTGCGAACATACGGCAAAACATCCTCACGCAGCGGCAACGATCGATTCATTCCCCACTCGATCGATGGATTTACGGCAGACCTTTTGGTTCAGGACTTGGCATTGGCCCGACCGTTTGCAGAGTTGGTGGTTGCGGAATGCTTTGCTGGCAGGCAAGACATTCTGCAATTGTATCAATACAACTTGTTTGTCAACACGGACAAGTTGTTCACCACAACAGAACTCAGCCGGCAAATGGTACACTACACATTGCCAGAGTTAAAGGCAGACATCTCCATCCGTGACTGGCGCCACATTGCAATCGCCTACCGCAGAGTGCTTTGTCCGACTCACATTTCGCTCTATGATGAAGAGGAGGAAAATTTTGCCGAAGACCACATCGCTGCAGAGCAGACAGGTCACTCAGTGCGAACAGAGCGCTTGAGATATGCAATCACAGCCGATGCATTGGCCGGTCCGTCAGAGGATGTCTTGCCGCTGTTCCTCCAAGCTAGCAACAATTGGCAGCAAGTTATGAAGACTGTGCCTGGTACGTATTACTCTAGCTGTCTTATCAGTATTAATAATTTATAATTATCCTAGGTGGTCTTGGATTGACCTATATTGAAGCGCAAAGTGATTGCTTTGATGCACTGATTACTGCTGGCAAGTTCAAACCGTACAAGTCGGCGCGCTCAATGCATACAGCACCGGCACCAGCACCAGCTGCAGTCAATGTTGAGGACATTGCACAACGAGTGTGTGCAGCTCTGGAAGACAAGTGGAAGACTCGTCTACAGAGCACTGCATCTCAGTCGCCAGATGCAGACGCTGTTGCACAGCGTGTTCTTTCATTGTTGGAGCCCAAGCTGCAAAATATGCTGGATGCGACAGCGAACCGCATTATGTCAAGCATTAATGCGCCCACACAAGCTTCCTCCTCACTAATTTTCCCCCAGGGGAAAATTAGTCGGCCAGCAGCTGCAGCACAGCCAACTACTCCTGCGACTAGACCAGTCTCTGCAGCAGTGACTGCAACGTCATCCAAGGACAACAGATCGGTTCAAGATGATACACCATCTGTGATCGATCCTCTTCACTCGGAACTCCCCTTCATGGACGAGCCAACAGCTGCCCTCATAGATCCCAAGCAAGTAGACAAGGACAACAATGATGCAGCAATTGCAGTAGCCAGTGGTGCAGCTTCAACAACAGGCACTTCCTTGACAGTAAGTATATTACATCTGATATATTTAATTACACCATACTCATATATTTCCAGCCTGCTGCTTTGGAACGTACAGCACTATCACATTTGCGCACAGTGCTGAACAATCCACATGCATCGTGGACTTGTGACGGTCAACGTTTGGGTGTTATAGCTGTGTTACAAGCACGCTGATAGTCCTGACCGTCGTCGAAGGACCTAAACACCTAGACAAAGCCTGTAAACAAAACCCTAGAATATAATCGAGTCGCGACGACTCGTGCTATGATGTGTGTGGGCGTGGGATCTGGAATAAGAGAGGAGACAGGAATATAGTGGTGTCGAGTCGTGTGATAGTCGGTCAGCAACTCTACTGAAGGAGGGAGTTGGGGATAGAAGTGGTCGAGAGCGTAGTCGAGTAGTGGAATGAGTCGCGAGTCGCGGTAGAATGAGTCGCGACCGAAGGAGTCGAGTCGCTGGAGTCGCAGGGAAGAGGAAACGAATAACACAGGTCGGGCTGGTCCTAGTCAAGTGATATACACGCAAGATCACTGGCACAGGTCGCGGGCCCTAGCTGGCGAACGCAATGGAAGCAGGAGTCGCAGAGTCGCGGTCGCAATGTACGGTCGCGATTGGTAGAGTCGAGTCGCGAGCGAGTCGCACAACCTTAAGACTAAGTAACAGGCGGTCCTAGAGGCCTTTAGACGAACCCAAAGACTTAGTGGATTACGCTTGAAAGCCGGTGACAGCTAACGTATCGCACAGAGTATGGGAACGATGTAGGGCGCAGAAGGTAGCGAGCCGCTGAGTCGCTGGGGTCGAGGAGACACTCGCACAAAGTGTGGATCTGAGGGTAACGGGGAACTTGGATTCGTAGGACCAAGTACAGCGTGTATTTATACTACAGAGTACCTACGAGACTTAGAGAAATCAACGAAACGAACGGAGAGAGACTCGACAAGTCCAGAGGGTCGCGATCGCGGCCTCAAGACATCGCCGAAGCCCTCAAACGAGGATGAGGATGAAAGTAAAGGGATAGGAAATAACATATGAAATGCGGAGAAACATACGGAGGGATTCGCGACATGGGAAGGCCTAGAAATAGTGGCACAAGGTCGGAGGGTCCAAGCTTGATGAAGGGCACGTGGTCGCAACTCGATCTAAAAGAGGAAACGTCGGGATCGCGAGTCGGGAGTCGGGATGAGTGGCGCGGGCCGCTAGGGCCGGGTGGCGTGATGGCATGTGATTGTATCCGGGAGTCGGGGTATCATCGGTGGCAACGCTCCGGTGCACGAGGCGGGCCGCGGAGCTCGCGGAAGAACCTCGCGTGCTGCGATCCGAAGGGCTAGGCTTCTGTGATGCGCCGATCGCGGTGCGCGAGTCGCGTGCAGAGGTCGGGAGGCCGCGACTGCGTGCGCTTTGAGTCGGGTGCCGCGCGAATGGTAAATTCAGTGAGTCGCGACTTGAGAGGAGTGCGTCGGAGGGTCGAAAGGGATAGTATACGCGTGCCGCGCGAAGAGGGACTCATCATCTCCCCCCAACTGAAATACTGACTGTCCTCAGTCTTCTCGAAATGCCGCGCGAATCGATGCGATCAGATAGCGTGTTCGCGACCGCGTGTCTCGGCGATCGCCGTCGCGATGTGAGTCGACTGCGAGACAAAAGAGAATGGTGGGAGTGAGGCGGCCTCAAGGACTTCTTCGTTCTTACCCTCGCCAGCACACCAGCCAGCAAACCCCAAGTCGCTATGTCTTCCGCCGCCGCTTCCACCGCTTCCCTGCCCGTCTTCCAGACTACGGTCGCCAGGAAGGTCGATATCGTCAGGAGTATGTTGGAGACTGGGCTGAGGATGAGTATGAAGGAGGAGGAGGCGAAGAGTCGGATGAAGATGATTCTCGACAGTGTGGTGCGTTGCTAGAGTCGTCGCGCATTGAGTCGTCGTGCTAACCCTTAGTCGCGGTCCAGGTCGCGACTCGCAAGGAGATCCCTGCCTTAACCGACGCCCTGCTGTACGGCTGGGCTGGCCCTACTCGCGTCGTCCTGGCTAACTGGGACCAAAAGGACTGGGTGAAGAACCTCATGGTGAAGTATCCCTTCTTGGGTTATGACGACGACCTGGCGTTCACCAGCAACATGGCGATCCTCAACTTCGCCACCTCGGACGTGTCGCAGGCCGGCTCGGCTGCTCCCTCTGTTCCTGCGTCTCCCGCCATTTCTACCTCGATTCTCAGCGCCGCCAGTTCCGGGACGAAGCGCAAACGTGGCCAAGCCTCCGTGGAAGTGCCATCGCGCGTGTCGCGATCCGCGTCAGCCGCGTCGGAGGTAGCACCTTCCGTCGCGAGTACGACTGCGTCCGGTCGCCCCAAACGTGGTCTCGCCAAGCGTGCAGTCACCCCGCCGTCGCAGACCATGGACGTCGACAATGGGAGTACGCCGAAAGCGTCGGCTGCTACCAAGACCGCTTCCAAGGCCAAGGGCAAAGGCAAGGGCAAGGCGAAGGCGATCGACGTGGACGAAGAGGTCGCCGAACCCGTCGCAACCGCGGACAAGGGTGCAGGGGAGTCGCCGCCGATGCCTCTCGACGACTGGTATGTCTTGGCCAAGTCGGGCAAGGCAAGCGATGAAAAGGTCGCGGACGCGTTCAAGACGATCGTCAAGACAGAGAAGACCACCCACTGGCGCACCAGCATCTTGAGTGCGCCGTATGGCGCTACGATCTATGGCGAGTTCGCACGCGAAGAGGATGGGAGCGGCGCGGAGAAGCAGGTGCGTTCTTTGTCGCGATCGCTACTGACTGTAGGCTGACTCGGAACGGACAGTGCGAACGGTGCCGAGAGGCCAAGATGCCATTATGCGTGTACACGGATCTTCGCCACTGTCGCCGTTGCGACCGGCAAAGCAAGTCGTGTAAAGGGGGCGCGTTCCTCGTCGCGACTGGGACCTCCACCTCCACGGATGATTCCTTCGTCGATCCGCCCCACGGCTACGGCATCAACAACGTCCCATTCGCACTGGACCCACACGACGCCGTCTTCCAGAAGCTCAAGTACATGGCCAACACGCAGAAGCAGCCGCCTCGCTGGGATGAAGTCGCTCGGCTCCTCAACTTCCAGCCGATCGTGGAGTCGGACGAGTGGACAACAATCGTCGGCGCTGACAAGCTCCTTCTGCCGCCCTATCCGTCCATTCCTGAGAAGGCGTTGAAGTGGCCTGGATCGGCTCAGAAGGCGAAGGACATGCTGGCAGCCGCGATCGTCGCTCATCGCGCGAACACTGATCGCCCGGTCGTCAAGAAGGCTGGGGGAAGAGCGACTCGCGCCGCGACCAAGGTCATCGAAGCTCCGGTCGAGCCAGAGGTGGAGGAGCCGTCGCCCAAGCGTAAGTGGTATGCTTCTCGTTCGTAGAGGCCGTTTGCTAACCGCGACTGACAGGTGTTCGTCGTCCTTCAACTCGCGCGGCTGAGGCTGCCGCGTCTGCACCGCCGCAGAGGACTCGGTCGACGACTCGGAAGGCCAGCACGTCGGCGGCCAAGACTACAAGCGAGTCGCGTGCTGCATCGCGTTCCTCGGCCAAGGATGCGCCGGTCGCGTCTTCGTCGCAGGACGTGGAGATGCATGCCGAAGACGATCGCGACGACTCTGGAGCCGCGGGATTTCACGAGGACTTCTCATTCCGCTATCCATCGCCCGAGCAGCGCTCTAGCACTCCGATTGCGCCGCCAGTCGCTCCGCCGGTCGTGTCGCCAGTTGTGCCGTCCGGCTCAGCGTTGCGCGTGGTCGATGTGGGAGGGAACGATCAGCAAGGCGTGTCCTTGGGCGAGTTCCTGCAGCGCAACCCGCTGCCTGGTCTTGACGCGACTCCAGTGCCGACCGCGCCGCCTGTGGTTTACACGCCGGAAATGAACGACGTACAGGCTTTGCTTCGCCTTCGCAACGAGGCATCAGCCGCTGTGCGAACGCACGTCTCGCTGGTATGTTTCTGCGACTCGCTCTTGATCGGTCGCGGCGTGCCTCTGCCGGTTCTAGATCATGACGCGACTGCGCAGAGCGTGATGGGTGGCGACGTCGCTGCGACTGGGGCGATTCTACAGTGGCTCAAGGAGCAGGCCGACCAGCTGGTTGAGGATTCCGACTCGTCGTCGTCGTCCTCGGAGGAGGAGGATGCGCCCAAGCCCTCGTCGAGTTCCTCGAGCGAGTCGTCTGGTGAGTAGCCCGTCGCTGTGTCGTCGAGTCGTTTGCTGAGTATGTGGACAGATGAAGGCCCGGCCGCCAAGAAGGCTAGGGTGGTCGCGAAGCCGGACAGCGATAGCAGCAGCGGTAGTGGTAGCGATGAGTCAGATGAGAGCGAGGATAGCGACAGCGATGAGGAAGAGCCGCCGAAGGGGAAGCCGGTCGCGTCGGGGTCGTCCAAAACGGCGCCGCGCAAGTAGACTGGTTGTGACTCGGGTCGCGGTAAGTGTTCTTCGTCTCCTTCCTTCGTCGTCGCGTTCGGCCGCCGCCTGTCCTGTACCATAGTGTCAGCTCGTGTGTCTCGTACTTGTACTACTATTCTATGCAATGTCCATGTTTTGTGCTCGAATACCCGTGTGATCGCGTGCCTAAATCGAAAAGAAACACTAAAACTGGCTAAGTCTTTTATTGCGACTGAGTCGCGCGTATGACATGTAGTTATACAGGGCTCTCTCCCCCCAACTGAAAAAAATGCAGTCCACTGCATACTGTGAAACGACGGAGAGAGAGTCACGAGACGGAGAGAAACACAAAGGAAGAAAAATAAAGTGGAGAAAAATGAGGAGGAAGATGAAAAAGAAAAGATGAAGACGGTCGCGACTGGACTGTCGCGACCGCGATGGGTTTTGTGCTATATGTATGAGAGGGGATAAGAAAGAAAATACTAATTTACATCGTCTACGTCCGGTTCTGAATCAGAGTCCGTATCTGAAAGCGAGTCGGGAAGAGGATCGTCATCTCCCTGCGATTGAGATTCCGCCATTTCCTTCAGTCGTTCCGGAGTGATGTCCATGAAGTTGTCGGGTAGAGGGATATTCTTGCGTGCGAAGTAGGGGACAACACGGAAGGCTGCGACTGGTCAATCGAGGACAGAACCGTCGAGTTCACAGAGGAGGTACGCGCCGCCGCGATTGCGACCGAGGACGATGAGTGGACCGAGATACCTGGGTCGCATCTTGCGATTGAGAGACTTCTCGATCGCGGTGTTGCGCATGAGTACTAGGTCGCCTCGAGTGAAGTCAAAGTCCTTGATAACGGACGCGTGCTCTGTCTCGAATCGAGTCGCGGCTAGTCGTCGTGCTTCGTACACTTTCGAATGGATCCTCTGGATGTCTTCGCTCCGCTTCTGAAGGGCGATCGCGCGTCTCGCAATGAGGTCGGTGGTCGACAGGATGGAAGAAGGCGGAGGCTGGAGGTAAGTCGCCTCAGTGATGTCGAGAGGGATCAGGGGATGGGTGCCTGTGACCGCGAAGTAGGGAGAACAGCCCATGCGACGCCTGACTGTGATTCGCTCCGACCAGAAGACCGAGTATGCGACCTGCGACCATTTCGAAGCGTCTCCGTCTGCTGCCTTGTAGAGCGACTGCCGAATGTCACCATGGGAGACCTCGACCGTGCCGTTCGCTCGCGAGTTGTAACCGCTGATACGAATGTGGTAGATGTGGTACTTCTGCGCGAGGTAGTCGAGGGCCTTCATGAATGGTGCGCCGTTGTCTGTCACGATCTCAGAGACTGCGCCCCAGCGACACAAGATGTCTTGCCAGATCCAGTCGCCAATCGCCTTAGCGGTCTCGCGACGAAGCATACGCCATTCGGGATAGAATACCAGCGAACAGCGAGCTTGCACGATGTACTTGAAACCGCCAGACGGAGGGAGGTGCATGGTGTCGACATAGAGCCGCGCGAACAGGGGAGCGGGGTATGCGACCGTAGGAGGGATGAGGACTTGGCGCATTTGGCGTTCCTGGCAGAGGTAACAAGTCTTGACATACCAGGCGACGTCTGAGAGGTGTCCGGCCCACCAGAATTGTTCGCGTAGAGCTGACTGAGTCGCGTAGACACCGCGATGCCCTGCTTCATCATGACAAGCCTTCAGAATCTCCAGTCGTTCTTCAGGCCAGGCCACCTTCTTGTGAGCTCCTTGGACGTCCTTCCTCCACAGGCGATCCTCGACAGGGAAGAAGTGAGTCGCGTAGCGCATAAAGGCGTTGTACTCCTTGTCGCTCATCGAAGCAGGTCGCTTGAGATCTTCGAACCACTGCTTGATGATAGGGAGCTTGCGATCTGCGTCTTTGTGTGCTGGCTTGCGAGGGATGTCGGAATAGGTGAGGTCGCTATCGGAGAGTCGCGACTCCGGGATCGAGTCGCGCGGTTCGGCTGTAGTCTGAGAGAGAACCGACACGATCGCGCCATAGCTGGGAGTCGGAACGATGGGTCGCATGATCATGTGGGGAAGGGAGTAGAAGGAGTCGATCCAGTCTTCGAATTCTTCTTCGTCATCTACAGGCTCCGGGTCGCCGGGTTGTCGAGGACGTCGCGACAGGCCATCCGCACCATGCGCTGCGCCAGGAACATGGACCAACTCAAAGTGGAATGCGAGTATGGCCATTATCCAGCGGTTGATACTTGCGCTAGGGGCGATGTCAGGCTTGCGGAGCATCTCGCGAACGAACTTAGCGTCCATCTCGACGATGAGGTTGCGAACGCCCAGAAGGAACTTCTTGAGGGCTCGCAGCGACCGGAAGAGACCATAGATTTCCAGCTTAGGTTGAGAGAACCGCGACTCGCGGTCGTTGAGCGTGATCGAGCCGAAGCGATTGAAGTAGCGCCCCTTGGGATGATCGAGTGCTTTCTGGGCGAGGAAGAAGCCGACTGCGATGTAGGAGGTGTCGACTCCGAGGATAACAGGATTGGAGGTATGATAGTCGATCGCGCGGAGCGCAGGGGAATGGAGAACCGCTTGCTTGAGGTCTTCTTGGGCTGTGATCTGCTCGACTCCCCATTCGAAGGGAGCGTCCTTGCGAGTGAGTCGGACCAGAGGCCAGGCGCGTTTCCCGAAATTAGAGATGAAGATGCGTAAAACACCCACAGTGCCTAGGAAAGCGCGGACTTCTGAGAGAGTGTGGCAAGGGCCCCAGTTCGAGATAGCGAGGACGCGATCCATGGGAGGTTCGCGACCGTTGGGAGTGCAGCGATTGCCTACAACATAGAACTCCTTGGCGATGAGAACAGACTTCTTGCCTGAGAAGGTACCTGAGCCGTTGGGCCTAGTCTGAAACTTCGGACACCAGCCTTATTAACCGTGTCCGATGCTTCGTTCATTGGTGGCTGATAGCCTGGCCGGCGTCGGCATGCCCGGCATGCTCGGCACGCTGCTTCCGCCACGCTGCCCGCTGATGCACCGTAAGCGGCACTCCTCCATCGAACATACAGGCATTAAAACATATACCTACGTTCCTTTGCGTCGTGTATTTTACTTAGTTACTGCTTTTATGTATGTTTTGTACTATATTCTTGATTACGTGTGCTATAAATCAGCCGTTCGGGCGTATTTCAATGACACGGCCGCGCAGAAAACATACCCAATGCGGTAATGTTATAAAACCTTACGGGCCTGGTTTCCAGGCATAAAGCGGACATATACGCGGATACCAGTGTGTCATTTAGTTTGCAATCATATGCATTCTTAGTCGGTAGGAGTAGCAGCGTAGTAAAGCGGCGTACGCAACAAAAACATACGCTATATACGGTAATTCGCATCACATTTGTTCCAAACAAATTCTCCAGCGCGACGGTTGTGATAAATAGCATGTACACCTTCTACTGGTTTCTATTCTTCCTCTATAATCCTCAAAATAATCCAAGCCGTGTTTCTGCGTCTGCTACGCGACCAGGGTCGAGATCAACTAATCAAAACATACACTCACACTTGATCCCTCGCAAATTTGGCTTCATACATATCTCAGAGTGTATACTTGCGCTATGATCTATCGATTTATGCCTTAAGATCAACGTATTCGGCCACGGTTACCGTGTTATTGCGACTTGTGCGTCCTGATTGCAGGTCACGTGACCTGATTTCCAGCGCGCAATCTCTAAGTCAAAGTCGCAAAACTCGTCTCTAGATCAATAAAATTGAATTCTACGGGTTAGGGTTAGGGTTAGGGTTAAGGGTTTAGGGTTAAGGGTTAGGGTTAGGGTTAGGGTTAGGGTTAGGGTTAGGGTTAGGGTTAGGGTTAGGGTTAGGGTTAGGGTTAGGGTTAGGGTTAGGGTTAGGGTTAGGGTTAGGGTTAG